>NC_069460.1:13317397-13334304 GCF_026875155.1 Cherax quadricarinatus | reverse complement strand
TAGGTCGGCAGGAATTAATTGTTCAATTGCAGACCAGTCACCCAAAACAGTTCTAAGGTTTAAACACATAATGACTCTGAAGTATTGTCAAGTCTCAAAGGGAAAAATACCCCCAATGGAATAATCAAAATTAAGAGTTAAATGGCAATAAAAGTCAGGAATCAGTAATATGTTCTTCACATAAAGGTAAGAGGAATAAATACCTCAGTAAGTGTAACCCATTTAAATAAGAGGTCAGGCGGGAAAGAGAGCCCCCACCCTTTTTTTTCAAAAAGGGGTATTTCAGATTTATCAATGCCTACAATCAAATGAAAGGATTGTCATACCAAATTGAACTTTGCTATAATGAAAAAGGGAAAAAGCACCATACTTAATGCGGGTGTATGGATTTTTAAAAAAGGTGACAAAAATGATAATGTTAAAAAACCCGACACTACAGTGACTGATTAAGGTTGCAGCTAAGGGAAAATAATTGATCCCTGCTGGGGTACTTGCCGGTTGGATGAAATAATTCGGATAAAGGGCAAAAAATCCAAAAGCAGCGGCGTCATCCCCTAAAAACCTGGTGGGGGCCATGTATATATGGCGCTCCCCCTAGTAAAATACAGAAAGGTGAATACGTCACGGTGTCTTCCATAAAAGGTCAACCCAGTACAAGTATTCTTCTATCGAGAATGATTTGAACCAGTCTAATTTGGGGGAGCGGACAGAAAAGGGGATTAAATAAAATTGGAAGTCCAAAGATTCCCTTTTCTCAGGAAAAAAACCCGAAGGATGTTAAATGTAATCTGGACATTTGGGGGGCGCTTCCTGGGAAACGAAACCCTCCAGAATTACACTAAATTTTAGGATGCGTAAGGACAGTTAAGGGGCCCCGTCTGCAACTAGCCAAAAAACACCAATTGTTGATGCTTTAATGATATAATTAATAAACGTTAAAAAATAAATGTTTTTTATTCAGCGACGATAAAAGCACACCTTAGTGCCAGGGTCCCTGAGAAGTAATTGGGGGAAAAATCTTTTTGTGGACAAATTTCCGGGTGTTGACGCAACTGAAAAGGGGAAAAATAGATATGTGGGGGGTTTAAAAAATAATGCAAATAAGGTGCCCCCCGGGAATGGAACAGAATTGTATTTTTAAAAGGGTTTAAAAATTTGGGATCCCTAATTAACCAAGCATTGGCTTTGGGGGGCCCCCGGGGAAAAAAGGGAAACTTTTTATTGTTTAAATTTTAAAAATTCCAGATGCCCAAAAATTAAAGAAAGCAAGGGGCTTAGGTAACCCTACAATAAGAGGAAAATTGTAATACAAACATGGGGGCTTGAGTGTCTTTTGGATACCCAAAAGAGGAGTTGGGGGGAAAGAATTTAAAAATGGGGATTATGTAAATACCCAAGTTTTTGGGTTTCCCCGCCAGGGGGCCTGAAAAGGGAAAATTGTACTCCCCATTATTAAGTCGTCAGCAACGACATCCCCCCCGGCCCAGTGTGGAAAAAAATTTTAATTTCCAAAAAAATAGGCCAATGGTTTTAATGTTGATATGGCAAAAAAAGTATTTGAAAATAGGGTAAACCAGATTCCCTTTCGCATGGGGATTGCGGGGGGGAAGGTGGGCTGGGCATGGGGAGGCGGGGGTGTTTTTAAGTGTGAGGAGGCTGGGAAAAAAATGGAAACCCGGAAATTGGCACAGCGGCCCAAGGATTAATTAGGCCTCATTTTATAATAGGAAATGTCGTAACTGTTCCTGGTGGGAGATGGGGTCGTGTTTTGGGACCAAATAATAAAGGGGAAAAAAGATAAAAGGGTAAAACCCCCGGGCTGGTGCGTCCCCATGGACTGTGTCCCGGGGAAAAAATTTCCCCTTTGGTTTTTAAACATCACCATTCGTCTCAGATCTTTAAGGAGTACTCTAATTGTTATAATTAGAACTTTAAAACTCTTTTGAATGTAAGGTAATTTATAATAAGGTAAATGAGAAAAGCGGAAGTGAAAAAGCCCTTTCTCCGATAAACCTGAAAAAGTGTTCCCCCCACGGGAAATGAATTTATTTTTTAGACTTTAAACGGGACAAACCAGGATACCCTCCCGCGGAATTTGAAGGGGTCGGTGTAGCAGGAACCTCGAAATGAAGACGGTGAAAGGAGAAAATAAGAATATCAATCACCCACAGTATAAGTAACCCTACTAGTTATAGCAGACTGATACGGGCCAGTTAGGGATATGTTTTAGTAATTTGATAGGTTATGGGTGATCCAGCTTTATCAAGTGACCCCCAGAGAATCACCTGGAAAGTGGTGGATTAATACAAATGTTTTTCTTTGATGGATATATCCCAAGTGTAACCTACACCCACATCCCCCACCCCTTTCATTCATTACAACTAATATAATCTATACAGTCCAAAATTAATTAGTAGCTGCCGGTACTTGTTGGAGCTATCCCAATCTAAACTGGTCACGGATAGATATGGATAAGATTGTGAGGTCGAAGCCCACCCTTCCCCAGAGACCAGGGGTTGTGAGTTTTCATCACATTCTACACGGGTTGACTATGGTAAACAATATAGGGTTGTCTATCCCAATGAGATCTTGTATGTATATAAATGTTGAGGTAACTGTAGTGATCACTGGTCTGTGGGGAGCAGCCGCAGGATAATACTGCACCACCTCTAGGGCCCTGAACAACACCAACAGTTTTGCGTGCGTCATGGGGCACCAACATATGGTGGTTATTCTCTCCTATTATCCATTTTTTTATCACCGGATGCAGATTACATGGTGAGTTTAAATATTGTGGCCTGTAGTTATAACTTTTTCTCTTGACCTATGCAAGACATCACCATCCCTGTTAGAAGCCATTATTAATGTACTAGTCATTATATTTTGTTGTAGCAAGAGTACTATGAAGAATCTATTTCAATAAAGCCCAAGAATAAGCCTGTTTTTCCTATCACAACAAGTATATTGAACAAAGAATCTTCATAGTAACTTCGAGCAACAACAAAATATAATGACTAGTACATCAAATAATGGCATTCTACAGGGAGGGTGATGTCACTTCCAAGCAGTGACAGCTGCTCAGTATTGTGCAGGTATTCCATCAGGGATGTTTTATATTGGCCTGTTCAATCACCAATAATAAGCAGCGTTTATTGGAGAATACAACTCCTCGACTTAGCCGCTGCCTTTGACCAGGCAACGAGCTCTAAGATTCAGCCCAGAAGAAATTCTGAGTATACAGTAACCCCTCAGCCTTCTCTCGTGGTAAGTGCAGCAATCCTGACCAAACTCTTAGCAATGCAGTTACTGGGGACCTGCCTCATGACAGCAGCAGCAGAGTCGGAGTTTTCTTTTGTGGTTTTTCAAGACCTCCACGTCCAAAGTGTCCTGCTCGTGAAGCATGTGCCATAAATGCCACAAGAAAGGTCACTTTGCTAAAGTCTGTCCGTGCTAATGCATCAACAAGACTATGCCTCCACACATTCCAGTATCATGCGACTGGCTACAACCATTGACTTCTGCGGCTACTCCAAAATCACTGTCAAAACAGTTGGTGAAAGTATTCATCAAAGGAACAAATAATGGTCTTATTTGGATAGTGGCAGCTCAGAGAGTTACATCAACCTGACTTTTAGTTAAACGGCTCTCCTATGACTCTACATCACTCATCAGGTACCGTTTCCCATGCATCACATCTCCCTCTCTATCCAGACCTTAGGTTTTGTAAGGTAAATCTCTGAGTTAAAATGGAAAGGATTATCAGATGTACATTTACTATTCTGCCACAACGGTGCTCTTGATTGTAATCCTTGGTCAGGACTTTCAGAAGTCGTGCATGTATGTCACCTTAACATAGAGGAGGTGACTGCCTCCTCTTGTTGTTCTGTGACTTAGCACTTTAAGGTAGACCCACCAAAGCAGTTGCAAATCTATACCGCGATTGCCATCCTATTATCAGCTAAGTCACGCCGCTATCTATGAGGATCGAAGTGTTCATTGAGAAAGAAACGCAGAGGCTGCTGAAGGAGGGTTATTATAGAACCGAGTGATACCCCTTGGGCGTGCACAGGTTTTTGTTGTTAACGATGTGTTATAGGAAACGGAGACTGTCTATTCGAATACTCTGAGACAATCAACACATTTACCCATTCTTGATGGTACCCTCTACTCAATTGACGATACAGTGAACAAAATTGCTCATTACTACGTTTTAGCACCATTGATCTGGCAGAGTTGGCCTATCATCAAGTCCCGATAAGGAATGAAATAAACCATACACAGCGTCTCAGGCTTAGTGATGGCCTTAACAGGTTTACCCAAGTCCCTTTTGGAGTCACCAATTGGGGTAGCATGCTTCCAAACGAATTATGGGAATTCACCTCAATCAGGAAGAGCAACTCCTGGGAACTTACGCTTATTTAGATAATGTATAACCATTATGTGGCTAACCCAGGAGAACATGAATGCAAACCTTTATAAGTTTTTGAAGCCCCAAGAAGAAACAATATAAGTTACAATGAGGAAAAGTGCACTTTTTCAACTAAAAGCTTAGCAACCCTTGTTATGTAGTGGAAGGAGGTTCAATATTCCCAGACCCTGAACGACTACGACCTCAACGGGAACTTTCCAATGCCCAAGACAAAAAGTCACTCCGACGAACTCTTGGTCTCTTTGCTTATAACCCACAATGGACTACAACTATTCAATAAAGTCTGCCCATTGGAGTGCACCACATTTCCTGAGGACAAAGGAAGCAAAGCCGCTATCCATACTCTCAAGACAGGACATTGAAAACTCAGTAAGTTCAAGCCATTGATGCGTCTCTACCATTCGAAGTGGAAACGGATGCATCTGACATTGCCATTGCTGCAGTCTTATCTCAGGCAGGACGACCAGTAGCCTTCTTTTCGAGAACTTTTCAAGGATCAGAGAAATGTTAGCTGCTGTAGAAAAGGAAGCCCAGGCCATATAGAAGCAGTTCGCCACTGGAGGCATTATTTAACTGGTAGACATTTCACCATAAGGACTGACCAACGGTCCGTGATGTATATGTTCGACAAGAGGCACAAAAGTAGGATAAAGAATGACAAGATATTACGCTGGAGGATGGAACTATCGTGTTATGACTTTGATTTCTGTACCGACCGGGTCAAGAGAACATCTCACCTGATGCATTCTCTAGGTCCCACTGTGGAGCAGCATGTCATGATTTGCAATCACTCTCAGCTCTCCACAAGGCTTTGTGTCACCCAGGAGTTACACGCCTGTACCATTTTGTCAAATCAAAGACATGCCCTACTCAGTGGAAGATGTGCGACAAGTGATCAGAGCATGCAGAGTATGTGCAGAGTGCAAGCCAAACTTTCATCAGCCAGAGAAGACTCATCTCATAAAATCCACCCAGCCTTTCGAAAGATTGAATATAGATTTCAAAGGACCTCTACCAAGCACAAATCAGAATAGGTATTTCCTTAACATAGTAGATGAATATTCAAGGTTTCCCTTTGTATTCCCCTGTGCAAATATGGCTGCTTCAACTGTTATTAGTTGTCTTTCACAGTTGTTCTCTATTTTTTTTGCCAGCTTATATCCATTCAGACAGGGGATCCTCGTTCATGAGTAACGAACTTCAGGAGTTTTTGGCTAGCAAAGGTATTGCCTGCAGCAGAACAACAAGCTAAAAACCCTCAAGGCAATGGTCAAGTGGAGCGGTTCAATGGTACTATATGGAAGGCAGTTACAATGACATTAAAGTCGCGCAATCTACCTGTTCAACACTGGCAAACTGTCCTACCTGATGCTCTTCACTCTATTAGATCACTGCTGTGCACAGCTACTAATGCAACCCCTCATGAAAGACTCCTCAACTATTCACGTCGTTCCTCTACGGGAGCCTCCGTGCCCACTTGGTTATGTCATCCTGGACCCGTTCTCCTGAAGTCACCGTAGGATGAACAAGACGGATCCTTTAGTGGAAGAGGTAGAGCTCCTGCAAGCTAATCCACATTACGCCCACATTCGCTACCAAAATGGTGAAGAGACTACAGTATCTACAAGACATTTAGCCCCAGTTGAAATCCCTATTAGTGTGGAATCTCAAGATACACCAATAGATGTGAAAGATGCTTCGTTTTCTCCTGGAAAGCCCCTTGAGACTACCCCTATGGAAATAGAGGATTCTGCTCCAGCAGTTAATCAAACCCCGCTGGAAAATATCGAACCTGGTGAAGAGGCTCAAGGGCTACGAAGGTCGGGACGTGTACGTCGCCCACCTAACAGTTTGGGAGATTACTGTCTCTGATATTTTAGAAGGGGGAGATTGTAGTGATACTGGTCCTGTGGGGAGCAGCAGCAGGATAATACTGCACCACCTCTAGGGGCCCTTAACAACAACAACAGTTTGGCGTGCATCATGGGCACCAACATATGGTGTGTGATTCTCTCCTACTTTATCCATTTATCACCGATGCAGATTACATGGTGAGTTTAAATATGTGGCCTGTAGTTATAACTTTTCTCTTGACATATGCAAGACATCACCATCCCTGTAGAAGCCATTATTAGATGTAACTAGTCATTATATTTTTGTTGTTGCAGAAGTACTATGAAGATTCTATGTTCAATAAGCCTAGAGATAAGGCCTGTGTTTCTATCACAACAGTACATATAAGGTAATCACTCCAGGAACTATTAAATTTTCCATTCTATGGTGTTTAGATCCATTGCAGATGAAATCTAAGGGAAAGTGACACTAGTGCATATTGGAGAGACACTGCACAGATGTAATGCCAAGAAAAGTTGTAGTAAAGACTCCTGTACTCATGAAAACAGCAGCGCAATCACATAAGGGATGGAATGTCTCTGGAGTGAAGGAGGCAATTTTCAGTGTCATATGGAGCAACGACATTCTGGACCGCCGCAAGTGTGATCTATACTGTTATTCCACAGCTATCAGTACTAATGCAAGTTTTGAATGTGTTTATTTGATCAAAATGATTTGTATTTTGAACTGGATATCCAACTGGGTCCTGCTGCACCTGAATTAGTGGTATGTCAGCACACAGATGGAGCACAGTTGTTTTTGTAATTGATGATGAGCTTGTGATCTTTAAATTAGTTTGAAATTGGCTATATAATCGACTAAGGATTAATTAGGCCTCACTTCCTTGAAGAAGATGAGGAACGTGATTTACGTGACACCGTAATAAAGTGTAAAATGAGCTGGAAATATTGCCAGTGACAGTTGCATCGACCTGGAATGTGTCCATGGGAAATTACCCAGTTCAATCCTCACTATATGGTCTCAGATCTATAAATGGAGCTTGACCTCTATGAGTAAGATAATTATGAGACATAAATTCGTCTTGTGAATGAATGAAACAAGTGATATTATAGACATTTGTTAAAGTCGCCAATGGGTAGAAAGATGTTATAAATGCCGCTCTAGTGAATGTTGTTCTTGTCCGAGGATACCTATTTTTTTAAGAATCAGACTTCTAATCTCGGACAAACAACGAAACACTGTCTGTGGAATGACATGCCTGTAGGTGTCTAGACTATCGAAATGAGTGGTAAATGGCAGGAAATAATGAGCAATCTTTATCACCCAAGTTAAAACCTGACAGTTATACCAGACTGTATACTCCAGATTGAAATTTTAAATTGACTAGAAGTGGTGGGTGACCACCACATACAGTAACCAGCTCATAGTACTTGTAAGTTAGTTTACTAGACAAGTGTTCTCCTCTGATGAATATATCCATTAAGTAACCTAATGCAGCTCTACGCCCTTTCATTCAGTAAACTAATTCATTTTATATCCACACTAAAATTAGAGTGCCTGTACTGTGAGGGAGCCTACCCAATTTATACTAGTCTTATTAGATATGATAATTTGCAGTGTCGAGGGCCACCTGTAGTTGACCAGAGTGTCAAAGTTTCTCGCTGCTATCACGGGTGATAGGTCACATAACAATAAGCTGTCTTTAAATGATTACTGACTAAATGCAAAAGATCTGATGGTAATTCAAGTACTACCCCAATAACAATATTCCATATTTACTGCTAAAACTTCACTACATTTGAGGATTGAGCAGGTTAACAAATCAACCCACACATAGAAGAGACGGAACACACCTCGATCTGTTTTCAGTCCTGACTTGGCCTTTTTTTATTTACGTCACACTACCAATGACAGACGCTATATATCAGGCATAAGTTATGTTGTAGTATAATAGTTTGTAGTACGTATAAATAGTAGTAAGCTAGTTGTAGTATATGGAAGCTGGGTGAACTAAGGTTTAGAATCCAGTTCTCATTAAAAAGAAACACTGAAGATATCCCACAGGAACAAGTACATAGAATGAAAGGAGTGTATATAAATTATGAACTGGTAACAGAAATACTGCGACATGTAGAAAGACAGGAAATAAAAAAGGAATGAGGTAAGTTTGGGAGACTTGGACATGACTACTAAAGAGGACCTATCAGTGTTAAAATTCATGGGTGTTTTCTGATTTAGCCTTTTATACAATGATAGTGGGAGAGTAGCATACAAAAGACAACTAGTATCTAGATGTTACCAAGGGAAAGTTGGTATTAGAAGGAAATTCAAAATACAGGACATGGTATAATCCACGTTGGAGTAATGCGACAGACAGTGCATATTAGCTCCTCTCTTTATGTGCGGTTATATGTGTATGAGTTCCAGTCCAGGATTTTCACTTTTTTGTACAAATTAGCAGTCATGCAAAGAACATGACCCTGTGATAATAAGGCACAACCCTGCACCCACGCTTAAGAGAAAAACTGTTCAAGTGGACACATCTAGTATAGGTTGTAACTGGTGATTCTTTTTGCATTGTTAAGTGATCACATTATGTGGACTCTTTGAAAGTCGAATGCCTTTGCGCTTGCAAGCATGCCACGATGAAAGGTATTTGTTGATCGTATGATCCTGGTTTAATACTGATGTAATTTATCAAAGAAGATGTACATCGTATTGGTGTATTGGTAAGTAAGCCTCAATGTAAGTAAGTTGAGTTTATGAAGACAGGACGGAACATAGACTAGTATTTATTAGAAATCGTTTCGTATGGAACCCTGATCACTTCTAACATACAGATAATGACAGTCGGACATCTATCAGTAATGTACCCACATGGGCTGAGTCAAGTTGGGACTACGAGGAATAGACGGAGGAAGGAATGTCTGCAGTCAAGAGAGAAAGTCAGGATAAACCCAACTCTTAAGCCTGTAATCATGACAAAACATTAAGACACAGCAATCTTAGAGCACTACTAGGACTGCGAGAACATTGCTCTTCACTAACTATGATGACTAGATGCTGCAGCCGCGATCAAGGGAGACTCAACGTCGATTACATTCAATGGCTTGCATTATGGATGGTTTATCTTACAAAGTAATCTTGTCCATGGGAGTGCTATCCATTTTCAATCGTTTTTAATAGACGTTAAAACTTAATGGACCGAGTTAACAAGTTCGAATCTGAGGGTATTTTAAGATAACATGACCACATACTTTATAAGTTCTGAACATTCACTTACAATCAATGTTAAATGTCAACAACTTACTTTCGTTGATAGAGGGAGTGAGTTTACTAGCTGCTCCTTTCTTGGAGGATAATTCAGAGGTACAGAAAGATCATATTCCCCATGAACTGCAGTAGGTAGAAAGACATTATATAATACGAGAGTGAGGTGCGACTACAGCGTAAGACCTTGAGCAGGAATGTCTAAGAACATAAAAATGCAGAAACTCAAAGAGCCTACTGCACCAATTAGAATCGAGACAGTCTTATCTAAAACAATCTACCTATGATGAGGACGGGTAATGAGCGATGAATCATGTGGACTACGTTTTTAGTAGTGTGTAAGCCAGCTTAGAGTCATAGATGCCAATGAATTTTTTGAAGCTTTGAGTTTCACAGTGTTCGTTCTATGAGATGTCTGAACGGCGAATAAGTGAGGCTTCTACACCAGTCGGCCGTCTGAGTCTGTGTTCGTAAACGATTTGGGCCCATCCAGCTTTTCAAAATGCCCATGGAGTCACAGTTAAGGACACAGTGGGTCGTTCATCGTTCTGTTAAGGCATAGATGCCATTCAGGCGGAACTGCAAAGAACTCTGCGTCTAAATCCTACAAAAATTTCTTGGGAAGGTAACCTAAGGGGGAAGGAGGACATCTGCTAGAAGAAGTTAAGAGAGTGGGCAAATGGTTTGAGTGAGTCTTTGATAGATATGATGTTTAGGTGCAAAGTGAAGACTAAAAAGAAGTGCCGCGAGATGTAAATCAACTTTGAGCTATGAATCTTAGGGTGTATCCATGGGTTTGTTAGGATAGCATTTGCCTTAGTCTGCAAACTCGGATGAGAAAGATGGAAGAAGCGTGAAAGGATTTTGTTATGTAAAGTGCATATCTCTTCTAGAAAAGCAAGGCTAGGAGATGAAAGAGCTCTTCAAGAAGAAGCACAATGAGCAGACTCTCATCATTAGTCGGGTCGTCTGGTTGAAAAAAGATGTTAAGACACCATGTTTGTAGTTTGTTCTATACACCGTAATTCTCATCTTCTTCATTGAGATAGCAACTCAAGGCAAAGCTATTCAACAAACCATGGTGAACAGCCCCTAAGAAGCGAAATGAAGTTCCATGTGATTGTTTCCACGATATAAATGCCGGGACATTGTCTTATGAGTAAAATCAATCTTTCCACCATAAACGAAACATCATCGTATCAAAGTCCTCACTTAGATACGCAGTCCCCAATCATCATAAAATTGCTATCAGCATTGCGTCACGATATCCTGATGGTTTGCAGTCCCAAAAATATGAGGGAGGCAGGCAGAGACAATCTTCAGTCATGTCTATTATGAGCATCGGAAATTGCTTACATAAAGATATTAAGGTAAGCCTGTTGTAATTCCACAGAGACTCACTGGGCATTTATGAGTTAACTGGGAATGAGGCACAACTGTTCACGAACCAGACTTGAACGCGAGTGACTATAAAGGCCGGATAATATGACGGCCAGTACCGACACTTAGAACGAAATCACTGTACTACAAAATTTCAAAACATTGAAATGACATGAACTTAAAGCAGGTGCACAACTAACAACAATGAAGTCACAGATTCATCGCTACCTCACTGATCATAGGTAGAGGTTTTGATAAGACCATCCTCAGCATAATGGCAGTAGGACCTTCAACAGTGTTTCCTGACATTTGCTTATGTGACGTATGCCACATCACACTAGGTCACTCGATCACGAGCCTCATCACCCGCCTAAGTATATATATGTTGCACCTCTGTAAATGTCTAGAAATGATCAAGGTATCTGAGACCAAATACGTTGTCTAATAATTTATCAGCAACTTTTCTCAACAGTGTCTAATTCTAAACCACTAATTGTTTAATATCCACATGGCCGTTGATTCTCCAACAAGACAGGTGGCCAGACATAAAGAAAACTTCTCATATTCAAATCAAAACTGTCATTGCAAGAAAGGTGACATTACAACTACTGTGATTAAATGCAACATTGAAACCCCACTTCAGAGGAATGCAACATGACTTCCATTCACATACTCAAGTCGGCCGCCGTTCCTGAATCCTCAGGTAAGATTTTTGCTCCACAGTCCAACAGCACGTTCATAAAATTAAAATACCATTTGCTCCATTCACTGCCTAACTAATCAAACACGCTCAGCGCAATTCCTATATTATGCATGAGTTTATTAGTTTAACACAAAGCCCTCGACCATTTCAAAACCTCTTTACCTTCCACTTCTTTCCTAGGCCGAACCCATCCCGCATCCTTCCAAAAGACTGATAACTCTTGAATCATTCTGTTTCGCCCATTTCTCTACTACATGTCCAAATCATTCAACAACCCATTGATCCTCAAGCCCGATTGCAACATTATTGTAATCCCGCCTCATCTAACTTACCAAACAATAGAATTTCAGTTGCATTATATTCACGACACCATTGTCAGACATGACATCTCCACTGCCCAGCTCTTCATCCTGTGCAATAGGATTCATCACCCATGCTTCACATCCATATACAGCCCTTTGGTAAAACTTACTCTCATACATTCCACTCTATTGCCTCCAAAGACAAAGTTCTTTCCTCCCTGACAGACTCTAAGTCAAATACTCACTACTTGTTTCCTCAATCAATTCTATGATCAAACGCTCATCTTTCACTAGGACATCTGACTGCACGAAATTAACCACATTCCTCATAATGATCTGAATCACGTTTTCTACTCCACAATACTTCACCCTATACCAATTGCTTCAGAGGATCTTTCATCAAAATCTTTAGTTATCTCAAACCATCTATTCCTTATCACCTTAATATTTCTTCTTTAGTCACTACCAAATTCATCACACCATTCTGTAACTTTCTCTCAGAATCTCCAAAGCACAGTTTGTCTCAGATAAGCACTGTGACATATCTCCTCATTGTTCAAGGTAGAAGATTCTATTTCTTTTAATCATGCCTACATGTCCAATCTCGACATTACTTCGCTACAACCCCATCCTATAAGATAATTATAAATACTCACTGAGATCACACATCATTGTCTAAGGCTTTTATACTGGGTAAAGAATATTTCCCTCGTTTACCTACATACTTAACTGGCTACTAGTCTTCGTAAAAACCTTCCATGCTTTCAGTGACTACTCTAATCATACCTTGCAAAAATCTCATTGACTATCCTAACATCCTGTCTACAGGCTGTGTCCAAGCATAATGTCAGAAAGTCTTTCTAGCCTTATACTAAGTAACTGCACTTATAAATGTTTCGACAGTAATACACCATGTTTTCCATACACCCACGCTACTTCTTTTCTAGCCCTCCTGCTGGTTCATAACTGTATCAAATTTCGTCTACCTTAAATCTTCAATTATAATCATACCATAACTTATGGACCATGATTGTGATAGAAACACAGGCTTAATCTCAGGCTTTATTGAACATAGAATCTTCATAGTTACTTCGGCAACAACAAATATAATGACTAGTAATCTAATAATGGCTTCTACAGGGATGGTGAATGTCTTGCATATGTCAGGAAAGTTATAACTACAGGCCACATATTTTAAACTCACCATGTAATCTGCACGTGATAATGGATAAGTAGGAGAGAATCACACACCATATGTTGGACCCATGACGTCACGCCAAAGCTGTTGTTTGTTGTTAGAGGCCCAGAGGTGGTGCAGTATTATCCTGCTGCTGCTCCCCACAGGACTAGTATCACTCAATCTCCCCTTCTAAAATATCAGAGACAGTAATCTCCCAACTGTTAGGTGAGGCGACGTTTACTACGTCCCGACTTCGTAGCCATTGAGCCACTTCATCCAGGTTCGATATTTTCCAGCTGGGTTGACTAACTGCTGAGCAGAAATCTCTATTTTCCATAGGGTAGTCCTCAAGGGCTTTTCCAGGAGAAAACGAAGCATCTTTCACATCTATTGGTGTATCTTGAGATTCCACACTAATGGGATTTCAACTGGGGCTAATGTCTTGTAGATACTGTAGTCTCTTCATCATTTGTAGCGAATGTGGGCGATAATGTGGATTAGCTTGCAGGAGCTCTACTCTTCACTAAGATCCGTCTTGTTCATGCCTACGGATGACTGCTTCAGGAGAACGGGTCCAGGATGACATAAAGTGGCATCGAGGCTCCTGTAGAGAACGACGTGAACAGTAGAGGAGCTTTCATGAGAGGGGTTGCATTAGTAGCCTGTGCACAGTGATGCTAATAGAGTGAAATTGCAATCAGTACGGACAGTTTGCCCTCAGTGTTGAACGGTAGTTGCGCACTTTAATGTCTTGTAACTGCTTCCATATAGTACCATTGAAACCGCTCCACTTGACCATTGCCTTGAGGGTTTGTAGCTTGTATGTTCTGCTGCAGGCAATACTTTGCTAGCCAAAAACTCCTGAAGTCGTTACTCATGACGAGTGATCCCTGCAGAATGGATATAAGCTGCGCATACCACAAAACTAGAGAACAACTGTGAAAGACAACTATTAAACAGTTGAAGCAGCCATATTTGCACAGGGGGAACTACAAAGGGAAACCTTGAATATTCATCTATCTATGTTAAGGAAATACCTGATTCTGATTTGTGCATTGGTAGAGGTCCTTTGAAATCTGATATTCAATCTTCAAAGCTGGTGTGACTTTTATGAGATGAGTTTCTCTGGCTGATGAAGTTTGGCTGCCACCGTCTGCACATCTCTGCATGCCACTGATCACTTGTCCACAATTTCCACTTGAGTGGGCATGTTTCTTTGATTTGACCATAATGGTTACAGGCGTGTACTTCTGGTGACACAAAGCCTTGTGGAAGCTGGAGTGATTGCAAATCATGAATGCGCTCCACAGTGGGAACTAGAGAATGCATCAGGTGAGATGTTCTCTTTTCCCGTCGGTACAGAATATCAAGTCATTAACACGATAGTTCCAAACCTCCAGCGTAATATCTTGTCATTCTTTATCCTATTTTGTGCCTCTTTGTCGAAAAATATTACAAACACGGACCGTTGGTCAGTCCTATGGTGAAATGCTACCAGTTAAATAACCTCCAGGCGAACTGCTTCTATGATGCCTGGGCTCCTTTCTACAGCAGCATACATTTCTCTGATCCTTGAAAAGTTCTCGAAAAGAAGGGTACTGGTCGTCCTGCCTGAGATAAAAACTGCAGCAATGGCAATTCAGATGCATCCGTTTCCACTTCGAATGGTGGGACTCCCTCAATGGCTTGAACCCACTGAAGTTTTCAATGTCCTGTTTGAGAGTATGAAAGCGTTCTGCTTCCTTTGTCACAGGAAAATTGGTAGCTCTCAATGGGGGACTTTACTTGAAAGTTGTAGATCCATTGTGAGTAATAAGGCAAAGAGACCAAGAGTTTCTTCGGGGTGACCCTTTTTTCTTGAGGCTTGGGAAATTCCCCCTAGAGGTCGTAGTCACAGGGCTGGAATATTGAACCTCCTTTTCCCCTACTAACAAAGGGTGCAAAAACCCTTTTAGTTGAAAAAATGCACTTTTCCTCATTGTAACTGATATTTTTCTTCTTGGGGGGCTCCAAAAAAATTATCAAGGTTTGCATCATGTTCCCCGGGTCTTGCCCCAAAGGTAACATTACTAATAGCTAGGTTCCCCGAGTTGTCTTTCCTAATGAGTAATCCATAATTCTTTGGAAACAGGCTACCCCATTGGTGACTCCAAAGGGACCTGGGAAAAAATGATACAGGCCTCACAGCCCGAAACGCTGTGTATTGTTATCTTTATTTTTATAGGGACTTTATGATAGGGACCGAGATAATTGTGCTAAACACTAGTATGGCAATTTTTTTCACTGTATCTCAAATTTGAGGGAGAGGACCCATAAGAAGTGTAAATTTTGATTTTCAAAGGGAAAAGTACCATCTCCTTTTTTAAAAATCTTTTAAAAAAACAATGTGACGCCAAGGGAATCACTCTTTCTATAAATATCCTTCACACCTCGAGTTTTTTTCTAAAAAACCTCCTCAAAAAAAAGCCTGACTTAGCTATATAAGGAATCCGCGGGGAAAATTTTTAAAAGCTTTGGGGGGGTCAAAACCCCCAAAGTGCTAAGTCCACAACAAAAAAGGAGGCGTTCACCTCCTAGTTTTAAGGTGACACTACCATGCAGCTTCTAAAGTCCTGACCAAGGGTAAATCAAGCACAGTTGTGGCAAATAGCTAAATGTACATCTTTTATAATCCTTTCCATTAATCGAATTTACCTTACAAAACCTAAGGGCGAATAGAGAGAGATGTTGATGCCCTGGAAACGGTACCCGTAGTGATAAAGGGCAAGGAGGCGTTTTTTAAAAAAGTCGGTTTTGAAACTCTCTGAGCGCCCCTATCAATAAACCACTACTTCTGTTCCTTTGATGAAAACTTTCACAACTGCCTTTTACAGTGAATTTGGGGTAGCCGCAGAAATCACTGTGCTAGAGTCGCATGATCACTGAATGTGGGAGGCACTATCTTGTTGTGATTAGCACACATACTTTCGCAAAATGGACCTTTCTTGTGGCATTTATGGACATTGCTTCACGAGAGGACACTTTGGACGTGGAGTCTGAAAAACCACAAAAAAACAAAACCGTACTGCTGCTGCTGTCACTAGGCAGGTTCCAGTAACTTCATTGCAAGAGTCTTTGGTCAGAAATTTCAGCATTACCATCGAGAAAGGTGAGTGGTATGTATACTTCAGAATTCTTCTGGGCGATCTGAGCTCTGCCTGGGCAAAGCGCGGCTAAGTCGAGAGTTTTTATTCTCCAATAAAAGTGCCTTTTTATTGTGATTCAGCCCCTGATAAAGCATCCTGGATGGACTCTTCACAATACTGAGCAGCTGTCACTGCTTGGAAGTTGACAGTCCCTTTCCTTTTAAATTTTCAGTGCTTGAATAAATTTCCCCAAGGGCTATCAATCTGCTGGCGGCGAGTTGCAAGGCGATAGCGTGCAAAGATTTCATTTTTTAGGTTTAATATACTGAGACTTGAGGTTTGATAGCACTTCGTAGGGATTTCATCAGAAATAGCCTCATAATCTTAGGTGACAAAATTGATGAGCAGACTAGTTTTTTCTAGATTTCTTTAGGAAGGCTCCCCAAAAAGTTTTCGAAAGTCCCTTAACCAGTGCTTCCCTTCCTGAGCAGCCCCCGCGTGTAAGCTGGGTACAGTCTAGCCTCTCAGTTTCAGGTAAACGCTCCCCTGTTGGATGTAGTCTAGCGCAGGATCACCACCCGTAGCCCAGGATTCTATGTTTCAATAAATTGTTGTGATAAAACACAGGCCTTTTCTCTAGGGTTTTATTGAAAAATTTTTTTCC
>NC_069460.1:13229328-13316897 GCF_026875155.1 Cherax quadricarinatus | reverse complement strand
ACTTCCACTAGCATCAAAATCACAAGGCTGTGGCACGAATATACTTTGTGTCCAGTTCCACTCATGATCACATGGTGCAGGGTGGACCTATGGCATGGGGCGAGGGGGGGCAGGAGGAGGAGGGAGAGGAGTGGAGGCAAGCACATGGTTGAGGAGGTGCCGGGCATTTCCTTTGTCTGCCACCCACTGCGCCATGTGGTCCAGGCACCATGCCACCCACCACTACTTCCCATTGCCGCATACTCCCTTCGTGTTTCACTTTCACAAATCAGTGGCCGGGGTTTTGGATCGTGACCTGCCATGACCCTTGGGGATTGCATATGGCACACTGCCTGAACGTAGATAACAACGCCTAAAAGTACGTTTCACTGGTGAATAATGAACGTCACTATCACTAGACGAATCCTCAATTGGCATAAAATCAATCTCATCATCACTTACATCACTTTCACTATCACTACAAAAAAACACCGGGAAAATGATAGTTTCCTCTTGCGAAGTTGCCTATGGGTAACACTTCCCCACTCCAGAGTGCTTGGCCCCAGGGTCTTCTGTGGCCACACTGGCCCCCCCAGAAGTGCTTGACCTAGGGTCTGATGTGGCCACACTGGCTACCCCAGGGGTGCTTGCCCTAGGACAGGTGTCGCTCCCCCAGAGGTGATGGGCTGGGGGTCATCTGGGTTATTGTCGATATTTTCACTAATTCCTTGAATATTACTGGCCCCATTGGTGTCAAATCCACTAAACTCATGATCTCTATCACTTTCCTCAAATAGTAGAGTGTTAATACGACGAGGCGTGAGTGAATCATGAGGATGTGCCATGATGTTGACCCAGGATGGAGCTGAATGTAACTGGTCCTACCATGTGGTACTCAGGCGTCCCAGATTTTTTGTATACTGCGCACACTGAGTGCGCATACCCATTCTCTCATGTCTAGGCGACTCAGGCCTATCGCGCTAATTTTGAACAAATGAAAAATAAAACGTATATATACGTTTGGGGCGCTACGCGCATAAACGTATATATACGTTTGGACCGTTTAAGGGTTAAGTGAAACAAAGCTGAAGGAGGTGGGAGAGTTTCAGTGGAGAGGAATAAATGGGATTAGGTCAGGGGTTTCAAATAGAGTTAGAGCTAAAGGAGGAGTAGCAGTAATGTTGAAGGATAAGTTATGGCAGGAAAAGAGGGACTATAAATGTATTCAAGGATTATGTGGAGTAAAATAAAGGTTGGATGTGAAAAGTGGGTTATAGTAAGCGTATATGCACCTGGAGGAGAGAAGTGTAGAGGAGAGAGAGAGAGAGATTTTGGGAAATGTTGAGTGAATGCGTGGGAGTTTTGAACCAAGTGTGAGAGTAATGGTGGTTGGGGATTTCAATGCTAAAGTAGGTAAAAATGTTGTGGAGGGAGTAGTAGGTAAATTTGGGGTGCCAAGGGTAGATGAAAATGGGGAGTCTTTAATTGAGCTATGTGTAGAAAGAGGTTTTGTGATAAATAATACATATTTTATGAAAAAGAGGATAAATAAGTATCCAAGTTATGATATAGCATGCAATGAAAGTTCGTTAGATTATGTATTGGTGGATAAGAGGTTGATGGGTAGGCTCCAGGATGTACATGTTTATAGAGGGGCAACTGATACATCGGATCATTATTTAGTTGTAGCTACAGTTAGAGTAAGAGGTAGATGGGACGAAAGGAAAATGGCAACAACGAGTAAGAGAGATGTGAGAGTGTATAAACTAAGGGAGGAGGAAGTTAGGGTGAGATATAAAAAAACTGTTGGCAGAAAGGTGGGCTAGTGCAAGTATGAGTAGTGAGGGGGGGGGGGTTGAAGAGTGTTGGAATAGTTTTAAAAATGCAGTACAGTGGACCCTCGGCTAACGATATTAATCCGTTCCTGAGAGCTCATCGTTAGACGAAATTATCGTTAGCCGAATTAATTTTCCCCATAAGCAATAATGGAAATCCAATTAAACCGTACCAAAATATTGTGTGTATCTGAATGTGCTTCAGTTAGTTGGTTGTAACCCCCTCTATCTCAGGCCTCAGCTACTGCAATGCCCTGTACTCAGCTGCTTGTTGCTGCCTTACAACCACTATATACTACTGTCTGTCTGGCTTCCCAGGTGCTGCTTGCTACCCACTTCCTGTTACCCTCATCTTCTCTCAGGTGCTTTATGCCACCCACCTGCTCCCTTCTGCAGCTGCTGCTTGCTACCCTGCACCAGCTGCTGCACATTAATCTACACCTACCCTTGCTTCCCAGCTATTGCAAACTACCCTCCAACTGCTTCATGCTACCATCACTCTGTATTACTGCATAAATATGAAAAGATTTGCATGAAGCTTATTCTATTTTTTACAAAGTATGTAGTACACTTTTTATTGTATTGCCCTTGAATGTCTAATTTTTATGATTTTGCTACTACTTAGGTCTACAAAAATGTGCATCGATTGGAAACTTGGAGAGAGCATCCTCAAACTCTAACATCAGCTCAGTGGCTGAATCTAGAGATCTCCTTACTTCAACCACTGATCTCCAATCTAGTTCAGACAGTAGTAACTCTCGGATGACCACAGAGCTTGCCTCCTGCCCCTCAGAGTCATCCTCTACTGCAAGTCCTTACTCTGCTTTAACTACATCTTCTGTTAGTCATTCAAATGATAAAAAAGCTGTCTACAAACGTATGACATTAAAGAAAAGTGTAGGGCTGAGGGTTGCTCATTCAAGATTGACACTTATCAAGTCAAAGAAAACAGCTGTTGTCCACCACCCAAATCCATATGCTTCAAAGTAAGTCTCATTAAAATTCTACTAATCTTATTTTGAATTACTTGTATTAATGATGCATTACCTACATGTTAAAGCTCATTGTGTAATAATTAATGTAATGAAATTGGAGAAAATAAGATGTACAAATTACATATACAGTGGACCCCCGCATAACGATTACCTCCGAATGCGACCAATTATGTAAGTGTATTTATGTAAGTGCGTTTGTACGTGTATGTTTGGGGGTCTGAAATGGACTAATCTACTTCACAATATTTCTTATGGGAACAAATTCGGTCAGTACTGGCACCTGAACATGCTTCTGGAGTGAAAAAATATCGTTAACCGGGGGTCCACTGTATATTGGAGGTTGTAGGAAGTCATAACTGCCAATGACTGATGTGTGTAATTATTTCTAGTGTAGTGCTCTAGCCTTTGTTTAGACCTCTGTATAGTTTGCTTCTAATTGTTATCTAGTTTATTCCACTTTCCTACTAAGTTCAAGATGTGCTTCTTGTTTCAAGTTATAGGATTTGATTTTGATGTAACTAAGAGAATGATAGCATAGGGACTGATAAAAGGTGACTGACAGTGTCAGGCAACCACCCATGAGGTAGTGAGGAGCTGATGAACTGGCAGTCAGGGATGCACAGCTTAAGGCATTGGAGATATCACATTTGAAACTGTGTGAATCAAATTTTATGCAGATAATTCAGAGTATGGAAATAGGAAGTCAGTGTGAGGTTACAAAAAGAATAATTCATTGTAGTGAAGGATTGAGGAGGATTGAACATTTAAAGAGAATGGCACAAAATAGGCTGACAAAGAGGGCAGAAGGAAGGAGGGATAGGGATCATCCCAGGAAAGGTTGGAGGGAGAGGTTAAAGGTTTAGTGCTAGGGGCTTTGGCATCCAGCAGGTTTGTATGAATGTGTTAGATCAGAGTGGTGACAAATGGTCTTTATGGCTTTGTGATGTTGGATTGTGAGTAAAGTAACATTGTGTGAGGATTCAGGGGAAACCAGTTAGCTGGATCCTGGAGATGTGGAGCACAGTGCCTGCACTCTTGTATGGATGCTTCAGCTCAGAGTGTTGTCTGAATTGTCATGTTTGAGCTCTTCTGGCAAGAAATCTTTTGAATGATGTATTTTTAGTTCTTTGGGTCATTCTATCTTGGCCTTTGTGTTTAAAAAAAAAATGATGGGGTTGGAGAGATTTGAAATTTCTAGTGGTGAGGAGTTTACCTGGAGAGAGTTCCAGGGGTCAACGCCCCCGTGGCTCGGTCTGTGACCAGGCCTCCTGGTGGATCAGAGCCTGATCAAGCAGGCTGTTACTGCTGGCTGCACGCAAACCAACGTACGAGCCACAGCCCGGCTGGTCAGGTACCGACTTTAGGTGCTTGTCCAGTGTTAACACATGATACATTTCTTCAGTACAGCTGTGTTAACACATGATACATTACTTCAGTACAGCTGTGTTAACACATGATACATTACTTCAGTACAGCTGTGTTAACACATGATACATTACTTCAGTACAGCTGTGTTAACACATGATACATTACTTCAGTACAGCTGTGTTAACACATGATACATTACTTCAGTACAGCTGTGTTAACACATGATACATTACTTCAGTACAGCTGTGTTAACACATGATACATTACTTCAGTACAGCTGTGTTAACACATGATACATTACTTCAGTACAGCTGTGTTAACACATGATACATTACTTCAGTACAGCTGTGTTAACACATGATACATTACTTCAGTACAGCTGTGTTAACACGTGATACATTACTTCAGTACAGCTGTGTTAACACATGATACATTACTTCAGTACAGCTGTGTTAACACATGATACATTACTTCAGTACAGCTGTGTTAACACTAACACAGCTACATCACCACACTCCTCCAACACAGCTACATCACCACCAAACTCCAACACAGCTACATCACCACCAAACTCCAACACAGCTACATCACCACCAAACTCCAACACAGCTACATCACCACCACACTGCAACACAGCTACATCAACACACACTAAAACACAGCTACATCACCACCACACACTACAACACAGCTATATCACCACACTACAGCACAGCTACATCAACACACTACAACACAGCTACATCAACACACTACAACACAGCTACATCAACACCACACACTACAACACAGCTACATCAACACCACACACTACAACACAGCTACATCAACACACAATAAAACACAGCTACATCACCACCACACTACAACACAGCTACATCACCAACACTACAACACAGTTACAACACCAACACACACTACAACACAGCTACATCACCAACACACACTACAACACAGCTACAACACCAACACACACTACAACACAGCTACAACACCAATACACACTACAACACAGCTACATCACCAACACACACTACAACACAGCTACATCACCAACACACACTACAACACAGCTACAACACCAACACACTACAACACAGCTACATCACCAACACACACTACAACACAGCTACATCACCAACACACACTACAACACAGCTACATCACCAACACACACACACTACAACACAGCTACATCACCAACACACACTACAACACTGCTACATCACCACCACACACTACAACATCACCAACACACATTACAACACACACTACAACATCAACACACACTACATCATCACCAACACATACTACATCATCACCAACACACACTACATCACCAACACACACTACAACACAGCTACATCACCAACACACATTACAACACAGCTACATCACCAACACACACTACAACACAGCTACATCACCAACACACACTACAACACAGCTACATCACCAACACACTACAACACAGCTCCATCACCAACACACTACAACACAGCTACAACACAACTACAACATGCTACAATACAACTACAACACACTACAACACAGCTACAACACAACTACAACACAGCTACAATACAACACAGCTACAACACACTACAGCACAACTACAACACACTACAGCACAACTACAACACAGCTACAACACTACAACACAGCTACAACATAATAAGACACATGATACATCACCTGTGTGTCCTCCATGTTGGTCTTAACTAACAGTTACAACACAGCTACAACACACTACAGCACAACTACAACACAGCTACAACACTTTTGTATAGTTATGCGATACAGTCTCAGATGGGCAATCTTAACAGTGCCAAACAAGCCATGGGTGGGGATGGAAATCTTCAGCTCAAGATCTTTCACAGTTCTCTGTGCTTTAGCAGGAGCTGTGCAATGTTGCAAGAGCTGTAACAGGTAGATTGAGGGGAAGCTTTTCTCAGGAAAGGTAGTGTTGACAAGCAGAAGAAGTCAGCTTCAACATGCTACCTTTCCTCTGAGAAAACTTTCCCTCAGTCTGTGTATTGCAACTCTTGCAACATTGCATAGCTCCTGTTAAAACAGAAAGGTGTGAAAAATCTTAAGCTAAAGATTTCCATCCCCCATTGCTTCTTTGGTATTGAGCTATATTAAGTTTTAGAGAAAAAATTAAAAACTGGTGGCAGTTTCAAATACACTGTATTGTATTTTCAGTCTTTTAAGTAGGATGTTTAAATTAAAATAAAGTTGTAATTTCCTCATTATACAAATAGTGTACATAATTAATGCTTTAGAAAACGTTTATAATACTGTTATTACTTTTAAGAATTTTATTTTTGTAATTTTTTTGGCATTTTACCAGGAACATGTACTATGATGACAGATGGATAGAAAAACAGATTAGTGGATTTACCAAGTGGTTAAATTTCATTTTGACTCCCCCTGAGGAGGAAGATGTTGCATTGAAAGTAAAGAAAGGTAAGCTTATTTTTTAAGTTCAGCATAAATGTCACTGTTGTAGATGAATGGAATTGTGGCCTTTATGCATAAAGTACGAATACATTATCATATGCAAAACTGAATGTTGTGATATCAAAACAGAAACATGTATACTCTTGTATACTCATACCAGAAACATTTTGTTTATTACATAATCTATATTGTCATATTTACTGATCTTGTATAAAATTTCACCAACATCCAAGGTTGAACAGAACGGACAATTCTGTAAGCGTATACTGCTTTCTTTTTTGTTTATTTGTCTTGCAAGGCACTTCAGGGCTTAAACTGATGGGATAAAGATAGAAATGTTAAAAGCAGGTGGGGATATAGTTTTGGAGTGGTTGGTGCAATTATTTAATAAATGTATGGAAGAAGGTAAGGTACCTAGGGATTGGCAGAGAGCATGCATAGCTCCTTTGTATAAAGGCAAAGGGGACAAAAGAGAGTGCAAAAATTATAGGGGGATAAGTCTGTTGAGTATACCTGGTAAAGTGTATGGTAGAGTTATTATTGAAAGAATTAAAAGTAAGACGGAGAATAGTATAGCAGATGAACGAGGAGGCTTTAGGAAAGGTAGGGGGTGTGTGGACCAGGTGTTTACAGTGAAACATATAAGTGAACAGTATTTAGATAAGGCTAAAGAGGTCTTTGTGGCATTTATGGATTTGGAAAAGGCGTATGACAGGGTGGATAGGGGGGCAATGTGGCAGATGTTGCAGGTGTATGGTGTAGGAGATAGGTTACTGAAAGCAGTGAAGAGTTTTTATGAGGATAGTGAGGCTCAAGTTAGAGTATGTAGGAAAGAGGGAAATTATTTCCCAGTGAAGGTAAGCCTTAGACAAGGATGTGTGATGTCACCGTGGTTGTTTAATATATTTATAGATGGGGTTGTAAGAGAAGTAAATGCGAGGGTCTTGGCAAGAGGCGTGGAGTTAAAAGATAAAGAATCACACATAAAGTGGGAGTTGTCACAGTTGCTCTTTGCTGATGACACTGTGCTCTTAGGAGATTCTGAAGAGAAGTTGCAGAGATTGGTGGATGAATTTGGTAGGGTATGCAAAAGAAGAAAATTAAAAGTGAATACAGGAAAGAGTAAGGTTATGAGGATAACAAAAAGATTAGGTGATGAAAGACTGGATATCAGATTGGAGGGAGAGAGTATGGAGGAAGTGAATGTATTCAGATATTTGGGAGTGGACGTGTCAGCGGATGGGTCTATGAAAGATGAGGTGAATCATAGAATTGATGAGGGAAAAGGGTGAGTGGTGCACATAGGAGTCTGTGGAGACAAAGAACTTTGTCCTTGGAGGCAAAGAGGGGAATGTATAGAGTATAGTTTTTACCAACGCTCTTATATGGGTGTGAAGCATGGGTGATGAATGTTGCAGCGAGGAGAAGGCTGGAGGCAGTGGAGATGTTATGTCTGAGGGCAATGTGTGGTGTGAATATAATGCAGAGAATTCGTAGTTTGGAAGTTAGGAGGAGGTGCGGGATTACCAAAACTGTTGTCCAGAGGGCTGAGGAAGGGTTGTTGAGGTGGTTCGGACATGTAGTGAGAATGGAGCCAAACAGAATGACTTCAAGAGTGTATCAGTCTGTAGTGGAAGGAAGGCGGGGTAGGGGTCGGCCTAGGAAAGGTTGGAGGGAGGGGGTAAAGGAGGTTTTGTGTGCGAGGGGCTTGGACTTCCAGCAGACATGTGTGAGTGTGTTTGATAGGAGTGAATGGAGACAAATGGTTTTTAATACTTGACGTGCTGTTGGAGTGTGAGCAAAGTAACATTTATGAAGGGGTTCGGGGAAACGGGCAGGCCGGACTTGAGTCCTGGAGATGGGAAGTACAGTGCCTGCACTCTGAAGGAGGGGTGTTAATGTTGCAGTTTAACCCTTTCAGGGTCCGTCCCGTAGATCTACGGCTTTACGTTCAGGGTCCAAACCGTAGATCTACGCCATGAGCTCAGCTCACTCTGATAAACTGTGAGTGGTACATTTGGGCCTAGATATGAGAGAATACATCTATGTGGTATGTGTGCACCACATAAAACAGATCCTGCAGCACACTGTGTATAATGAGAGAAAAAAAATGAAATCATGATTTTTCGATTAAAACAACAACTTTGCAGTGTTTTTTCGTATGTTTTTTATAGTTGTATTTGCGATTTCTTGGTCTCATTTGATAGAATGGAAAACATATTACAGAAATAGAGATGATTTTGTTTGGGTTTTAGCACTGGAAATGGCTTGAAACTGAGCTCAAAGTAGCAGAAATGTTAAATTTTTGCCGATATTCAAGAGTAAACAAACGACCTCACACGTCTAATACACGTCAGCTGGGGGTCTAATATACATTCACAAATATGGTGATGATATTTATACAATTATTACAGTATTGCATAACAGTAAATCTTCTATTTTTTGGTGTGAATAAAAATTCATTATGTGAATAAAAAATCAAAATGGAATTTATTTGTAAAGCCTCAAAACATAACTAATGAACAGAGGAAATGTTAGTTTAGTGCCAGGAATGCCTACATTGTTCATTCTGGACCCTATTTTGAAATAGGAATATTTTAAACTTTGTGTTAAATTGGCCAAATTAACAATTTCCGATCACTTTATTTTGTAGTTGAAACAGTTGACTTGGCGATTTCTTGTGCTCAATCGATAGAATAGAAGTAATACTAGTGAAATAGCTAAGAATTTGGTTGATTGGAATAATGTAATTGGCGTAAAATGGGAGTCAAAGTCGGCAAAATCGCCGATTCGTAAATATTGCTGACACATCAAAATTCGCGAGAGCATAATTTCGTCAATTTTCCACCAAATTTCGTACTTTTTGTTTTATTACCTTCACAAAAAGATTCTCTACGATTTCATAAGAAAAAATAACAAATTTTTTTTTTGAAAATTCTTGGACACTGGTGCGTGACTCCAGATTTGGGCCTTGGACCCTGAAAGGGTTAAAAACTGTAGTGTAAAGCACCCTTCTGGCAAGACAGTGATGGAGTGAATGATGGTGAAAGTTTTTCTTTTTCAGGCCACCCTGCCTTGGTGGGAATCAGCCAGTGTGATAAAAAAAAAAAAAATGTATGTATATACAAGTGTGTATTTTACGATATTTTCATGTGTTTTATGATTGTTCATGGTTCAATAGGTTAAGAAAGCAGTATTGTTAGGCTAAGTAAATGCTATTGTTATGTTTCCCTACAATATATTCGTGCACCAAATATTCGTGAATTTTCAACGTTTGTGAGGTTCTTTATCCCCTAATCCTCACAAATGTGGAGGGCCACCTATATAGACATTTCCATTAATCCATATGATTTTTTTTTCAAAATTATATAATAAACATACTACGTAACATATAATCATGATACACACACCCACAGTATAAAAATTGACATAAATATATGAGATTTGTATACCAAGTGTTTGGTAGGAGAGTCGAAGAATTACGTTTCCTTTCGTATGCCTTCACTCTATCTATAGCTGTTCATGACCCTTGTGGGTTTAGTGCTTATTTTTTATTATAATTATAATAATAATAACTTGTAATAATAATTTGCCAGAGCATCATTCTTTCTAAAAATTACGTGAGAATGGAAGTGTTGGTCTTTATTTATTCTACTGTATCAACGTGAAGACAACTTGTCCACAATGTAAAGCGTTTGTATTTATTTTATTATTATTTATTATCACACCGGCCGATTCCCACCAAGGCAGGGTGGCCCGAAAAAGAAAAACTTTCACCATCATTCACTCCATCACTGTCTTGCCAGAAGGGTATAATAAAAAGTGTATGAACGAACACCAGACGTCTTCGCCCCTCCCTGCCCAACCCCACCCACATTGTGTGGGTGGGGTGGGGCGGGGAGGGCTGCCTTGGCTGGCTACCATACGTCCCAAACCTGACTTCCTACAAATAAAACTCACCTCTCACCCTACATTAAGACTACAGATATTTTAAGGTAAGTAATGGGTATACTGTGTTTTATACTCTGTTTTTAATGCCTAGTTCTATTACTAATTTAACCCCTTGACTGTTGCAACTCCAAATCCTGAGGTGTCTCCTGGTGTTGCAAAATTCCAACCCCCCCCCCCCCCCCATCACACACACAAAATCTTGTGAAATGATAGAGAATCTTTTCCCTATTGTAATGACACCAAAATAACGAAATTTGATGGAAAACTGACAGAATTACGCTCTCGCGAAGTTAACAACCTTGGCGATATTTATGTATCTGCGATTTTACCCACTTTGAGCCCTATTTTTGGCTAATTCCATTGTTCTGGTCGACCAGACTCGTAGCTATTTCTTTAGAACTACATATTTTTTTCTATCGATTGAGTACAAGAAACTGCCCATTTACCAATTTCAATTACCCAATGACGTGGTCAGAAATTTGCAATTTGGCCAATTTCACGAAAATTATAAAATATGACAGTTTCAAAATAGGGTCCAGAATGAATAATGCAGACATTCGTGGCTCTAAAATAACATTTTCTTTGTTTATCAGTCACGTCTCCATGCCCCCTCTGATATTACTCTTGCTTTCTATTTTGAATTTTTATTCAAACAAAAAGTAGAAGATTTAATGTTATGCAGACTACTGCAATATTGTAATAATTGTATAAATAATGTCAACCCATTCATGACTGCATATTAGAATGGTTACTTGGACATTTATTGGAAAATGACATCATTTGTTTACCTTTGAACATAAGCAAAAATCAACATTTCCCCTACTTTGAGCTCCATTTCAAGGTTCTTTTCATAGTAAAATCAATCAAAATCATCTCTATTTCTATAATATATGTTCCATTCTATCAAATGAGACCAAGAAAACGATAATACAACCATAAATACTATAAGAAAATAGACCACAAAGTCGGCATTTTAATTAAAAGAAACGGTCGTAGTTTTTTTCTCATTGTGCACTGCGTGCTGCAGGATTTTTTTTATGTGGTGCACACAGACCCATTCTCACATGTGGGCCTACCAGCTTACTCATGCTTGATTTGAAGCCACTAGAATTTGAGTATATATACGTCATAAACGGTGGCTCGTAAGATGTATATATACGGCCGAAACTGTCAAAGGGTTAATATATGTTAGTGTAAACTTGCTATCTGGCATTTATATGCATTTATAAGTGGAAAAAATGGCGTTCCGCTTTCCAGTGATGTCTGCTTTCTGGCAGTAGCCTGGAACCTAACCTGCTGTCTAAGTTGGGCCCAACTGTATATGCTTCAGTGTAAACACTTGATCTACACATCCCCTACCCACTCTAAAGCCTCCTTGCTCATCTGTAATCCTACTGTCTTACCTCTAATTCTCTCAGTAATAACCCTACTGTACACTTTACCTGGCATACTCAGTAAACTTATTCCCCTATAATTTTTACAATCTCTCTTGTCCCCTTCCCTTTATATAAAGGAAATATGCATGCTCTCTGCCAATCCCTAGGTACCTTCCCCTCTTTTATACATTTATTAACCCTTTCAGGGTCGAGAGGCCCTCTCCTAAACTTGTTCTCAGGGTCGAAAATTTTTCAAAAAAAAAAAAAAAATATATATATATTATATATATATATTCTTAAGAAATGATAGAGAATCTTTTCCCGATCATAATGACACCAAAAGTATGAAAATTGATGGAAAACTTAGGGAATTATGCTCTCGCGAAGTTAGCGGTCTCGACGATGTTTATGCATCAGCGATTTCGCCCACTTTGAGCCCTATTTTCGGCGAATTCCAGTGTACCAGTCGACAAAAATCATAACTATTTTGCTAGAACTCCATTTGTTCTATCGAATTAGTACGAGAAACCTCTCATTTACAGATTTCAACTATACAATAAAGTGGTCAGAAATTGGCAATTTTGCCAATTTCACACACATTTCAAAAGATGCCAATTTCCAAATAGGGTCCAGAATAAACAAGACAGACATTCCTGGCACTAAAATGACATTTTCTCTGTTCGTTAGTCACATCCCCAGGTCCCTCTTACATTTCTTTTGCTTTCCACTTTGAATTTTTATTCTCACAAAAAATAGAAGATTTACTGTTATGCAGACTAATGCATTAATGTAGACATGGTTTAAATAATATCAGCGAACTTACAGAAGAATATTAGACTCGCCAGTTGACGTGTATTGGACGCGTGGCATGATTTGTTTACTTTTGAACATTGGCAAAACTCAAACATTTCTGGTACTTTGAGCTCAATTTCATTGTGAAACTAATCAAAATCATCTCAATTTATGTAATGTGTGTTCCATTCTATAAAATGAGACCAGGAAAACGAGAATGCAACCATAAATACCATACGAAAATACACTACAAAGTCGCTGTTTTAAACCAAAAACATGATTGGAGTTTTTTTTTTTTTTCTCATGCACTGTGCTGCAAGATTTTTTTTATACTGTGCACACTGACCACATAGACCCATTCTTTCATATGTAGGCCAACCAGCTTTCTCACTAGATTTGAAGGCGCTAGAATTTACATGTAGTACTAGTATGGCACCAACCCTGGCGTGCAAGCTGTACTAGTATGACACCGACCCTGCAAGGGTTAAACAGAAACACCAACCACTCCAGCACTATCTCCCCCTGCATTTAACATTTGTCATGATCCTATCAGTTCCAACTGCTTTAATCCCTTTCATTCTGTGTAATGCCTCGTGCACCTCTCCCACACTCACATCCTGTTTTTCTTCACTCCTAAAAGATGTTATACCTCCCTGTCCAGTGCATGAAATTACTGCCTCCCTTTCTTCATCGACACTTAAAAGTTCCTCAAAATATTCCTGCCATCTACCCAATACCTCCAGTTCCCCATCAACTAACTTCCCTACTCTTTTTAACTGACAGATCCATTCGCTTCCTAGGCTTTCTTAACTTATCTCACTCCAAAAATTTTTTCTTATTTTCAGCAAAATTTTTTGACAATGCCTCTCCCACTCTTATCATTTGCTCTCCTTTTGCACTTTCACCACTCTTCACCTTTCTTGTACTCTCCATATACTCTGTTCTCCTTGTATCACTTTGTATAAAAAAAAAAAAAAAAAAACTCATTAGCTACCTTTTTCTCTTTTATCATTCCCTTTACCTCATCATTCCACCAATCACTCCTCTTTCCTCCTGCCCCCACCCTCCTATAGCCACAAGCTTCTGCCCCACATTCTAATACTGCATTTTTAAAACTATCCCATCCCTCTTCAACCTCCCCCCCCCCCTCCTCCCTCCACTACCCATACTTGCACTAGCCCACCTTTCTGCCAATAGTTAACGTAAATATCTGTTAGAAATTTGTCTTGTATAATACAGTAATTGTATTTGCAGTTGACATGGGACAACTGTGGTCAGAAGCTACAAAGGGCAAACACACTCAAGTTGCACCAACCAAAGAAGTTTTATCCTTAAGGACCTATTCTGCAAGGCGAAGGTTGAACCGGTTGCGAAGAAAGGCGTGCCGTTTCTACCAAAGTGAGGAGATGGTAGATGTTGTAATGAAACTAGAAACAGCCATTGATAAAAAATATCTGGCTATTCGTAAAGACAGATTGACTCATGCTGATGTTGGTAAGTTTGCAGTGTTTTAGATTAGTTAATGTAAAAAAATTAGAACATGGTACAGTGGACCCTCAGTTATTGGCCGTAGTCAATTCCAGAAGGTCGGCCGAAAACCGAAATATTTCTCATAAGAATTAATGTAAATACAATTAATCTGTTCCAGACAAAAATATTCACAAAAAAAATATTTTTTTTAACAATTATATAAATATTACTGAGTATATTAGTAAAAGTGTACGGTAGGGTTATTATTGAAAGAATTAGAGGTAAGACAATGTAGAATTGTGGATGAGCAAGGAGGTTTTAGAGTGGGTAGGGGATGTGTAGATCAAGTGTTTACATTGAAGCATATATGTGAACATTGTTTAGATAGAGGTAGGGAAGTTTTTATTGTATTTATGGATTTAAAAAAGGTATATGATAGAGTGGATAGGGGAGCAATGTGGCAGATGTTGCAAGTATATGAAATAGGTGGTAAGTTACTAAATGCTGTAGAGAGTTTTTATGAGGATAGTGAGGCTCAGGTTAGGGTGTGTAGAAGAGAGGGAGACTACTTCCCGGTAAAAGTAGGTCTTAGACAGGGATGTGTGATGTCACCATGGTTGTTTAATATATTTATAGATGGGGTTGTAAAAGAAGTAAGTGGTAGGGTGTTCGGGAGAGGGGTGAGATTAAATTATGAGGAATCAAATGCAAAATGGGAAGTGAGTTACTTTTTGCTGATGATACTGTGCTTATGGGAGTTTCTAAAGAAAAATTGCAAAGGTTAGTGGATGAATTTGGGTGTGTGTGTTAAGGTAGAAAGTTGAAAGTGAACATAGAAAAGAGTAAGGTGATGAGGGTATCAAATGATTTAGATAAAGAAAAATTGGATACCAAATTGGGGAGGAGTAGTATGGAAGAAGTGAATGTTTTCAGATATTTGGGAGTTGACGTGTCAGTGGATGGATTTGTGAAGGATGAGGTTAATCATAGAATTGATGAAGGAAAAAAGGCGAGTGGTGCATTGAGGTATATGTGGAGACAAAAAATGTTATCTATGGAGGCAAAGAAGGGAATGTATGAAAGTATAGTAGAACCAACACTCTTATATGGGTGTGAAGCTTAGGTTGTAAATGCTGCAGCGAGGAGGCAGTTGGAGGTAGTGGAAATGTCCTGTCTAAGGGTAATGTGTGGTGTAAGACACCAGCAATCCTACCATCATGTAAAACAATTACAGGTTTTCGTTGTACACTCACTTGGCAGGACGGTAGTACCTCCCTGGGCAGTTGCTGTTTACCAACCTACTACCTAGGAATATTTTTCTATAATCAAAAAAAAAAAATCCTATGTTAAGTACATTCTATGTATAGGGAATATATTGAGGTGTTTACAGCATAATATATTGTTTCCTTGTTGATTACTATTTTTTAAAAAAGTATTTATGTGAAATTAAATGTTTGTTAAATGTGATCAGTATGATTCTTGAAGTATATAAAAATTATTGATTTTTTCAGGTTTGAAGCAGGTGATGCTGCAGCTGGTGCTGTGTTACAATCCTCTTTGGCTACGCATTGGTTTGGAAACTGTCTATGGTGAATTACTGGATCTTAACAGCAACAGTGACATGACTGGCCTCACCCAGTTTCTAATCACCAGGTTAGTCTTGTTTTATGTTAGTAAATACATGCACTGTTTAGGTGCTCTAGCCCTCAGCCTCTTGTTATTATTTATTTATTTTTTTCCCAATAACATTAATCCTGTAGCAGGTAGGTTTGTAAAACTTTAGCTTCCTGTTGAAATTTGGTAGCAAATCCCTTTGCGGGAACACTATACATCTCATTTTATTCTTAGGTAATATGCAAACTGGCAAGCTTACTGTTAACAGGAATTATTACATGCTTTTAACCCTTTGACTGTTTCCGACGTATAAATACGTCTTACGAGCCAATGTTTCTGACGTATTTATACGCATAAATTCTAGCAGCTTCAAATCAAGCAGGAGAAAGCTGGTAGGCCCACATGTGAGAGAATGGGTCTCCATGGTCAGTGTGCACCATATAAAAAAAATCGGGGAGCCAGTGGTGCATTGTGGGAATGCCATTTCAGTTGTCATTTTTCAGCATGTCTAGCGGTAAGAAATATGCGATTCCCCAGCAAATCTGGGACTCTTCTCTTCCCAAGTGATGCTCTAACACAGATGGAAGTGTCAGTGAAGATCAATTTCATGATTTGGAGGAGTTTGAGACCAAAAGCAATGGATGAGGAGGAGGAGGAGGAGGGAAGGAGGAGGAGGAGGGAAGGAAGAGGAGGAGGAGGAGGAGGAGGAGGAGGAGGAAGAAGATGTAATAATATTGTTCCCTTGAAGCAAGAAAAAAAAAAGTCCACCCCATGACAGTGACAAGATAAGGGGAGATAACATCATGATAAGAGCTGACTTTGATGAGCGTAAAGGAGGGTAATATTACATGACCATCGCCCTCCCTTTGTTTTTGCTGGTACACAAACATTTCTGTCTGTCTATTTGTCTGTCTGTTCATGCTCCCTGTCTGTCCACTAGCTCTTCTGTTTTCAGAGAGAGGCCACAAGACTGTGTCATCACGTTTCTCACATTTCAAGCAGAGTATAGCACTTTGTTTGGATTCTTGGGTTATCTAGGTAATTTACACTATGTATACTGTATTTATGTGAACCGTGAGAAGAAGATAGGCAGACAGATAGAAAGAGAGACAGTTTGAAAGTAAGAATTGGGGGAAAAGATAATTAGATAGAATGGAGGAGGGAAGCAGCACCCGACCCCATTTTTTTTTTGACAGGCCGGTAGGGGTAGTTGACTAATGAGACATGTCACTTTGACAGTGCCGATTCTGACTCAAACAATTTAAGCCCACACTCGCACACAAGACAAGGAGGAGGAGGAGGAGGAGGAGGAGGAGGAGAAGGAGAGGAGGAGGGGGAGAAGGAAAGGAAGGAAAGGAGGAGGAAAGGAGGAGGAGGAGGAGAAGGAGGAGGAAAAGGAGGAGGGAAGAAGGAGGGGAGAAAGAAGGAGAGGAGGAGGAGAAGAGGAGAAGGAGAGGAGAAAAAGGGAGAAGGAGGGAGGAGAAGAAGGAGGAGGAGAAAAAGGGAAAGGGGGAGAAGAAGGAGGAGGAGAAGGAGGGGGAAAGGAGGAGAAGAAGGAGGAGGGAGGAGTGAGAAGGAGGAGGAGAAGGAGGAGGAGAAGGAGAGGAGAAGGAGGGGGGAGGAGGAGGAGGAGGAGGAGAAGGAGGAGAGGAGGAGGAGAAGGAGGAGGAGGAGGAGGAGGAGAAGGAAAAGAAGGAGGAGGAGAAGGAGAAGGGGAGGAGGAGGAGGAAAGGGGGGAGGAGGGGGGAAGGAGGAGAAAAGGAAGGGGGGGAGGAGGGAGGAGGAGGAAGGAGGAGGGAGAAGGAGGAGGAAGGAGAAGGAGGAGGAGAAGGATGAGAGGAAAGGAGGAGGAGAAGGAGGGGGGGAGAAGGAGGAGGAGGAGAAGGAGGAGGGAGGGGGGAGGGAGGGGGAAGGAGGAGGAGAAGGAGGGGGAGGAGGAAAGGAGAAGGAGGAGGAGAGAAGGAGAAGGAGGAGGAGAAGGAAAAAGGAGGAGGAGGAGGAGGGGAAAGGAGGAGGAGGAGGAGGAGGAGAAGGAGGAGGAGGAGGAGTGGAGGAGGAGAAGGAGGAGGAGGAAAAGGGAGGAGGAGGAGGAGGAGAGGAGGAGGAGAAGGAGGAGGAGGAGAAGGAGGAGGAGGAGGAGGAGGAAAGGAGGAGGGGAGGAGGAGAAGGAGGAGGAGGAGGAAGGAGGAGGGGGAGGAGGAGAAGGAGGGTGGGGAAGGAGGGGGAAAGGAGGAGGAGGAGAAGGAGGAGGGAGAAGGGGGAGGAGGGAGAAGGAGGAAAAGGAGGAGGAGAAAGGGAAGGAGGAGAAGGAGGAGGAGGAGAAAAGGAGGAGGAGGAGGAAAAGGGAAAGGGGAGAGGGGGGAAGGAGAAGGGAAGGGGAGGAGAAGGAGGAGGAGGAAGGGGGAGGAGGAAGGGAGAAGGGGGAAGGAGGGGGAAAGAAGGAGGAGGAAAGGAAGAAGGGGGGAGGAGGGGGAAGGGGGAAGGAGAAGGAGGAGGAGAAGGAGGAGGAGAAGGAGGAGGAGAAGGAGGAGGAGGAGAAAGAGGAGGAAAAGGAGGAGGAGGAGAGGTGGAGGAGGGGAGAAGGAGAAGGAGGGGGAAGGGTGGGGGGAGAAGGAGGAGGAGAAGGAGGAGGAGGAGGAGGAAGGGAAGGAGGAGGAGAAGGAGGAGGAGAGAGAAGGAGGAGGAGGGAAGGAGGAGGAGGAGAAGGTGAGGAGGAGGAGGAAGGATGGGAGGAGGGAGGAGAGGGGAGGAGGAGGAGAAGGAGGAGGAGAAGGAGGAGGAGAAGGGAGGGGAGAGGAGGGAGAAGGAGGAGGGAAGGAGGAGGAGGGGGGAGGGGGGGAGGAGGAGAAGGAGGGGGGGAGGAGGAGGAGGAGGAGGAGGAGGAGAAGGAGGGGAGGAGGGAGGAGAGGAGGAGGAGGGGGAGGAGGAGGAGAAGGGGAGGAGGAGGGAAGGAGGAGGAGGAGAAGGAGGAGGGGAGAAAAAGGAGGGGAGAGGAAAGGAGGAGGAGGAGAGGAGGAGGAGGAGGAGGGGAGGAGAAGGGGAGGAGGAAGGAGGAAGGAGGGAAGGAGGAGGAGGAGGGGGAAGGGGAGGGGAGGAGGAGGAGGGGGGGGAGAAGGAGGGGAGGAGAAGGAGGAGGGGGAGGAGGGGGGGAAGGAGGAGGGGTGGAGGAGGAGGGAGGAGAAGAAAGGAGGGGGGGGGGGGGAGAAGGGGAGGGAAAAGGAGGGGAGGGAGGAGGAGGGGGAGGGGGAGGAGGGAGGAGAAGGAGGAGGAGGAGAGGAGGGGGGGGAGGGGAGGGGGAGGAGGAGGGGGAGGAGGAGGGAGGAGGAGGGAGGAGGGGGAGGAGGAGGAGGAGAAGGGGAGGAGGAGAAGGAGGGGGGAGGAGGAGGAGGAGAGAGGAGGGGGAAAGAAGGAGGTGGGGAGAAGGAGGAGGAGGAGAAGGAGGAGGAGGAGGAGGTGGAGGAGGAGGAGGAGGAGAAGGAGGAGGAGGAGGAGAAGGAGAAGGAGGAGGAGAAGGAGGAGAAGGAGCAGGAGGAGGAGGAGGATGATGATGATGATGATGATTTTGTTTGTTTGTTTGTTTGTTTGTTTTTGTAAACAAGTTTTGTAAACAATATATTGATAATTATGTTTGTGTGCTTATTGTGTTGTATACAACGAGTGTATATATATACATTGCACCTTACTTTGGTCTCATAGGCCACATAAGTTATGTGAAAAAATAAAATAGTGAAAAAAACAAAAAACCTTCAATTACAAGTAAACTAAAGTTTACCGGGTGAGCGGCAGTCGCCGCTGTTGCCATATGCGGCTCATTTTCTGCAAACTTCACGGCTCTATATCTCGGTAAGTACCGATGGCAAAAATTTTTTTTTTGGACTAAAACACTCAGAAAAATAATCTTAACATTTTCATAAGAAAAAATAATTTTTTTTTTTGAATATTTGGCGACATAGAATGACAGTTTCAGAGAGGGGCCTGAAACAGTCAAAGGGTTAAGAAGGGTTCTCACAAAAACAAAGAATGCTAATGGTAAAAAGAGTTAAAGAAATGCTTGGATGGTTATTTTATTAGATCTGAATATAGTATATTTGTATTAATTACAATGGTAAGATGCATCTAAAAGGAGGTTTTGTGGGCTAGGGGCTTGGACTTCCAGCAAGCGTGCGTGAGCGTGTTAGATAGGAGTGAATGGAGACGAATGATACTTGGGACCTGACGATCTGTTGGAGTGTGAGCAGGGTAATATTTAGTGAAGGGATTCAGGGAAACCGGTTATTTTCATATAGTCGGACTTGAGTCCTGGAAATGGGAAGTACAATGCCTGCACTTTAAAGGAGGGGTTTGGGATATTGGCAGTTTGGAGGGATATGTTGTGTATCTTTATACGTATATGCTTCTAAACTGTTGTATTCTGAGCACCTCTGCAAAAACAGTGATAATGTGTGAGTGAGGTGAAAGTGTTGAATGATGATGAAAGTATTTTCTTTTTGGGGATTTTTTCTTTTTTGGGTCACCCTGCCTCGGTGGGAGACGGCCGACTTGCTGAAAAAAAAAAAAAAAAGAATTCCTTACACTTAATCCAGATGATAGAGCATTATTAAATGTGAGTTTACGTGTAATAACCATATTACAGTTCATAGTTATTGGCATGCACAAATGTTATAATTAGGTATGTGTATAAAAAGAATTTTTTTTTATCTATGCCACAAAAATTATAGTAAAGGTCAGTACAATGATTAAGATTGTTCTTCACTATCACTCCATCCCAGATTGAGATAATTTGTGTGTGTGTTTGAAGCAAGTCCAGAATAGTCTGGTAAATCAAGACAAATTATAAAATAGGATTTTATGTAACCAATTTCTCTTATGCAATAAATCAAGGGTTTATGGTATATGATCACAATTATATTTAATTACAATTGTCTTCACTCCTTGATAATTATTTATGATTAATAATTATCCTAACTAGTAAGCCAGATTGATTTTATTTAATCGCTAAAATTTTTCTTAAGTTTTCTTTACATATTGGTTTAAACATATTGAGATACAAATTAATATTTGTTTTAATTTGTAATTTTCTAAATAACAGTTGTAATATTTGATATTTATAAATGTATTTTTTTTTTCTTTGGTAATGCTCATGTTTCTTCAGATTTTTAATTCTTTTCCTTTTAGGTTGCTAAATAATCCTGACATAGCAGCACAATATGCCCATCCTTCAGTTCCACATTCCTATCGCACTGGTTATGATGATGCCATAAAAAATTTCCAACTGAAGAAGTTCCTCTTGCTGGTGCTGTTTTTAGACCGTGCCAAAACCTTGCGTCTTATTGACCACGATCCATGCCTTTTCAACAAGAATGCTGAGCATAAGGTATGTTTATTGCAACCAACAAAAGACTGTAACTACACTTTATAGTCTCTGGAGATCAAAAGGCAGCTGTAGTAAATCTATCATTAGTTGCTCATTTCGTACCTAACATTGTTGATAACTCTACCTATATTTGTACAGTTTTTCACAGGAAGACATAAATGAGATTCCAGAAATTAATGATAATTCAGTTCCTGATGAATTCAAATTAACTAATATTACTGTCACGAGGGACATGGTTATCAGATAGACAAACTAAAGCAAAATAAGTCCCCGGGACCCGACGAGTTGTTTTCCAGGGTACTTAAAGAATGCAAGATAGAACTTAGTCAGCCATTAACGAGTGTGTTTAATTCGTCCATCCTTACTGGTGTTGTGCCTGAGATGTGGAAGATGGCTAATTTTTTTTTTTTTTTTTTTTTTTTTTATCACACTGGCCGATTCCCACCAAGGCAGGGTGGCCCGAAAAAGAAAAACTTTCGCCATCATTCACTCCATCACTGTCTTGCCAGAAGGGTGCTTTACACTACAATTTTTAAACTGCAACATTAACACCCCTCCTTCAGAGTGCAGGCACTGTACTTCCCATCTCCAGGACTCGAGTCCGGCCTGCCGGTTTCCCTGAACCCCTTCATAAATGTTACTTTGCTCACACTCCAACAGCACGTCAAGTATTAAAAAAACCCTTTTTCTCCATTCACTCCTATCAAACACACTCACGCATGCCTGCTGGAAGTCCAAGCCCTCACACACAAAACCTCCTCTACCCCTCTCTCCAACCTTTCTGGCCGACCCCCACCCGCCTTCCTTCCACTACAGACGATACACTCTTGAAGTCATTCTGTTTTGCTCCATTCTTCACATGTCCGAACCACCTCAAAAAACCTTCCCCCAGCCCTCTGGACAACAGTTTTTGGTTAATCCCGCACCTCCCCCTAACTTCCAAACTACGAATTCTCTGTATTTATTCACACCACACATTGCCCCAGACATAACATCTCCACTGCCTCCAGCCTTCTCCCTCGCTGCAACATTCATCACCCATGCTTCACACCCATATAGAGCGTTGGTTAAAAACTTTCTCTCTTTCATTCCCCTCTTTGCCTCCAAGGACAAAGTTCTTTGTCTCTCCACAGACTCCTAAGTGCACCACTACTCTTTTTCCCTCATCAATTCTATGATTCACCTCATCTTTTTATAGACCATCTGCTGACACATCCACTCCCAAATATCTGAATAGATTACCTCCTCCATACTCTCTCCCCCCAATCTGATATTCAATCTTTCATCAACCCAATCTTTTTTTTTATCCTCATAACCTTACTCTTTCCTGTATTCACCTTTAATTTTCTTCTTTTGCACACCCTACCAAATTCATCCACCAATCTCTGCAACTTCTCTTCAGAATCTCCCAAGAGCACAGTGTCATCAGCAAAGAGCAGCTGTGACAACTCCCACTTTGTGTGTGATTCTTTATCTTTTAACTCCACGCCTCTTGCCAAGACCCTCGCATTTACTTCTCTTACAACCCCATTTATAAATATATTAAACAACCACGGTGGTTCCTATATTCAAATCAGGGGATAAATCCATTCCTTCATATCACTGTCCAATATGCCTGACATCTATAGTAGGCAAATTATTAGAATCAGTTTTAGCTGACATTATTAGAATTCACCTTGAAGAGCATAATTTGATTAATGAATCAGCATGGGTTCATGAGAGGTCGTTTCTGCCTGACAAATTTACTTAAGTTCTTCAGTAGAGCATTTGAGGCAGTAGACAGTGATAAAGAATATGATAGCTTATATGGTAGCTTATGAGAGGTTTTTACAAAGCAGAAGTGTTATAAGAAGAGCAGAGTATATGGAGAGTAAAAGAAAGGTGAAGAGAGTGGTGAGAGAGTGCAAAAGGAGAGCAGATGATAGTGGGAGAGGCACTGTCAAAAAATTTTAATGAAAATAAGAAAAAATTTTGGAGTGAGTTAAACAAGTTAAGAAAGCCTAGGGAAAGTATGGATTTGTCAGTTAAAAACAGAGTAGGGGGGTTAGTAGATGGGGAGATGGAGGTATTAGGTAGATGGCAAGAATATTTTGAGGAACTTTTAAATGTTGAGGAAGAAAGGGAGGCGGTAATTTCATGCACTGGCCAGGGAGGTATACCATCTTTTAGGAGTGAAGAAGAACAGAATGTAAGTGTGGTGGAGGTACGTGAGGCATTACGTAGAATGAAAGGGGGTAAAGCAGCTGGAACTGATGGGATCATGACAGAAATGTTAAAAGCAGGGGGGGACATAGTGTTGGAGTGGTTGGTACTTTTGTTTAATAAATGTATGAAAGAGGGGAAGGTACCTAGGGATTGGCGGAGAGCATGTCTAGTCCCTTTATATAAAGGGAAAGAGGACAAAAGAGATTGTAAAAATTATAGAGGAATAAGTTTACTGAGTATACCAGGAAAAGTATACGGTAGGGTTATAATTGAAAGAATTAGAGGTAAGACAGAATGTAGGATTGCGGATGAGCAGGGAGGCTTCAGAGTGGGTAGGGGATGTGTAGATCAAGTGTTTACATTGAAGCATATATGTGAACAGTATTTAGATAAAGGTGGGGAAGTTTTTATTGCATTTGTGGATTTAGAAAAGGCATATGATAGAGTGGATAGAGGAGCAATGTGGCAGATGTTGCAAGTATATGGAATAGGTGGTAAGTTACTAAATGCTGTTAAGAGTTTTTATGAGGATAGTGAGGCTCAGGTTAGGGTGTGTAGAAGAGAGGGAGAATACTTCCCGGTAAAAGTAGGTCTTAGACAGGGATGTGTAATGTCACCATGGTTGTTTAATATATTTATAGATGAGGTTGTAAAGGAAGTAAATGCTAGGGTGTTCGGGAGAGGGGTAGGATTAAATTTTGGGGAATCAAATTCAAAATGGGAATTGACAGTTACTTTTTGCTGATGATACTGTGCTTATGGGAGATTCTAAAGAAAAACTGCAAAGGTTAGTGGATGAGTTTGAGAATGTGTGTAAAGGTAGAAAGTTGAAAGTGAACATAGAAAAGAGTAAGGTGATGAGGGTATCAAATGATTTAGATAAAGAAAAATTGGATATCAAATTGGGGAGGAGGAGTATGGAAGAAGTGAATGCGTTGAGGTATATGTGGAGTCAAAAAACATTATCTATGGAGGCAAAGAAGGGAATGTATGAAAGTATAGTAGTACCAACACTCTTATATGGATGTGAAGCTTGGGTGGTAAATGCAGCAGCGAGGAGACGGTTGGAGGCAGTGGAGATGTCCTGTCTAAGGGCAATGTGTGGTGTAAATATTATGCAGAAAATTCAGAGTGTGGAAATTAGGAGAAGGTGTGGAGTTAATAAAAGCATTAGTCAGAGGGCTGAAGAGGGGTTGTTGAGGTGGTTTGGTCATTTAGAGAGAATGGATCAAAGTAGAATGACATGGAAAGCATATAAATCTATAGGGGAAGGAAGGTGGGGTAGGGGTCGTCCTCGAAAGGGTTGGAAAGAGGGGGTAAAGGAGGTTTTGTGGGCGAGGGGCTTGGACTTCCAGCAAGCGTGCATGAGCGTGTTAGGAGTGAATGGAGACGAATGATACTTGGGACCTGACGATCTGTTGGAGTGTGAGCAGGGTAATATTTAGTGAAGGGATTCAGGGAAACCGGTTATTTTCATATAGTCGGACTTGAGCCCTGGAAATGGGAAGTACAATGCCTGCACGTTAAAGCAGGGGTTTGGGATATTGGCAGTTTGGAGGGATATGTTGTGTATCTTTATACGTATATGCTTCTAAACTGTTGTATTCTGAGCACCTCTGCAAAAACAGTGATAATGTGTGAGTGTGGTGAAAGTGTTGAATAATGATGAAAGCATTTTCTTTTTGTGGATTTTCTTTCTTTTTTGGGTCACCCTGTCTCGGTGGGAGACGGCCAACTTGTTAAAAAAAAAAAAAATTGGATTTTAGTAAAGCCTTCGACAGAGTACCTCACAAGAGACTTACGAAAAAGTGACATCTCATGGTATAGGAGGTAAAGTTCTAGCATGGATAGTCATGGCTTATTAACAGAAAGCAGAGAATGTTGCAGCGAGGAGAAGGCCGGAGATAGTGGAGATGTCATGTCTGAGGGCAATGTGTGGTGTGAATATAATGCAGAGAATTCGTAGTTTGGAAGTTAGGAGGAGGTGCGGGATTACCAAAACTGTTGTCCAGAGGGCTGAGGAAGGGTTGTTGAGGTGGTTCGGACATGTAGAGAGAATGGAGCGAAACAGAATGACTTCAAGAGTGTATCAGTCTGTAGTGGAAGGAAGGCGGGGTAGGGGTCGGCCTAGGAAAGGTTGGAGAGAGGGGGTAAAGGAGGTTTTGTGTGCGAGGGGCTTGGACTTCCAGCAGGCATGCGTGAGAGTGTTTGATAGGAGTGAATGGAGACAAATGGTTTTTAATACTTGACGTGCTGTTGGAGTGTGAGCAAAGTAACATTTATGAAGGGGTTCAGGGAAACCGGTAGGCCGGACTTGAGTCCTGGAGATGGGAAGTACAGTGCCTGCACTCTGAAGGAGGGGTGTTAATGTTGCAGTTTAAAAACTGTAGTGTAAAGCACCCTTCTGGCAAGACAGTGATGGAGTGAATGATGGTGAAAGTTTTTCTTTTTCGGGCCACCCTGCCTTGGTGGGAATCGGCCAGTGTGATAATAAATAAAAAAATAAAAATAAATCTGAATGGGGATTAGTCACTAGTGGCATTCCACAAGGATCAGTTTTGGTCCCTCTGTTGTTCATAATTTATATTAATGACCTTGATGAAGGAATTACAAGTGACACAAGCAAATTTGCTGATGATACACAGATAGGCCGTATGATTCATTCTCAGGAGGATAGCAATGAACTCCAGGAGGATTTGGACAAATTAATGTCTTGGTTTGAAAAACAGCAGATGAAGTTCAATGTGGACAAGTCCTTGGGAATGAAAATAACCCTTGAAGTTATAAACTAGGTGAAGTAAAACTTGATCATACAGAATGTGAAAAAGACTGGTAAGTAGATATCTAAAGCCAAGACAGCAGTGCCTAAGTATGTGCAACAAGGCTAACAGATTGCTAGGATTTATTTCAAGAAGTATAAGTAACAGAGGTCCAAAAGTTATTTTACAGCTCTTTACATCACTAGTGAGGCCTCATTTAGATTATGCTGCTCAATTTTGGTCTCATTACTACAGGATGGATATAGACTCATTGGAGAGCATACAAAGAAGAATGACTAAAATGATTTACTGTGTAAGGAATCTCCCGTATGAAGACAGACTTAGAGCCTTGAATCTCCACTCTCTGTAGAGATGTAGAATGAGGGGAGATATCATTGAAGTGTATAAGTGGATGATGGGTATAAACAAAGGTGATGTTAATAAAGTACTGAGGGTGTCATATCAGGTAAGAATAAAAAATAATGGATTTAAGTTGGATAAATTTACATTTAGAAAGGACATAGGTAAGTACTGGTTTTCTAACAGAGTTTTGGATGAGTGGAACGATCTTCCAAGTAGGGTGATCAAGGCTAGGACCTTGCGTGGCATTAAAAAGAGATTGAACAAATTTATGAGTGGGAGGGGCTGGGTTTGATTGGTGTCATTGGGTATGGGAGGATATTCTTGGGAAACTTTGAGTAGGGGTTGTTTTGATAAGGACCTGCCTTGTATGGTCCAGTAGGCCTTCTGCAGTGTTCCTCCATTCTTATGTTCATTGCTGTTTGATATATGCAGGCATAATTCATATCGACTGATTTAACATGACTTAGGTTAAATCATTAAATGATATTTGACAGCTAATCATATTATCTTATCACTGCACAAGTCAAATTGTGTATGTAAGGGAAAAGATAAAGGAATAGTTTAGTATTCCTTTTAATGTTATGCATTAACTGCCAAATTTTTATTAAAACATTTAATTTGTACAGCCCAATAATGAATATTATATGGGATTAAATTATGGGGAATCAAATACAAAATGGGAATTGACACAGTTGCTTTTTGCTGATGATACTGTGCTCATGGGAGATTCTAAAGAAAAATTGCAAAGGTTAGTGGATGAGTTTGGGAGTGTGTGTAAAGGTAGAAAGTTGAAAGTGAACATAGAAAAGAGTAAGATGATGAGGGTATCAAATGATTTAGATAAAGAAAAATTGGATATCAAATTGGGGAGGAGGAGTATGGAGGAAGTGAATGTTTTCAGATACTTGGGGGTTGACGTGTCGGCGGATGGATTTATGAAGGATGAGGTTAATCATAGAATTGATGAGGGAAAAAAGGTGAGTGGTGCGTTGAGGTATATGTGGAGACAAAAAACGTTATCTATGGAGGCAAAGAAGGGAATGTATGAAAGTATAGTAGTACCAACACACTTATATGGGTGTGAAGCTTGGGTTGTGAATGCAGCAGCGAGGTTGTGGTTGGAGGCAGTGGAGATGTCCTGTCTAAGGGCAATGTGTGGTGTAAATATTATGCAGAAAATTCGGAGTGTGGAAATTAGAAGGTGTGGAGTTAATAAAAGTATTAGTCAGAGGGCTGAAGAGGGGTTGTTGAGGTGGTTTCGTCATTTAGAGAGAATGGATCAAAGTAGAATGACATGGAGAGCATATAAATCTATAGGGGAAGGAAGGTGGGGTTGTGGTCATCCTCGAAAAGGTTGGAGGGAGGGGGTAAAGGAGGTTTTGTGGGCGAGGGGCTTGGATTTCCAGCAAGCGTTGCATGAGCGTGTTAGATAGGAGTGAATGGAGATGAATGGTATTTGGGACCTGACGAGCTGTTGGAGTGTGATCAGGGTAATATTTAGTGAAGGGATTCAGGGAAACTGGTTATTTTATAGCTGGACTTGAGTCCTGGAAATGGGAAGTACAGTGCCTGCACTCTAAAGGAGGGGTTTGGGATATTAGCAGTTTGGAGGGATATGTTGTGTATCTTTATAGGTATATACTTCTAAGCTGTTGTGTTCTGAGCACCTCTGCAAAAACAGTGATAATGTGTGAGTGAGGTGAAAGTGTTGAATGATGATGAAAGTATTTTCTTTTTGAGGATTTTCTTAATTTTTTGGGTCACCCTGCCTCGGTGGGAGATGGTCGACTTGTTTAAAAAAAAAAATGTATATGATATTGATTATTATAATGAGTTGTAAATTGCCTATGAGTGTAACATAATGAATTTTGAAGAAGTTTCATGAACACTGCATAGCATTGTTGCAATTTTGCAACACTGCTATGCAGTGTTGCAAAATTGCAATCCCTGTGTTCAGATTTCTATTTTTATTTGGGTTACTTGTAAAAGTTTAAATCTTTTAATGCCATATACATTTCCAAAACTCACTGAATGTAAAGCATTGGTATGCAAGAATACATTATGGCACACCACTACTGTGTATAAAGATTAGCAAAATTGGGCACTACATCATATGGGGAGTGTAAAATTTTGCTTTTTGTGCATAAATTAATTTCCAGGCATTGTCTGGCAAGGCCCAACAAAAATCACAATTGCTAAATATTTGTAGATTTTTGGAAAGCTTCATTTGTGAATGCTGGCTTGAGTAGCATATACTTTGTGCACTGATTCCATTGAAGTATAGCAGAACAAGATCTTTTTAGAGGGAATACTCTAATTTGCAGTTTTCTTAAGTTGAATAAAACATTTTGAAAATGGATAATTAGAACCAATTTTTTCTTGCAGGCAAGCAGAGATATCTTGATTGCCTTTGCCAGAGAGTTTCTCTCTGGTGTAGGAGATATAACCAAGCACTTAGCATATCTTGGCTACAATGTCAGTCACAGACAGACTGCCTTAGAAGAGTTTGATTATGCTGTCACAAATTTAGCCGTAGATTTACGCTGTGGTATCCGTTTAACGTAAGTAAAAGTAATGTGTTCATGTATTTTTCTAAATATTTTGTTTATATTTTGAGTTTCTCATTTAGGTAGACTGTAGATGACATTCATCTCTCACTCACTTAAGGGAAACTGTCCAAACAGATCTACATTCACATGTGTAGTGCTCCAAAAGTAGATCTATGTTTTTTAATTATTTTCAAATATAACAAAAAAAGTAGATCAAAGTTTTTTTTACACTTTTTCAAATGTAAAAAAAAAAAAAAAAAAAAAAAAAAAGAAGCTTTACGTTTTTTTACATTCAAATGTTGAAAAAATGTGGATCTACGTTTGGACAGTTTAAGGGTTAACTGACTCCAGAAGGCACCAGAGCTCATGGTGCAATGTAAATTCAGTGTCACAACCTCCCTCCTTAAATTTTAGAGTGAAAGCACTGTACTTTCCAATTTTTAAAACCGTTGTGGGCAGCCATCTTCCTTATCTCCAGCATCTCTTGGTCAGTTGGCCTGTTTGTCAGAGAGCTTGCCAATTCCTGTTTAGACAGTGTACATCACCCAGACATGCTTGCTCTGTCTGCCATCCTCTCTGATTGTCCATGTTTCCTACCAACTGATTTATTAACTGACGCCCATTTCCTTCATCAGCTGCAAGTCTCATCCTTTCAGTAGATGTCCTTCCTTGCCACCTCTCTTGCCTTCCTCTTCCCTCCACCTTTTGTATTCTCCTTTTCCTCTCCCCATTGCTATTTTTCAACTTTGGCATGCAGTGCTGCAATAACCCTTATGAGTTCAACATTTCTGCTGGGGCCTATGCTATTGTTATTAATGTGCCAAAACATGAACATTCAGTTAAGGGAGGGGCGAGCGATATTGTCAACTTTTTTTTTTTTTAGATTTCAATGAGATTTTAACAGTTGATGAAGCAGCATAAAAAAACATATAGGCTGTGTTTGTTTTGACTGTTAGCCTTCAAGTTAGTTCGGAAAAAATTAATTATGCACAATTTTAAGGGTCCTAAATTGGGAAGATGTTCAGTGCTCTAGTTGACATCAGATGAAAGATAAAGGCTAGATTATTATTGACACAGGGCATTTCAGTGATAATGTCAGTAATTTCGTTAAAAAAAATGTTGAAGTTTGTAATTTTTTTTTTTTTTTTTTTTTTTTTTTTTTTTTTTTTTTTGTGTGTGTGTGTGTGTGGAAAAAATCATTAAAAACAAAGCTGTAAACAATATCACAGATCTTCCCTGGGTGTTTGTAGAACCATCATTCCTCAATAACGTGTGCAAAAATCATGACACTCCTATTAATACTTACTGCAGAAGGAAAACAATGTCAATAACTTATTTCTGAGTTGTTATTCATTGTTTTTGGTGTGAAACTCTAAGGTTACAACCACTCCTTCCTTGTTGATATCCTGCAGGCTACTAAGGAACACTCATCATCTTCTACACTTTAGCCAGCACAGAAGTTGCCATGTAGAGTATTTAGAATGGAACAATCGTAGAAATCATAATTTTTGGAGGGAAAAAAATAACCCACTAATTGCCAACAAGTATTTTTGATGATAGCAAGAACAAAAAAATTACATTTAATGAGAAACATACTTAGAAATATGATAGAAACAAGCTGATTACATTAAAATGTTGCCAGAATTTTGCACTATTTTTCAGTATGAAAACTTTTTTTTTTCCTTAATTTTTCATTTTTAATTTCCTGATTACTGAAAAAAGGCTTGCCCTTCCCTTAAACTGCTTCCCATGCTTACAGCCTCTTATTCCTTGATATCATGGGCAATATACCTTGGTATGTCCTTGGGAAACAACAGGCCCAGTGGATTCCACAGAAAAGAAGCAAGTTATGCAGGGTTAGGCAGGAAGTGGGCATTTGACCCTCCAACAGGAGTTATTTTGAAATTATTCTGAAGGATGGGTGGGGATGTTGCAGTTCAGTGAGCCATTTGAATTATGATGTCTAAGCATTTTTGATAAAGCAACCATTGAAAGAATTATGGTTAATGTGTTTCCCTCTTTGGGTCACCCTGCCTTGGTGAAAAATGGCCCACATGGTTATAAAAAAAAATCTTAATCTAGAAAATTCATAAGCTTTATTTGAAATGTAAAAAAAAATCCAGTTGTGAATACAATAACTTGATTTTTTACCTCATCCGCTCTTATATTTAACTTTTTTTTTTTTTTTTTTTTTTTTTTTTTTTTTTTTTTTTTAATTTCAGTCGTGTGATAGAAATGTTGACCCAGAAATTTGATTTGAGCTCCAAGTTGCGTGTCCCAGCAATTAGTCGTATGCAGAAGATCTTCAACACAGATGTTGCCATGGCTGCTTTAGAAACTGAGGGCTGTGTAGGAGTGAAGTCTAAGTTCCCATCAAAGGATCTTGTTGATGGTCATCAGGAACAGACTCTTGCTCTGCTTTGGACTATTATTTTTAACTTCCAGGTAAGTCTTGTAGTATATATAAGGATGTGTTTCCTATCAAACGATAAATAATTCTATTATATGGGCATTTTGAGTAAGACTTGTAAGAAAATTGTTTAAGTAGGGGCTTAGTAGTACATGTTGACCATTGCTAATCTGGCATGATCAGGACCTGTAAGGTGCCGGATTAATGATTTTGCCAGATTACAGAGTGGTTAGAATACACCTAACCCAATGGCAATATTTATGCATTGGGGATTTCACCCACTTTATGCCCTACTTTTGGCCCATTCCATTGTTCTGGTCTACCAAACTCACAGCTATTTCGCTAGTATTCCTTCTATTCTGTCAGTTGAATACAAGAAATATCCCATTTACCCACGTCAGCTACCCAATAAAGTGATCAGAAATTGGTAATTTGGCTGCTTTCACACAAATTTCAAGAGATGCTAGTTGCAAAATAGGGTCCAGAATAAACAGTGCAGACATTCCTAGCACTAAAATAACATTTTCTCTGTTCATTAGTCACGTCTCCAGGCCCCTCTTATATTACAATAATGTAGACATCTGCATTATTGTAATAATTTTATAAAGAATGTCAACCCATTTGTGACTGCGTATTAGACTGGCCAGTTGGACACGTATTGGACAGTGATGTCATTTGTTTACTCTTGAACATGTGCGAAAATTTAACATTTCTGCTACTTTCTCAATTTTAAGGTACTTGCCGGCATGAAACCAATCAAAATTATATATATTTCTGAAATATATCTTCCATTCTATCAAATGAGAGAAAAAACAAGAATACAACCATACAAATCATATGAAAATTCACCACACTGTTTTACACCAAAAGCAGTCTCCTTTTTTTTTTTTATATAGTACACACTTACCACACAGACCTATTCTTTCATATGTAGGTCCAAATTTACCAGTAACAGCTTATCTGAGTGAGCTGAGCTCATGGCAACCAACAGTGGCGTCAAAGCCACCTTATCTTTTGTGGACAATGTATGGTGTATGTGCTTTACACACCAGGAAACATTTCTTGTATTCGTTGGAACCATGGCTAGGGCTAAAAGTGAGCAGGTTATAACAATAAATGGAGGAAAAGAAATTGGAATGACTGATGTAGCAAGTAACGCCACCAAACAGTAGCAGCAAGTTAGTGTGGCGACCCCGGAAATTAGGCTAGCTGAAATTAGTGTTGGATTACTGATTGCCAGATTAGTGATGGCCAGCCTGTATATAAATATTGATTTGTACAAAAGTATGGTTTATGTTCAAATTTTGGGGGTAAAAGTATACTACAATTTAAGTAATTTTGATTAACATAAGTACTATTACTGGCTGGTACAGTGCTACCCCGAGTTTTGTACAGCTCCCAACTCGAATAATTACGTAAGTGTATTTTTGCAAGTGCTTGGTAACAGCACTCAAACAGCCTTCTGGAGCAAATTATGTACGAAACTCGGGGGTACCACTATTTGATAAAACGAGGACAATATTAGGTTATAGGCATAATGCGAAAACGGGTGAAGTAAGGGTTTGTAATGCGATTTAAAGTTATACGTTTACCAGGTAATAATTTAATGTTTGCTATTAACAGTAGGTTTATATTTGTGTACAGTGTTCGAGAGAGGTAGAATACAACAGTAAAGTAACAGACAAGTCAAACTAGTTTGTAGAATTGAAGCTTTTTCCACATGCTATGCCATTTTGGATGCACTATTTTAGCTGCTTTTACACAAAATGTAGAATTGCTTTATAAGAGTGTACCATATAATAAATCCTCAGTTTAATGGAATTTAGAAATGTGGGACAAAATCTGCGTGGTCATCTGATTCTGAAACTGTGGCGAAATTCGTTGGTTTTGTCATTGTTGGTTGTGATAACGGCAACACAAAATTATTTCTGTCCCCCAGTTGCCATAACCAGCCACCTGTTCCCCCTCCCCTTCCCATTAGTCCATTAAATTGAGTGTTTACTGTATATTAATTCATTTACAATAATAATAATGCAAACTATATTAGTTAAAACCATATTTTTAATTTCCAAGTTTAATATTTTTTCCTTCCCTCTTACTCTTGATTTTTAAATGGTAGACATCAGGTAGTAATTTAGGGTGTCAGGATACCCAGATTTGTACTAAAGGGAGGATATTAGTAAATGCACTCCAAGGGATGAATGGGGATGTTACTGGTCAGTTCGTCATTTGAATTGTGATGTCTGGACACTTCTGGCAAGATACTACCTATTGAATGAATGATGGTGAATGGTTTCCTTCCTTGGATCACCGTACCTTAGTGGGAAATGGCCAGTGGTAACAAAAATAGTAATTATAGTAGCAATCTACTTAAGTTTAATTTTTTATTTTATAAATGTACTGTATTAGCTTTGTTTTTTTCATGGTATTTTTCCTCAAATGGGGTAATGTTCTGATATTAAAGTAGCTTTTTACATAAAATGTAAGTGGTTCAGCAAGAACAGTGGTTGGATTGCCTGATAATGTAGCTATCATTAATTATACTAATTTTTCGTAATCTTTTCAGGTGTCTGTGATAGTATGTGAAGCTCGTTTACACGAGGAAATAGACTACCTTCACAGATCTCTTGTTGTGCGTTCTCAGCTTGAAGAATCGGCAGGTGCAGGCTTGGAAATGGTCTCGGAGGCAATTGTACAACTAAGTCACTTAAAGAATGAATTAGGCACAATGGAGAGAGTTCTGGCATACCTCAAGTTATGGGCTCAGTTTACTTGTGCACACTATGGACTAGAGGTATGGTTTGTTATTTTTAGACATGTACCATATTGTGTACTCCTCTTTATACAACATACACCAGGCCTGTCTAGGAGTTTGCAGTACTGACATGGAACCCACACCTGGAAAAGCATGATAAAGAAATTGCCAAGGTATACACTGAGAGTTATCCCAGAGCTAAGGATTATGAGTTACATGGAGAGACCAACAGAATTTAATCCTACAACTTTGTATTCAGTAATTGGTAGACAAGGATAGGCTGGCTGCTTGAGGTGCTTGGGGAAACAGATAAGCCACAGGGATGTCAGGAAGTATTTCTTTAGTCTCAGGATGTTTGGGAAGTGGAATGACCTGGGTGAAGAAGTGGGGGCTGGCTTCATCATAGTTTTAAGAGCAGTACAAAAGGGCCCAGAGTGCTGGAAGGAATTTAGCAATCAGCCAGTTAAGAGGCAGGGTCAGGAGCTAGGACAAGATCTTGGCAACCACTATAGATGAGCCCCCTCATTGCAAGTCCAGGCACCTTATTCTCCCACCATAAAAGTGGCATGAGTTTTGGTGAGGGAGGTGGAGTTAGTGCAGGTATGGTGTGTGGGACAATATATTATCTGGAGGTGGAGTACAGAGTGGGAGGCATAATACTTATAGGGAAAGGAATAAGAAAAGCAAAAAGGGATTACGAGGCTAAGGTCGCAAGGGATTCAAAGACTAACCCAAAAGGGTTCTTTCAGGTATATAGAAGTAAGATTAGGGACAAGATAGGCCCACTTAAGAGTAACTGGTCAGATCACTGACGGTGATTAGGATATGTGTGAAATTCTCAGTTTTCACCCAGGAAAATACTAGCAATATTCCTGAAATAATAGATTATGTAGAACAGGATGATGATAAACTATTCACGATTGCAGTAACTGGTGACATGGTCCTCAGACAAATAGAGAAACTAAAACCTAACAAATCCCCAGGTCCTGATGAACTGTTTGTAAGGGTGTTAAAGGAATGTAAAGTGGAAAATGGCATATGTAATTCCAATTTACAAGGCAGGTGACAGGTCCTTGGCTTCGAACTATAGACCAATAAGCCTTACCTCTGTAGTGGGAAAATTTATGGAATCAATAATTGCCGAAGCAATTCGTAGCCATCTTGATAGGTACAGATTGATTAATGAATCTCAACACAGTTTTACAAAGGGGTGTTCCTGTCTTACGAATTCACTAACTTTTTTCACTAAGGTGTTTGAGGAGGTAGATCATGGTAATAAATATGATAGTGTATATGGACTTCAGTAAAGCTTTTGATAGAGTTCCACACCAGAGGCTATTGAGGAAACTTAAGGCACACAGAATAGGAGGAGAAATTTTTTTTCCTGGGAAGAGGCATGGCTGACAAATAGGCAGCAGAGAGTTTGTATAAATGGGGAGAAATCAGAGTGGGGGCACGTCACAAGTGGTGTTCCTCAGGGGTCAGTGTTGGGCCCATTGTTGTTCACAATTTACATAAACAACATAGATGAGGGAATAAATAGCGACATAAGCAAATTTGCTGATGACACAAAAATAGGCTGTCCAGTTCATTCTAATGAGGACACTAGAGCACTCCAGGATGATTTGAATAGACTGATGCAATGGTCGGAGAAGTGGCAGATGCAGTTTAATATTGACAAATGCAAAGTTCTAAATGTTGGACAGGAAAATAACCATGCCACATATAAACTAAACAATGTAGATCTTAATGCTACTGATTGCAAAAAAGATTTAGGAGTTCTGGTTAGCAGTAATCTAAAACCAAGACAACAGTACATTAGTGTTTGCAATAAAGCTAACAGAATTCTTGGCTTCATATCTAGAAGTATAAATAATAGAAGTCCTCAGGTTGTTCTTCAACTATATATCCTTGGTTAGGCCTCATTTAGACTATGCTGCTCAGTTCTGGTCACCATATTACAGAATGGTTATAAATGCTCTTGAAAACGTACAGAGGAGGATGACAAAGATGATCCCATGTATCAGAAATCTTCCCTATGAGGATAGACTGAGGGCCCTGAATCTGCACTCTCTCGAAAGGCGTAGAATTAGGGGGGATATGATCGAGGTGTATAAATGGAAAACAGGAATAAATAAAGGGGATGTAAATAGCGTGCTGAAAATTTCCAGCCAAGACAGGACTTGCAACAATGGTTTCAAGTTGTAAAAATTCAGATTCAGGAAGGATATAGGAAAGCACTGGTTTGGAAATAGAGTTGTGGATGAGTGGAACAAACTCCCAAGTACAGTTATTCAGGCTAAAATGTTGTGTAGTTTTAAAAATAGGTTAGATAAATACATGAGTGGGTGTGAGTTGGACCTGACTAGCTTGTGCTGCTGGGTCTGGTGCCATGCTCCTTCGTTGAGTGGAGGTGACCAGACTGGGTGGGTCATTGGGCTAATCCGGGGTGGGTGGGCCATTGGGTTAATCCGGGGGGGGACATGGACCTGCTCCGCATGGGTCAGTAGGCCTGTTGCAGTGTTCCTTCTTTCTTATGTTCTTATGTAATGGAACTTGGTTTTTGTGTACTACAGTGAGGGTTGGAATTTAGTGGAAAAGGAGAGCAAATGTAAATTTGTCAGATACAGTGGAGAGGGAGGAATGCAAGGGAATAGAAGAGAGCTAATGGGAGGGAAGGTATAGAAAGGGTAGAAATGGAGACTAATATGTACTCTACATTTAACTTCATCGTTAAACTTAAATGAAATCAGATAACGAATGTTATGGCTCAGGCATGCATCTCTGATCATAACATGGATGTCTTAGGAAAAATAGTTTAGTTTTGAAAAATTTTCATTAATGTAAATGGGGGACCTAATATAAGTAGTCTTCAAATTTTCTAACATGTTTTGGCTGTTAACTGTTAGTAGCAGGCATTGAAGATATTTATTTGTTTTGGCTGTTAATACATGGCATTAAAGATGTTTATTTTTTCCTCAGGTTGATAATCTAACTGTGTCATTCTCTGATGGTCGAGCACTGTGTCTTCTCCTGCACCATTATTATCCTGATCTGTTGCCCATGAGTCTTATCAACTGGCAGACTACACAGAACCTACCAAATCAGGTAAACATTGGTCAAAGATCTTTTATTATATACTTTATGTAAGAGGTCAAGAAAATGTGAATATGTGGTGTTGTGTTGGTCAAACATTATCCATACTAAAAAAAAAAATACAAAATGCAAAGAATAATTCATGAATTCCATTTTGTTTGAAATGTATCGTTTTTATTTATATATCTTTCTTTCAACACACCGGCTGTATCCCACCGAGGCGGGGTGGCCCAAAAGGAAAACGAAAGTTTCCCCTTTTACATTTAGTAATATATATAGGAAAAGAGGTTACTAGCCCCTTGCTCCCGGCATTTTAGTCGCCTCTTACAACACGCATGGCTTACGGAGGAAGAATTCTGTTCCACTTCCCCATGGAGTTAAGGGGAAATAAACAAGAATAAGAACTAGAAAGAAAATAGAAGAAAACCCAGAGGGGTGTGTATATATACGCTTTATATATATATATATATATGTCGTGCCGAATATGTAAAACTGGTCAATTAGCAAGAACTCATTTAAAATTAAGTCCTTTCTAAAATTTTCTCTTATGTTTAAAGATATATTTTTTTCATTAATGATAATTTAAAAATTTATAATTTTGCACCAAAAGACTCTTAGAAAACTTACCTAACCTTATTATAACAAGAACAATTTATTTTAGCCTAACCTAACTAAATATATTTTAGATTTGTTTACATTAATTTAATACTAAACAAACACAGTGAAATATATTTTTTTCGTTAGGTTCAGAATGATTTTGGCGAAATTATTGCATACACAAATTTTCACTTGTCCTATATGGCAAGATGAGCGTTGCTATTTAAGCCAAGATCGCAAGTTCTGCCTATTCGGCACGACATTATATATTTTTTTTTTTTTTTTTTTCAACAAGTCGGCCGTCTCCCACCGAGGCAGGGTGACCCAAAAAAGAAAGAAAATCCCCAAAAAGAAAATACTTTCATCATCATTCAACATTTCACTCACACTTGCACATTTATCACTGTTTTTGCAGAGGTGCTCAGAATACAACAGTCTAGAAGCATTACACATATAAAGATACACAACATATCCCTCCAAAACTGCCAATATCCCAAACCCCTCCTTTAAAGTGCAGGCATTGTACTTCCCATTTCCAGGACTCAAGTCCGGGCTATATGAAAATAAACGGTTTCCCTGAATCCCTTCACTTTAAATATTACCCTGCTCACACTCCAACAGATCGTCAGGTCCCAAGTATCATTCGTCTCCATTACTCCTATCTAACACGCTCACGCACGCTTGCTGGAAGTCCAAGCCCCTTACCCACAAAACCTCTTTACCCCCTCTCTCCAACCCTTTCGAGGACGACATTATATATATATATATATAAATATATATATATATAAATATATAATATATATATAAATATATATATATATAAATATATATATATATAAATATATATATATATAAATATATATATAAATATATATATATATATATTTATATATATATATATATATATATATATATATATATATATATATTTTTTTTTTTTTTTTTTCAACAAGTCGGCCGTCTCCCACCGAGGCAGGGTGACCCAAAAAAGAAAGAAAATCCCCAAAAAGAAAATACTTTCATCATCATTCAACACTTTCACCACACTCGCACATTATCACTGTTTTGCAGAGGTGCTCAGAATACAACAGTCTAGAAGCATAAACATATAAAGATACACAACATGTCCCTCCAAACTGCCAATATCCAAACCCCTCCTTTAAAGTGCAGGCATTGTACTTCCCATTTCCAGGACTCAAGTCCGACTATATGAAAATAACCGGTTTCCCTGAATCCCTTCACTAAATATTACCCTGCTCACACTCCAACAGATCGTCAGGTCCCAAGTACCATTCGTCTCCATTCACTCCTATCTAACACGCTCACGCACGCTTGCTGGAAGTCCAAGCCCCTCACCCACAAAACCTCCTTTACCCCTCTCTCCAACCCTTTCGAGGACGACCCCTACCCCGCCTTCCTTCCCCTATAGATTTATATGCTTTCCATGTCATTCTACTGTGATCCATTCTCTCTAAATGACCAAACCACCTCAACAACCCCTCTTCTGCCCTCTGACTAATACTTTTATTAACTCCACACCTTCTCCTAATTTCCACACTCCGAATTTTCTGCATAATATTTACACCACACATTGCCCTTAAACAGGACATCTCCGCTGCCTCCAACCGTCTCCTCGCTGCTGCATTTACCACCCAAGCTTCACACCCATATAAGTGTTGGTACTACTATACTTTCATACATTCCCTTCTTTGCCTCCATAGATAACGTTTTTTTGACTCCACATATACCTCAACGCACCACTCACCTTTTTTCCCTCATCAATTCTATGATTAACCTCATCCTTCATAAATCCATCCGCCGACACGTCAACTCCCAAGTATCTGAAAACATTCACTTCTTCCATACTCCTCCTCCCCAATTTGATATCCAATTTTTCTTTATCTAAATCATTTGACACCCTCATCACCTTACTCTTTTCTATGTTCACTTTCAACTTTCTACCTTTACACACATTCTCAAACTCATCCACTAACCTTTGTAATTTTTCTTTAGAATCTCCCATAAGCACAGTATCATCAGCAAAAAGTAACTGTGTCAATTCCCATTTTGAATTTGATTCCCCATAATTTAATCCCACCCCTCTCCCAAACACCCTAGCATTTACTTCTTTTACAACCCCATCTATAAATATATTAAACAACCATGGTGACATTACACATCCCTGTCTAAGACCTACTTTTACCGGGAAGTATTCTCCCTCTCTTCTACACACCCTAACCTGAGCCTCACTATCCTCATAAAAGCTCTTTACAGCATTTAGTAACTTACCACCTATTCCATATACTTGCAACATCTGCCACATTGCTCCTCTATCCACACTATCATATGCCTTTTCTAAATCCATAAATGCAATAAAAACTTCCCTACCTTTATCAAAATACTGTTCACATATATGTTTCAATGTAAACACTTGATCTACACATCCCCTACCTACTCTGAAACCTCCTTGCTCGTCCGCAATTCTACATTCTGTCTTACCTCTAATTCTTTCAATTATAACCCTACCGTATACTTTTCCTGGTATACTCAGTAAACTTATTCCTCTATAATTTTTACAGTCTCTTTTGTCCCCTTTCCATTTATATAAAGGGACTATACATGCTCAATGCCAATCCCTAGGTACCTTCCCCTCTTTCATACATTTATTAAACAAAAGTACTAACCACTCCAACACTATATCCCCCCTGCTTTTAACATTTCTGTCATGATCCCATCAGTTCCAGCTGCTTTACCCCCTTTCATTCTACATAATGCCTCACATACCTCCCCACACTTACATTCTGCTCTTCTTCACTCCTAAAAGATGGTATACCTCCCTGGCCAGTGCATGAAATTACTGCCTTCCTTTCTTCCTCAACATTTAAAAGTTCCTCAAAATATTCTCGCCATCTACCTAATACCTCCATCTCCCCATCTACTAACTCCCCTACTCTGTTTTTAACTGACAAATCCCTACTTTCCCTAGGCTTTCTTAACTTGTTTAACTCACTCCAAAATTTTTTCTTATTTTCATAAAAATTTCTTGACAGTGCCTCTCCCACTGTATCATCTGCTCTCCTTTTGCACTCTCTCACCACTCTCTTCACCTTTCTTTTACTCTCCATATACTCTGCTCTTCTTATAACACTTCTGCTTTGTAAAAACCTCTCATAAGCTACCTTTTTCTCTTTTATCACACCCTTTACTTCATCATTCCACCAATCACTCCTCTTTCCTCCTACCCCCACCCTCCTATAACCACAAACTTCTACCCCACATTCTAATACTGCATTTTTAAAACTATTCCAACCCTCTTCAACCCCCCCCCCCCCCCCCCCCCACTACTCATCTTTGCACTAGCCCACCTTTCTGCCAATAGTCGCTTATATCTCACCTGAACTTCCTCCTCCCTTAGTTTATACACTTTCACCTCCCTCTTACTTTTTGTTGCCACCTTCCTCTTTTCCCATCTACCTCTTGCTCTAACTAGATGGGAAAAGAGGAAGGTGGCAACAACAAGTAAGAGGGAGGTGAAAGTGTATAAACTTGTATAAAACTTGCAGCTGCTTCCCACCAAGGAAGGGTGACCCCCCAAAATAAAACTCAAACCCTTATTCATTCAATTGCTGCCTTTTCACAAGTGTTCTGACAGCACTCTCTTGATTACCCTCTGACTGCAATGTCCCCCACAAACTTTCAGTATGCAGGCACTGCCCTTTCCCTTTTCAGAATTCTAGCCCAGCTAATCGGTTTTCCTGAATCCATTCACTCCTATCTAACATGCTTGCACAGGCCTGCTGAATGTTTAAGCTTCAAAACTCTGCTTCCTTTGCCCCTGACTACATTGGGTTATCCTAGATTCAGTCTACCTTCTTGTAGGAGGGAGGGGCTGGGCTGAATTCTACTGTTGACTGAGTGAAATTGTAATAATTTTTGAATAAGGCATGTTCCTACTAGCTCCACACCTATTTGCTGGTAGGGAAACTGGTCGTGGAACAGGTCCTGGCTTTATTTTTCCTAGTTAGGCAGTGTTACTCATAATGCACTGCTTGAACCCGCATGGTCTTGAATTGGTAGGAAAGGCTTGAGCCGGAGTTAAAAAAAAAAAATTGGCACATGGCAAATCTGAAGACACAAAATTAGCATACACATGTACCGAACAGTTTGGTTCCCTGCATACTAGTTTGTCAGTTTTAGGGTTAGCAGAATTTTTTTGCTTTGACTAATTCATGATGTGCTGTATTAGAAATGTATGAAAATGGGTACACTGGTGAGCTCTTTCCATAAAACCCACGAGTTTTTAATAAGGAAAAATTACCTACTGATTTTCCTTGTTTTCTAATGTTAGGTTGCTATAACCAATTTTTTTTATACAAATACTGGGCAAGTGCATGAACCATTATTACCTTCAGTATATCAGTCTTGATGTTGCCATTCCTTCACTTCTTTTACTAATTTCTGACTTTACCCATTTAATTAATAAAGCTCTTCCTCTTCTTTGTCATGAAATTGTTTGCTTCCATTTTATCATCTGTTCAACAATTTCTGATTGCTTTCTTGCTTTCTTTCAAAGCTTACTGAACTGTCGTATCTGTGCATCTCTGGCAAGACAGTGATAGTGTAAATGATGGTGAAAGTTTCTTTTTTGGGTCCCGCTGCCTCAGTCTGAGACTGCCAGTGTGTTAAAAAACATCTTAATAAATTAACCCATCTTTATAGAAATAATTTATTTTTTACATATCTTTCTTTCTTTCAACGCACTGGCTGTATCCCACCGAGGCAGGGTGGCCCAAAAAGAAAAACAAAAGTTTCTCTTTTTAACTTCAGTAATATATACAGGAGAAGGGGTTACCAGCCCCTTGCACTTTTATTCATTTCTCTAATTCCTCATTTTCCTCAGGGTGTAGATTTGGAAGTTTCATTGGATGACAGCTTCAGTGAAATGGCCTACACAGACATGAGTACCAAAGAAGAATTCAATAAGAGACTTTTACTTGAAAAGGAGAACTTCACTGTTTTCATTGACAAGGTATGTTGTAGGGTCAAGTTGTAAAACTACAATTTATTATTTTTATCTGTATTTAGCATGTAGTATTATATTTTTCATAATTCTTTTTAGTAATCTTCACAGGAAAAGGGGTTACTAGCCCATTGTTCCCGGCATTTCAGTTGACTTTTACAACAAGCATGGCTTACGGAGGAAAGATTCTTATTCCACTTCCCCATGGATATAAAAGGAAAAGTAATAAGACCAAGAACTATTAAGATAAAATCAAAGAAAACTCAGATGAGTGTGTATAAATAAACATGTACATGTATGTGTAGTGTGGCCTAAGTGTAAGTAGAAGTAGCAAGACATACCTATATTTTTTTTTTTATTATCACACTGGCCGATTCCCACCAAGGCAGGGTGGCCCGAAAAAGAAAAACTTTCACCATCATTCACCCCATCACTGTCTTGCCAAAAGGGTGCTTTACACTACAGTTTTTAAACTGCAACATTAACACCCCTCCTTCATAGTGCAGGCACTGTACTTCCCATCTCCAGGACTCAAGTCCGGCCTGCCGGTTTCCCTGAACCCCTTCATAAATGTTACTTTGCTCACACTCCAACAGCATGTCAAGTATTAAAAACCATTTGTCTCCATTCACTCCTATCAAACATGCTCACGCATGCCTGCTGGAAGTCCAAGCCCCTCGCACACAAAACCTCCTTTACCCCCTCCCTCCAACCTTTCCTAGGCTGACCCCTACCCCGCCTTCCTTCCACTACAGACTGATACACTCTTGAAGTTATTCTGTTTCGCTCCATTCTCTCCACATGTCCGAACCACCTCAACAACCCTTCCTCAGCCCTCTGGACAACAGTTTTGGTAATCCCGCACCTCCTCCTAACTTCCAAACTACGAATTCTCTGCATTATATTTCACACCACACTTTGCTCTCAGACATGACATCTCCACTGCCTCCAGCCTTCTCCTCGCTGCAACATTCATCACCCATGCTTCACACCCATATAAGAGCGTTGGTAAAACTATACTCTCATACATTCCCCTCTTTGCCTCCAAGGACAAAGTTCTTTGTCTCCACAGACTCCTAAGTGCACCACTCACCCTTTTCCCCTCATCAATTCTATGATTCACCTCATCTTTCATAGACCCATCCGCTGACACATCCACTCCCAAATATCTGAATACATTCACCTCCTCCATACTCTCTCCCTCCATCTGATATCCAAACTTTCATCACCTAATCTTTTTGTTATCTTCATAACCTTACATTTATGAGACAGACAAAAGACACAAGCAATCCTACCATGTAAGACAATTACAGGCTTTCGTTTTACACTCACTTGGCAGGACGGTAGTACCTCCCTGGGTGGTTGCTGTCTACCAACCTACTACCTACAATGTTAAATGTTAAAAGCAGGGGGGGATATAGTGTTGGAGTGGTTGGTGCTTTTGTTTAATAAATGTATGAAAGAGGGGAAGGTACCTAGGGATTGGCGGGGAGCATGTATAGTCCCTTTATATAAAGGGAAGGGGGACAAAAGAGATTGTAAAAATTATAGAGGAATAAGTTTACTGAGTATACCAGGAAAAGTGTACAGTAGGGTTATAATTGAAAGAATTAGAGGTAAGACAATGTAAGATTGCAGATGAGCAAGGAAGTTTGAGTGGGTAGGGGATGTGTAGATCAACTGTTTACATTGAAACACACATGTGAACAGTATTTAGATAAAGGTAGGGAAGTTTTTATTGCATTTATAGATTTAGAGAAGGCATATGAAAGAGTGGATAGGGGAGCAATGTGGCAGATGTTGCAAGTATATGGAATAGGTGGTAAGTTACTAAATGCTGTAAAGAGTTTTTGTGAGGATAGTGAGGCTCAGGTTAGGGTGTGTAGAAGAGAGGGAGAATACTTCCCGGTAAAAGTAGGTCTTAGACAGGGATGTGTAATGTCACCATGGTTGTTTAATATACGTATTTATAGATGGGGTTGTAAAAGAAGTAAATGCTAGGGTGTTCGGGAGAGCGGTGGGATTAAATTATGGGGAATCAAATATAAAATGGGAATTAACACAGTTACTTTTTGCTGAAGATACTGTGCTTATTGGAGGTTCTAAAGAAAAATTGCAAAGGTTAGTGGTTGAGTTTGGGAGTGTGTGTAAAGGTAGAAAGTTGAAAGTGAACATAGAAAAAGAGTAAGGTGATGAGGGTATCAAATGATTTAGATAAAGAAAAATTGGATATCAAATTGGGGAGGAGGAGTATGGAAGAAGTGAATGTTTTCAGATACTTGGGAGTTGACGTGTCGGCGGATGGATTTATGAAGGATGAGGTTAATCATAGAATTGATGAGGGAAAAAAGGTGAGTGGTGCGTTGAGGTATATGTGGAGTCAAAAAACGTTATCTATGGAGGCAAAGAAGGGAATGTATGAAAGTATAATAGTACCAACACTCTTATAAGGGTGTGAAGCTTGGGTTGTAAATGCAGCAGCGAGGAGGCGGTTGGAGGCAGTGGAGATGTCCTGTCTAAGGGCAATGTGTGGTGTAAATATGCAGAAAATTAGGAGTGTGGAAATTAGGAGAAGGTGTGGAGTTAATAAAAGTATTAGTCAGAGGGCTGATGAGGGGTTGTTGAGGTGGTTTGGTCATTTTAGAGAGAATGGACCAAAGTAGAATGGCATGAGAGCATTTAAATCTGTAGGAGAAGGAAGGCGAGGTAGGAGTCGTCCTTGAAAAGGTAGGAAGGAAGGGGTAAGGGAGGTTTTGTGGGCGAGGGGCTTGGACTTCTAGCAGGTGTGCATGAGCATGTTCGATAGGAGTGAATGGAGACGAATGGTATTTGGGACCTGACGATCTGTTGGAGTGTGAGCAGGGTAATATTTAGTGAAGGGATTCAGGGAAACCGGTTATTTTTATATAGCCGGACTTGAGTCCTGGAAATGAGAAGTACAGTGCCTGTACTCTAAAGGAGGGGTTTTGGGATATTAACAGTTTGGAGGGATATGTTGTGTATCTTTATACGTATATGCTTCTAAACTGTTGTGCTCTGAGCACCTCTGCAAAAAGTGATTGTGTGAGTGAGGTGAAAGTGTTGAATGATGATGAAAGTATTTTCTTTTTGGGGATTTTCTTTCTTTTTGGGTCACCCTGCCTCGGTGGGAGACGGCCGGCTTGTTGGGGCAAAAAAAAATTTAGCATGTAGTGTTCCCAAAATCTGACATGGATGAAACCTAAAACAATTTTCTAAATTCAGATTTTTCATGAAACATAAAACCCAGCAAAATAACTAAAAGTTAAGAGAACCTTCCTTAGCCACATGTTCATCATTGTTAAATACATCTAAACTATTATAATTTGATGGACAGTCCTTTATATAAGTTATCTTTCAGTGGCACGTACACATGGCAAACCTCTAAGAAATATTTTCAGTGGAAGCTTTATGAAGTCATAAAACTGGTTTTTTTTAAAAAGGGCCCAACCCATCAGGTGCTTATAATTTGGGGGGTGATTAAAAGGTGTGGAGAGTACAGTTGTTGTAGGGGGTGAAAATTGAAAAAAGGGGATGAGGTGAAGGTGATTATGGGAGGTCAGGGGACCGATTTTGTGTAAATCTTTCAGATTGCAGTGCCCTTTTAACCCTTTGAGGGTCGACAGGCCCTCTCCGAAACTCGTTCTCAGGGTCGGCCAAATTTAAAAAAAAAAAAAATTCTCTTATGAAAAGATAGAGAATCTTTTCCCGATTATAAAGACACCAAAAGTTTGAAATTTGATCGAAAACTTACGGAATTATGCTCTCGCAAAGTTAGCGGTCTCGGCTATGTTTACGCATCGGTGATTTTGCCCACTTTGAGCCCCATTTTCGGCCAATTTCACTGTACTAGTCGACAAAAAACATGAATATTTCGCTAGAACTCCATTTTTTCTATCGAATGGGTGCAAGAAACCACCCATTTATGAAATTCAACTATCCAGTACAGTGGTCAGAATTTAGCAATTTTGCCAATTTCACACAAATTTCAAAAGATGCCAATTTCCGAATAGGGTCCAGAATAAACAAGAAAGACATTTCTGGCACTAAAATGACATTTCCTCTAGTCATTAGTCACGGCTCAAGGCCCCTCTTATATTCTTTTGCTTTCCACTTTGAATTTTTATTCTCACAAAAAATATAAGATTTACTGTTATGCAGACTACTGCATTAGTGTAAAAAATGGTATAAATATTATTGGTGCACTTGTGAAAGAATATTAGACTCTCCAGTTGACGTGTATTGCACGATTTGTTTACTTTTGAAGTTTGGTAAAAATCGAACATTTCTGCTACTTTGAGCTCAATTTCAAGGCACGTTTCATTGTAAAACCAGTCAAAATCATCTCAATTTCTGTAATATGTCTTCCATTCTATAAAATGAGACCAAGAAAACTAGAATACAACAATAAATACCATACGAAAATACACTGCAAAGTCGCTGATTTATTCCAAAAAAAATGGTCAAAGTTTTTTTTTTCTCATTATGCACTGTGTGCTGCAGGATTTTTTTTAGACTGTGCACACTGACCACATAGACCCATTCTTTCATATGAAGGCCTACCAGCTTTCTCCCACTAGATTTGAGGCCGCTAGAATTTGTGTATTAGTACGTCAAAAACCCCTACGCGTAAGACGTACTAGTACGACCAAAACCCTCAAAGGGTTAAAAAATCCATTCCGAGTGTATAATCTTTAAACAAACTGGCCTTATCCCACCGAGGCAGGGTGGTCCAAAAGGAAAAATGTAAGTTACTCCTTTTAAATTTAGTAATATACGTATATAGGAGAAGAGGTTACTAGCCACCTTGCTCCCAGCATTTTAGTCACCAAAAATGACACACATGGCTCACAAAAGAAGAATTCTGTTCCACTTTCCTATGGGGAAAAAAGTAAAGCGCAGGCAGTAGGTTCAGACCAATGAACTTCGACTAGTGAGACAAAAGCGAGTGTACCAGGCCATATGGCCGGGCTATAATATTGTCTTAAAATAACACACAATAATAGTGTCCAAATGGCAAAGGGCAAGATCACAAAATAATTTGAGGCATACACAGGATAGGCTAAGATAGGCTGTTTATCACTGATGTAATAAGAACAAGAAGGCAGAAATATTGGAAAACATTTCTTGAATACTAGTGATAAATTAATTGAACTCTGACACAGTGGATGCTGACCCCCATACAGGGGGTTCAAAAGTAGGTAACCCAGCTAATGGAAAGCTAAAGGGTAGAATAGAACTTGCTGCAAATTCAAATGTGTGTGTTCTTAGCTGGTCAGCCTCTGCAAGGGGGGCTCCTTGGCATGGTGAAGAGGCTCTTGGTCAGAGGAATTAGACCTGTCGGTCTCCTTCCTCAGACCGAACCTAATTACCCCCCAATCCCCCCTTCCCTATCCCATCCTCCCCTTTTTCCTTTCCTCCTCCTCCTCCCTCCCCTCCCTTTTGCCCTTCCTTTTTGGCCTTTGGTATTTTTCCCACAGGCGCGCTAGTTCCTAGGTAGGGGAAAGGGTACCGGGGTCCATCCCATTCCGTTGAGGTTCTTGGCGGTGGCGTAGTTTGCCGTGGAATCTGGATTGCCTAGGGATGTCCCAATCCCTCTCCGGTATCCCGGAGGGTGGCTTTGGGTGTCTTTCGGGCGACGAGTGTATCTCTGGAAGCCACCTTTCGGATTCCGGGGGTGGTGGCCGAAGGAGGTATGCTTTGTGGCAGATATCCAGCTGCCCCCTCTTGTCCACCGATGTAGCTCAGCAGATGTGAAGTTGCTATCCCGGATTGCTGGTTTACTGGCATGAAGGGTAGGGTATGGCACGGGTTCCATGCTGCATCTGCGCTACTTGCAGTGCTAAGGTCCTCTTGGGCGAGGAGGGAGATTTCTGGCCCTTTCATTCCTCCTAGGAACTATCCCTCCCTGGTCCCCCCTCCCCTTTTTTTTTCTTAAAAACAAAAAGAAAGAAGTAACCTAACCATGGAGTACCCGATCCATGACCCCACTACCCCCGGGCCCCTTATTGTTACCGCACCCCGTTCTGACCTCTCCTCGTCTTTTGGCCACTCTTCGGACATTCCTAAGGCCTTTGTACCTCTTGCTGGTGCTGTTTTCTCACCCGCTTCAGGTACTGGGGCTTCCACTGACTCCTTCGATTTGTCTGACCTCCACTCTCCTTTGACTACGCTTCCGGCTTCTCCCTTTACGGTGAGGCAATTTTCGAATCACCAGCCTGTTCCACGTCGGACCGACTCTGGTCCCACTTCTAAACGTCAATGACAATCTCCTGGTGATGTTACTTCGTTACCTTCCCATTCTACTCGGAAAAGACCAACACGTCATGCACTCCCTCTCCACACTTGGTTTCGGACCACACTAAATTCTTTACATTAAGATCGACTTCTTCTACTGCCTATCTTTCCGACCATAGTATTGGCAAAGCGCTCCTATGCCACGTTGGTAGAGATATTTCCTTTCATGATCTTAAGAGTGGTACGCGCATCATCACAGTCCAGAATTCTACCCAAGCTCATGATCTTTCTCTTCTTTCACATATCGATACTATTCCTATCACAATCGGAAAACATCATTCCCTCAATTCTTGTAGTGGTACTGTTATTCTGCCCCATACCATAGTCCAACAGAATTTCCAGACATGTGGCACTGGCATTCTCGAACAGCTGAAACTCCAAGATCTCCCAATTCTCAAGGTAGACACTTATGTTCTTCCTGCCCGCAGGCAAAGATGATACCCTTGCAACGTGGCTCGTTTAACTTTTGACAGCCGTGAACTCCCATCCTCTGTTTATGTAGCAGGACATCGGTTACAAGTTCGGAAGGTGATCCCTACACCGCAACAGTGTAGGAATTGCTGGCGATTTGGCCACCCAGCAAAATATTGCAGATCTATAACTGAATGCCCAGTCTGTGGTACCGATGACCATTCTAATACGTCTTGCAGTCGAACTCCCTCTTGCCTTAATTGTCATGAGGCTCACCCTTCGTACTCTCGCCGTTGCCAGGTCTACTTAAATGAGTGGGAAATTCGTTGCCTCAAAGTTTCAGGTCTCCCTTATGCTATAGCGGTTTCTCATCTCCGCCTCCAAGGGAGACTGCCCCGTGTTTCTTATTCTCATGTTTCAAAGCGTCCCCCCACTTCTGGGGTCACATCTTCTGCAGCCTCCTCTGCGGTTGCCAGTCCCATAGTCACTCCTGTATCTAATTCTTTTGCTGTCCTGGGCTCAGACGTCCCCACTTCAACTCCTCAGTCTGTCCTCACTTCTTCGTGTTCTCCCTCACAAACCTCAGTATCGACAAGACCTTGTACGACGCCTCCTCCCAATCGTCCCTCTACTTCTCAGAAGTCCAAAAAATATCCTTTAACCCTCCTTTCCCTTCATCCACCTCCACATTTTACCTTCCCGGTCTCTGTACCTGGGTCTTCCCCTTTCACTGGCTCTGTTACAAGTGTGGAGGTTCATCCTTCTCCTCGTACTGTGCCTTCCTCCCCTGTCCCCTCCCAAGTTTCTTCCTCTTCTGCCACCTCCCAGATTTCTGCCTCTTCTGTCCCCTCCCACACTTCTCCAGTTCCGTCCACCCTTTCGTGCCCCCCCCCCAACCTTGGTACAGTCCATTACAACTCCAATCTTACTCAAACTCCTCCTCCTCCCATCTCCAATATTGTCTCCCATACGACGTCTCTGAACTCCGAAACACTTGAAGCAATCTCTGAATATATTGCAGAGACCAAACCATCAATGGACACTGATCCACCCTCTGTTCCTTCTCTTTCCTCTTCTCCATTTGTGCAACTCCTTTCTTCACAACGCACCGTTCCTTCACTACTTGAACATTTTCCTTTGCCACCGCATGTGGACTTCTCTAACCCTTCTAGTCCGTAGGAACCCTTACCTGCTGATATTCAGTATCTTTATCGTTGCCCATCATGGCCTATTTACAGTGGAATATTCGCGGCCTCAGGGGTAATCGGGGTAAGCTTCAGATGTTGCTCTCCCAGTTTTCCCCTGTTGGTGTTTGCTTACAAGAACCAAAATTACACTCTGCCATTATCTATCCTATCTCAGGCTATAATTTATTGTATTCTTCAGATCTTTTTCCTGATGGGACCTTTAATGAAAGTGCCCTTCTTTTACGCACTGATATTCCATACCATCAGCTATTTGTTTGTACTTTGCTGCATTACACAGCAGCCCGTATCCACTTGCATACGTGGTATACACTGTTCTTTGTATCTCTCTCCTCGGGCATTATCTATCCAAGATATTGCCTTTCTTGTTTCGTCATTACCGCCACCACTTCTCTTACTTGGCGATTTAATACCCATCATTTCCTTGGGGGTCTCACTGTGATTCCCGTGGCATTCAGTTAGAGGCTTTTCTTGCTACCCACCCCCTCCATATTTTAAATACAGGTACTCGCACCCATTTTGATCCTCGGACTCATACTCTCTCTTGCATCGATCTCTCAGTCTGCTCTTCCTCCGCCGCATTAGACTTCACCTGGTCTGTTCTCGTGATTTACATGACAGCGATCATTTCCCAATCATTCATACTTCCCCCTTCATATTCACCACCTCTTCGTAACCCACGCTGGCAATTTGATCAGGCAAATTGGAACCTTTACTCACAACTAACTGTTTTTAGTGAGGTTCCTTGTTCGTCCTCCATTGATGAGCTTTTACACCTCTTCTCGTCCTTCGTTTTTAACCGCAGCTTCTCATTCTATACCCCAAACTTCGGGCAGGCATTCTCAGAAATGCGTGCCTTGGTGGTCTCCTGCTTGTACTCGTGCAGTACGTTTGAAACGCGCTGCGTGGGGCAGGTACCAGTACAATAGAACCACGGAGAGACTTCTTGATTTTAAGCAGAAGCATGCGGTCGCTCACCGTGTCATCCGTGACAATAAACGCACTTGCTGGCAAAATTGTCTCCACCATCACCTCTGCTTCCTCTGAGTGCAGTCTGGAAAAAAGTACGAAAACTGAGTGGTAAATATTCTCCTGACCCAGCTCCTGTTCTGCGGGTTGCCGGTGTTGATATAGCAAACCCACTGGATGTTGCCAATGAAATTGGCAATCATCTGGTCCGTATTTCTCGGGCTCTATGCCCCTCGTTTCTTTCCTCAAGGTCTGCCAGAGAGTTAGCACCCTTGGACTTTTCTTCTCTCAGAGAAGAACAGTATAATGTGCCTTTTACACTTCAGGAACTGGAGGCAACGCTCTCAGCTTGCCGATCATCGGCAGCTGGGCCCAACGACATTCATATTCGTATGCTACAACATTTACATCAGTCAGCCCTTGCAGTCCTATTACGCCTTTTCAATCTTATTTGGTCACAGGGAGTTCTTCCACAGCTCTGGAAATATGCCATTGTTCTCCCTTTCCGCAAGCTGGGTACTACGGGACATGAAGCCTCCCACTATCGTCCCATTGCTCTTACCAGTGCAGTTTGCAAAGTGATGGAACGCCTGGTAAATAGACGTTTAGTGTGGTATTTAGAGACACACGACAGTCTCTCCACTCGTCAATATGGCTTTCGTAAGGGCCGTTCTACCATAGACCCCATACTATGCTTGGATACGTATGTTCGTAATGTCTTTGCGAATAACCACTCAGTTATTGCCATATTTTTTGACCTTGAGAAGGCATATGACACAACTTGGAGGTATAATATTTTGGCCCAAGCCCACTCCTTACGCCTCTGAGGCAATCTACCATCCTTCCTTAAGAACTTTTTAACTGACAGACATTTCCGTGTTCGGGTTAATAATGTGCTCTCACCGGACTTTATCCAAGCTGAAGGTGTCCCCCAGGGATGTGTTCTGAGCACAACACTTTTTCTCCTTGCTATAAATGATTTGGCCTCTAGTCTTCCATCCAATATTTGGTCATCACTCTATGTTGATGACTTCGCTATTGCATGTGCAGGCGCGGACTGTCACCTTGTTACAGTTTCTCTCCAACATGCGGTCGATTGTGTTTCCAATTGGGCCACCACACATGGGTTTAAATTTTCCAGTACCAAAACTCACCAAATTACTTTCACTAGACGCTCTGTCATCTCCAATCATCCTTTGTACCTCTATGGCTCCCGTATCCCTGAACGTGATAGTCAGGTTTCTAGGCCTCCTCTTTGACTGTAGGTTATCCTGGAAACCTCACATTACCTCTCTGAAGGCAACTTGTCACAGCCGGCTGAACCTTCTTAAAACCCTTGCTCATCTTTCATGGGGAGCTGATCGTCGAACTCTCCTTCCCCTACATTCCGCCCTCATTTTATCGAAACTTGATTATGGTGACCAAATCTATTCAGCAGCTTCTCCTGCTACTCTCTCTAGCCTTAACCCCATTCATCACCAAGGATTACATTTATGCCTTGGTGCTTTTCGCTCTTCCCCTGTTGAGAGCCTCTATGCAGAAGCGAACATTCCATCCTGATCCGATCGCCGTGATGCCTATTGCCTTCGCTACTATGTACGCTCTCATGATCTCCGCAATCCTTCCATTTATAGAATGGTCACCGATATTAGTAGACATTCTTTATTTGTTTGCCACCCTTCTCCCTTCGCCTACATTCGCTCTTGTCTTCTCTTCAATTACCACCTTTCCAGCTGTTCGAGTCTGTTCATTCTCACTCCCTTGCTCGAAAGCCCAACTGTCTACGGTAGCTTCCCACTTTTTTTTTTTTTTTTTTTTTTTTTGCCACTTCCACTCTCATTCTCATGCCATTGCAGTGTACACAGATGGCTCTAAGTCTTCTGATGGCGTAGGATTCGCAGCAGTGTTTCCGGACAGCATCGTACGAGGGCATTTACTATCTTTGGCTAGTATCTTTACTGCTGAATTGTATGCCATTCTTGCAGCACTTATCCATATTGCATCTATGCCAGTGCCATCATTTGTGGTTGTTTCAGACTCCCTTAGTGCTTTACAGGCTAGACAGAAATTTGATACACCTCACCCCTTAGTCCTCCGTATCCAACTTTGGCTACGCTGCATCTCTTCCAGGCATAAAGATATTGTTTTTTGTTGGGTCCCTGGTCATGTTGACGTACAGGGCAATGAACAGGCAGACACTGCTGCGCGGTCAGCAGTACATGACCTCTACCAGTTTCATATAGAGGTGTTCCATTTACGGACTATTTTGCTGCAATAGCTACCCACCTTCACACCCGTTGGGAACAACGTTGGTCTACTCTGCTCGGTAACAAACTTCAATCTATTAAACCGAGTATAGGTTACTGGCCGTCTTCTTGTCACCAGTGTCGAGGTTGGGAGACTACTCCCTCCCATCTTCGCATTGGCCATACAATAATAATAATTAGCTGGTCAGTACAACATTCAGAAACCCATAAAGACTTGTTAAAGATTTTTATGTAAGACCTGATATTGAATAAAGCTGATTCTGCCAGAATCTAAAGCCAAGACAGCAGTGTCTTGGTATCTACAAAATACAATAGACTCCTTAAATTTATATCAAGAAGTAAAAGTAACAGATGCCTCAAGGTTGTACTACAACTCTACATCTTTGGTAAGGCCTCATTATGCATTGCAGTTTTGGTCTACAGAATGGATACATGTGTGTTGGAGAACACAGGAGGATGACATCGGTTAGTCCACTATATAAGAAATCTTTCCTATTAAGAAAGAGCCTTGAACCTATACTCTCAGATATGGACAAAATAGAAATGATTGAGGTGTACAAGTGGACGACAGATGTGAATAAGGGAAAGAAAATGTATACACAAATAACCCGCACATAGGGAGAATGAACCTTTTGACAATGTTTCAGTCCAATTTGGACCATTAACTAGACGTGTGACTAGCATTGGTCCAAGTTAGACCAAAATGGCACAAGTCTCATTCTCCTATATGCAGTTTCTCTGTACAGAGGAACCTCGGATTTTGTAATTAATTCGTTCCAGAAAGTTTAATGAAAACTGAAGCAATATTTTGCGTAAGAAATAATGTAAATCCAATTAATCCATTCCAGACACCCAAAAATATTTAAAAAAATACTTTATAGAGAATAGCTATAGTTTTACATACAGAAAACAATGAGAAATAAATATAAATGATATGAAATGGATCAATGAATATTTAGCATCTTTTACCTCTGTTGAAGACACTTGTTGGCATATGGAAGATGGAGGGGAGAGGGAGGAGGAAAGGTTATTGTTTGGAAGGGGAATCCCCCTCCTTAAGGCCTTCAGGTATCAAGGCCCTATCTGGGGTTTCTTCCCTTCTTTGTCTTTTACTGGCACTAGGACCAGCTCGAGTCACTGGACCCCTGTCACACAAAAAATCAGTCCAGATAGGTCTGTTTCTGACATCTCTAAGATTTGCCTAAAATGGGACAAGGCATTCATTGAACATGTTAAGACATGGCTTGCAACAGATTTGTTTGGGTGATATTTCTCCACAAAACTCCAACTCATTCCACTTTGCACACATGTCCTTAATCACTGAAGAAGGCACATTCTCACAATGCTCACTCAGCTAGAACAAAGCCAGACTGAGTCAGAACACGTGGGATCCTTTGTGTGGGTGCGGGCAGGCAGACGTGTTTGGTACAGCAGACTATTGTCAACTCTGACAGCCAAGCAGATATACAAAAACTGGGACAAAATTTTGACGAAAAAAGTCAAGAACCGAATCCTACAAAAACCAAGGTTCCACTATATAGTGTTTCAGTCGTAGTATTGTTCCTTTTTATTGTCTGAAAGGAGATATAAATAAGAAGAGAATCACAGAAAAAGGTATAAATCGAGCGATAAGGATTCCTAACCAAGAAAGAATTCTGAGCAATGGATTCATGTTAGACAAACCCAGATTTAGAAAGAATAGAGGGAATTTGTGGTGAGGGAGTAGAAGTATTCAGTGGAGTGAGAAGGGTTGGGTGTGAGAAGTCTCAGATGGGGCAGTAGGCCTACTACAGTGCTCTGCAGTCTTAGTGGTCATAAAGGGCTTCATCAGTTGTCATGACAGCTAATACATTGTAATTTCCATGATAATTTATCATAAGGAAGTAAGGGAATGTATTAAACACACACCCTCTTCTCATAGGTTATTTATTTCATACAAAATTGTGGTTTTCCTCCATGGGGAAGTGGAACAGAAGTCTTCCTCCATAAGCCATGTGTGTTGTAAGAGGCAACTAAAATGCTGGGAGCAGGGGGCTAGTAAACCCTTCTCCTGTATATATTACAGCCCCTCCTCGCTTAACGACGAAGTTCCGTTCTTAAGACCACGTCGGTAAACGAATTTGTCGTTAAGCAAGGAGCATACTATAATGGTAATGGGTTCGTCGTCCATCTTTGATATTGTTTTACCATCACCTTTGCACCATTTATAAAAAATTTTAGTATATTTTTAAGTGTTTGTATAGTAGTGTACTGTATATTGTAATAAACAGAATAAAGGAAATCAGCTCTTACATTATTTAGGTATGTATACTGGTCAGAGAGCCCATCATAAGTCTGAGTCGTTGGTAAATGAGTAGATCACCGAGTGAGGAGAGGCTGCACTAAATTTAAAAAGTTTTTCATTTTGGGCCACCCTGCCTTGGTGGATATGGTCGGTGTGTTGATTGTGGTTTTCAAGAATGTATACAGAGTACTACATTATGCAAGTTTGTAATACATTAAATTTTATTAGGCCTGTTTGTAATTTCATTAGAATATTTAAAGTGAAAATATTATCAGTCATAAAGTTTGTTATCAGTAACATATTTCTTTGCTATAAAGGTATCACAACTTGATGGAATCCCGGTGCTGATCCGAAGCAGTGACATGTGCAACACAATTCCTGATGAAAAAGTAACAGCAACTTTCTTGGCATATTTATGTGCTCGACTTTTAGATCTCGGTGAAGAAATGAAGGCGGCTAGAATTATACAAATGGCCTGGAGAAAACATCTTGCAGCCAAGAAGCTAGAACAATTGAAGGTAAAATATGGTTAAAGTTAATCATATATTAAAAAAAAACTGAAGCTCAGGATTTTCCAAAGTATGTTAATTATCCTATTCTATTTAATAGCTTTGTTTTTACGAATATATACTATGTTCATTATAAGTTACAGATTTAAGAACTTCCCAATTTAAAAAAAAATAACTTAGAAGAATGTGCTTTTCTTCAAAGGTTTTCGAGATTTTTTTATGTAGCTAGAAATTGTAGCAGTTTTCAGATATTAATACAGTGGAACCTCAAATATCGAACTGCTCCCAGCTCAACCAATTATGTAAGTATATTTTTGTAAGTGCTTTTATAAGTGTATTTTTGAGGGTCTAAAATGAACTAATCTAATTTACATTATTCTTGATGGGAATAAATTCATTCAGTAACGGCACTCGAACACCCGTCTGGAACTAAGAAAGTTCGATATTTGAGGTTCCACTGTATTGGGCTTATAAAAGAAGTTTTGTGTAATGACTGCACATTCACACAACTTCAATTTTTGAGGTATAGCTTTTAAAAAAAAAAAAAGTTAAATTGTTAGTCTTAAGAATCTCTAACAAGGTGTAGCGTTATTTTCACGTATTTAAATTAATTTATTTTTGTGTACCATTACCACAAATGAAGAATTTGATTTTTATTGAAGACTGGTTTTTTAATTTGCTTATTTTTCACAGTAGGTCTTGTAAACCCTATAATTGAGGTAATCCTACAGCTAAAATGGTGATGTTCTTGTGTGTTTCACACTTGGTTTTACTCGTTTGTTTTCCCTGTGATAAGGCTCTTCATATTTAAAAGTAAATTATTGTTTATACTATAATTTTTCTTTATCCCATTTCACTAAATAACTTTCTGTTTGTGGCCAAATCTAAAATTAGGTATACAGTGGACCCCCGGCTTACGATATTATTTCATTCCAGAAGTATGTTCAGGTGCCATTACTGAACGAATTTGTTCCCATAAGGAATATTGTGAATTAGGTTAGTCCATATCAGACCCCCAAACATACATGTACAAATGCACTTACATAAATACACTCACATAATTGGTCGCATTGGGAGCTGATCGTAAAGCGAGGGTCCACTGTAGTAGTAGTACTCTAGCACATAAGAGCAACCCAAGTGCTTCACTACATATGGAAGCATTTGAAACCAAGAAGAATAAAAATGCACAGTACCACAACTGGAATACACAAATAACCTACTCATAGGAGAAAGAAATTTATGATGAAGCTTTGGACTACCAGGTCAGGTTATTTCTATTTAAGACTAAAAGACATGAAAGATTGAAAATGCAGGACATCCTGATAGGACTATAAATAAACATGTGAAGTGCTCCTGTATATAATGAAATGAGTTTCATATATATATTGCCAGCATGAGTCAATACCATGGTTGAAACAGTTTACAAATCCAGAATTTGCAGACACTAACTGGCATCATCTAAAGTTTCTTCTCTAATATGTAGGCTAGTTGTGCAGTGTTCATCTTCAAGAATTATTTATTATGGACAATAGAATACAGTGTTGTTACCTGAAGATAATTATGGCTAAAAAAAAAATACCATCAATATATGCCATGTTTTTTATTTGGCCTAGGCTGACACAATAATTGTTAATGGATGAAAGGCAAGAGTTGTGTAGCATTAAAATTTAAGCTGAATAATAAGAGGGTTGCTGAATTCTCAGGAGCACTAAATTTTTATGAAGGGTAATTCCTTGATTGTTTGGTTTTATTGGGGCTCTTGCCCCAGACGTATCAGTCACTTTATTATACAAGGAAGTACAGTGGACCCCTGCTTAACGATCACCTCCCAATGCGACCAATTATGTAAGTGTATTTATGTAAGTGCGTTTGTATGTGTATGTTTGGGGGTCCGAAATGGACTAATCTACTTCACAATATTCCTTATGGGAACAAATTCGGTCAGTACTGGCACCTGAACATACTTCTGGAATGAAAAAATATCGTTAACCGGGGGTCCACTGTACTTTGAAAATTTGCCGAGGAATTGTTTATGGTTTGGCTATTGTTTGCAGGAAACCTGAACGATTTTTCAGTCAAAAAGCTATAGGAAAATTTAGAGACTGTCTCGGTAAATGTGTAGCATAAATACCTACTGTATTTTTATAGTTCATTTTTTTTTTTAATTTTTTTTTTTTTTTTTTTTTAATAAAGCTTTGAGTTTTGGTGGCTTGAGCATCCATCAGGCTTGTGCAAGTGTGTTAACTAAATAATTATTTTATTTGGGAATCTTACTTTGTAGAGAAATTTGCAGTAAATTAGAAAGCCACAAATAAGAGAAAGGAAGGACATACAAAAAAGTTAGCAAAGTAATTACTGATGTAACTCTATTTTCCTGTAATATAAAAATGCCATGCATGAAAGCAGTTGAAAGTTTAGCAACAATCATAAATTTACATTCATAATGTATTGAAGGCTTGGTTTCACTTTTTTTTTACTGAGGCAGAACTACATTTTTTTTTTGCACTTAATTTCTTCAGTCTAAGCATATTACAGTAAAGTCTTCACTGGTTTGTTAACCCAAGTTAACCAAACTGGTATAAGGAATTTCTTCAGTAAATATATCATGCATTGCTATAAGGTGGTGATATATACTGATGTTTTTACTACAGTTATTTGATAAACTTGGGATAAATTTTGCCTTTATCCACAAATTGATGTGTGAAATGAATACCAAATAATGTTTTAGAGCTCATGAAAATGCAACCAGATGAAATGTTTAGTCTTCTAGGTAAGCTTCTTTGGTCAAATATAAGTGATTGTAACACTGGAGACAGTAGATATGGAGAAGTAAGTCTCCAGTGTTATAATTGCATGTATTAGACTGAATAAAAGTGAAACTGTTTCAGTACTTCACACATTTTGTAATTAGCATTGAAACTACAGCAAAAATTTTTTATTCTTAACACTTGTGATGCTCTTAGCAAAACTGAGGTGTATGTAAGGAATAATAATTACATATTAATAACAAAATAGCTGTGCTATAATTAGAAATGTATTTGCAAAATCTTTTGATGAGGTAGTACATAAGTATTTTTTTTTTTCCTTTAAAAAAATCTTTATTTTTATTACACAACTTTGTTGGTTTAAAAGTGTTAGCATGCAGATATTTTGTGAATACTATGGTTTATTGTAGAGTATGTAAGAGCTGTTAGTCTTGTATATTAAACTGTCATATGTCTTGGGATGACTACTTAACCTGTGTATCTTTCAAAACAGTGTAATTTTTTATGTAAATAAAATTGAAATATATATACTGGTGTGTTTTATCACCTTACAGGGTGTACTGTTTTGAAGGATATCACAAGTTGATAACTATGAGGGCTTGTAGTGTAGTAAAAGTGTTGCTTTCTTTGCTTTCTACATTTAACCCTTCAACTGTCACAAGCCCCTTTCTGATACTGTCATTCTATGTTGCAAAAGTTTTGGAAAAAAAAATTATTTTTTCTTATGGAATAATAGAGAATCTTTTCCCGATCGTATTGACACCAAAAGTACGAAATTTGGTCGAAAACTCTCGGAATTATGCTCCTGCGAAGTTAGCGGTCTCGGCGACATATACGCATTGGCAATTTCGCTGACTTTGAGCCCTGTTTTTGGCCAATTCCGTTGTTCCAGTTGGTCAAACTCATAGCTATTTCTTTAGAACTTCATTTTTTCTATCAGTTGAGCACAAGAAACTGCCCATTTACCGATTTGAACTACCCAATAAAGTGGTCAGAAATTGGCAATTTGGCCAATTTCACTCAAATTAAAAAAGATGCCGATTTCAAAATAGGATCCAGAATAAACAATTTAGACATTATTGGCACTAAAATAACACATCCTCTGTTCATTAGTTCTCTTTAAGGGGGGCTCCTTGGCATGGTGAAGAGGCTCTTGGTCTGAGGAATTAGACATGTTGGTCTCCTTCCTCAGACCGAACCTAATTACCCCCCAATCCCCCCTTCCCTATCCCATCCTCCCCCCCGTCCCTCCCTTATTCCCTTCCTCTTTTTGGCCTTTGGGATCCTTCCCACAGGCCTACTGGTTCCTAGGTAGGGAAAAGGGTACCGGGGTCAATCCCATTCCATTGAGGTTTTTGGCAGTGGTGTAGCTTGCCATGGAATCTGGATCACCTGGGGATATCCCGTTCCCTCCGGTCTTCCGGGGGGGTGGCTTTGGGTGTCTTTCAGGCGATGGGTGTATCTCTGGAGGCTGCCTTTTGGATTCCGGGGGTGGTGGCCAAAGGAGGTATGCTTTGTGGCAGATATCCGGCTGCCCTCTCTTTTGTCCACCAAGGTAGCTCGGCAGATGTGAGGTTGCTATCCTGGATTGCTGGTTTACTGGCATGAAGGGTAGGGTATGGCACGGCTTCCATGCTGCATCTGCACTACTTGCTGTATTGAGGTCCTCTTGGGCGTGGAGGGTGATTTCCAGTCCTTTCATTCCTCCTAGGAACTATTCCTCCCCGTACCCCCTCCTCCCCCCCCCCTTTTTTTTAACAAAAAGAAAGAAGTAACCTAACCACGGAAGCCCTAATCCATGAACCTGCTACCCCCGGGCTCTGCTGAGAAATGGTTTACCAGCTAAGGTTAGATTAAATATAAGGAGTACTTAGCTGATAAGACAGCTCATCCTCCACACAGCCGCCCCTGCAGACGAGGTCTTGAGAAACTGTTATCCACTTCTTAACGGGCTGAAAGAGATTATATTATGTTAATAATAAATTACCCCTAGGGGGTGTTATGTCAGCATATTTCATTCACTGATGGCTGACATAAGTACTCGTGTGGACTCAAAAGTCCGCACCTCACTGCCGACTATAGGTTGATTACAAACTCCTTGCGACACATAAACTGTGCAGTCCCCCGTACTACAAGAAATAAGTAACCCACCTTGCTCTTGTAGCGTGAGCTATGGTGTTCTTTACACCCTCGACAGGTATCTGTGACTTGATAGAAGCTGAAGTGTCCTTGGATGTCCACGTCTTCCATAGTCTAGGAATACGCACACTGGTACACTATGTTCCACAAGGTTTATCTTTATTGTTCACAATCTTATCACTAAAGCTGATCACACTTCCCTGTAAGTGTTTATTGTGTTTTGTGAGACACTTTGTTCACACTAACACACGGATCAGTGTTCTTTGTTGGTTATCCTGGCGTCAGTGTGACTCTCAGCAGAGTCGAAATTAATCTGACCTCACAGCGTCCTACGCCGCTCCACTGCCCCTCAAGCATAAAGGAAAAGCTGACCTAGTACATTTGCTTCCTTGCCACTTCCTTCATGAAGCAAAGCAGAATGTCTGATTGTTGCTGTCTTAAGCATAGACAACAATGTCCACTATCTTTACCATGGTAATAAAGTGGGAGCAGGATTTTCCTTAATTGTCCTGCTAAGGTAAGAGATGCACAAATAACCCGCACATAAAAGAGAGAAGCTTACGACGACGTTTCGGTCCGACTTGGACCATTTACAAAGTCACACTAACCAGGAGTGGAGCAGGACGGCTATATATAGGCAGGAAGAGGTGGTGGTGTCTTAATTTCATCTTGTCGGTATTATATACCATTCTTGTACTACTACTACCACCACCACCTCTTCCTGCCTATAGCCGTCCTGCTCCACTCCTGGTTAGTGTGACTTTGTAAATGGTCCAAGTCGGACCGAAACGTCGTCGTAAGCTTCTCTCTTTTATGTGCGGGTTATTTGTGTATCGTTCCAGTCACGGTATTGTGCCTTTTTTTGTTACTTAAGGTAAGAGATGGACTGTCTTTTATTAAGCTACACTTTGCAAGGAGCGTCGGTCGCTTGACCACGTTGCATACTCGTACTGCATCTAGGATCAATTACTTGCTGTAGCAGTTAACAAGATGCTTGCCCCTTCTGAGAGGGCTGGACCCCTCAGGGCTGAAAGGGGCTGATACCCCCCTCCTGGAGAAAATTTCTCCACAGGCCCCTTACTGATACCACACCCCGTTCTGACCCTGCCTCGTTTTTTGACCACTCTTTGGACACTCCTGATGCCCCTGTACCTCTTGCTGGTACTGTTTCATCACCAGCTTCAGGTACCGGAGTCTCGACTGACTTCTCCAACTTGTCTGACCTCCGCCCTCCTCTGACTATGCTTCTGGCCTCTCCCTCTACGGTGCGGCAATTTTCAAATCGCCAGCCCGTCCCACGTCAGACCAACTCTGGTCCCACTTCTAAACGCCAACGACAATCTCCTGATGATGTTACTTCGTTACCTTCCCATTCTACTTGGAAAAGACCGACACGTCATGCACTCCTTCTCCACACTCGGTTTTGGACCACACAATGGAGTAAATACTTTGACAGACTTCTTCTACTGCCTATCTTTCCGACCATAGTATTGGTAAAGCGCTCTTATGCCATGTTGGTAGAAATATTTCGTTTCATGCTCTCAAGAGCGGTATGCGCATCGTCACTGTCCAGAATACTACCCAAGCTCATGATCTTTCTCTCCTTTCGCATATTGATACTACTCCTATCGCTATTGAAAAACATCTTTCTCTCAATTCTTGTAGTGGTACTGTCATTCTGCCCCATACCATAGTCCAACAGAATTTCCAGACATGTGGCAATGACATTCTTGAACAGCTGGAACTCCAGGATCTCCCAATCCTCAAAGTAGACACTTGTGTCCTTCCTCCCCGCGGGCGGAGATGATACCCTTGCAATGTGGCTCGATTAACTTTAGACAGCTGTGAACTCCCGTCCTCTGTTTGTCACGGGACATCGGTTACAAGTTCGAAAGGTGATCCCTACACCACAACAGTGTAGAAATTGCTGGCGTTTTGGTCACCTAGCTAAATATTGCAGATCTATAGCTGAATGCCCAGTCTGGTGCCGACGACCATTCTAATACAGTGGACCCCCGCATAACGATGGCATCACATAGCGATTATTCCGCATACCGCTTACTTTAATCGCAAAATTTTTGCCGCGCATACCGATTAAAAACCCGCTCACCGATTTTCGTCCGAGACGCGTCCAATGTGCGCCCTCAGCCAGCCTCACATGTGCCGCCCGTGCCATTGTTTACCAGCCAGCCTCCGCGGTAACATCCAAGCATACACTCGGAATATTTCGTATTATTACAGTGTTTTCGGTGCTGTTTCTGGAAAATAAGTGACCATGGGCCCCAAGAAAGCTTCTAGTGCCAACCCTGTGGTAAAAAGGGTGAGAATTAGTATGGAAATTAAGATTTTGAAGGGTTTGGGGCTAACCCTGAGAAGCCTATGCCAGTTGTGGAATCCATTGTGCCTACTTCAAAAATTAAGGAAATGTGTGCACAGTGGGTTGAACTGCAAACCTTTATGGATGAAAATCACCCTGACACAGCTGTTGCAAGCCGTGCTGGTGACTATTTCAATGACAATGTTGTGGCCCATTTTAGACAAATCGTAAAGGAACGGGAGGTACAGAGCTCTATGGACAGATTTGTTGTGCGACAGAGGTCCAGTGACTCTCAAGCTGGTCCTAGTGGCATTAAAAGAAGAAGGGAAGTAACCCCGGAAAAGGACTTGCTACCTCAAGTCCTAATGGAAGGGGATTCCCCTTCTAAACAATAAGTTCGACACTCTCCCCTCCTCCCATCCCATCAATCATCACCAGATCTTCAATAAAAGTAAGTGTCATGTAAGTGTGCATGCCTTTTTCAGTTTGTGTGTATTAAAATTAACATTTCATGTGGTAAAAAATTTTTTTTTTCATACTTTTGGGTGTCTTGCACGGATTAATTTTATTTCCATTATTTCTTATGGGGAAAATTCATTCACATAACGATTATTTCGCATAACAATTACCCCTCTTGCACGGATTAAAATCGTTAACCGGGGGTCCACTGTATGTCTTGCAGTCGACCTCCCTCTTGCCTTAATTGTCATGAGGCTCACCCTTCGTACTCTCGCTGTTGCCAGGTCTACTTAAATGAACGTGAAATCCGTTGCCTCAAAGAAGCAGGTCTCCCTTATGCTATGGCAGTTTCTCATCTCCGCCTCCAAGGGAGACTACCCCATGTTTCTTATTCTCGTGTTTCAAAATGTCCCCCCACTTCTGGGGTCCCATCTTCTGCAGCCTCCTCTGTTGTTACCCCTCCCATAGTCACTTCTGTATCCAATTCTTTTGCTGTCTTGGGCTCAGACGTCCCTACTTCAACACCTTAGTCTGTTCTGACATCGAGTTCTCACTCACAAGCCCCGGTATCGACAAGATCTTGTACGACACCTTCTACCAATCGCCCCTCTACTTCTCAGAAGTCCAAAAAATCCCCTTTGCTCAAATCTTCCTTGCGCCCTCCTTCCCTTCTTCCGCCCCCACATTTTACCTTTTCAGTCTCTGCACCTGGTTCTTCCCCTCTCACTGGCTCTTCCCCTCTCACTGGCTCTATTACAAGTGTGGAGGTTCACCCTCCTCCTTGTTCTGTGCCTCCCTCCCCCGTCCCCTCCCGAGTCTCTCCCTCTTCTGCCGCCTCCCAGGTTTCTGCCTCTTCTGTCCCCTCCCACACTCCTCCAGTTCCCAACACACTTTTGTTGCCCCCCCCCCCCCACTTTAGTACAGTCCATTACTGTCCCAATCTTTACTCACCCTCCTCCTCCTATCTCCAGTATTGTCTCCCATACAATGTCTTTGAATTCAGAAACACTTGAGGCTATTTCAGAATATATTGCAGAGACTAAACCTTCAATGGACACTGATCTACCTCCTGTTCCTTCTCTTCCCTCTCCTCCATCTCCACAACTCCATTCTTCGCAACGCTCCGTTCCTTCGCTGCTTGAACGTCTTCCGATGCCACCACACGTTGATTTTTCTAACCCCTCTAGTCCGTAGGTGCCCTTCCCTACGGATTCCTGGTATTTTCCTCGTTGCCAATCATGGCCTATTTACAGTGGAATATCCGCAGCCTCAGGTAACCGGGGTGAACTTCAGATGTAGCTTTCCAGGTTTTCCCCTGTTGGTGTTTGCTTACAAAACCAATATTACACTCAGCTGTTTTCCAACCTATCTCAGGCTATAATTTATTGTATTCTTCGGATTCTTTCTCAGATGGGAACTTTAATGAAAGTGCCCTTCTTCTACACAATGATATTCCGTACTGTCAACTATTTGTCCATACCTCTCTGCATTACACTGCAGCCCGTATCCACTTGAATAAGTGGTTTACAATATGTTCTTTATATCTCTCTCCTTCTCGGACATTTTCTATCCCAGATTTTGCCTTTCTTGTTTCATCCTTGCCACCATCACTTCTGTTACTTGGTGATTTTAATGCCCACCATTTCCTCTGGGGGAGGGGGTCTTATTGTGACTTGCGTGGCATCCAGTTGGAGGCTTTTCTCGCCCCTCTCCCCCTCCATGTTTTAAATACGGGTACTCCCACCCATTTTGATCCTCGTACTCATGCTCTCTTTTGCATCGATCTATCGGTCTGCTCTTCCTCCACTGCACTAGACTTCGCCTGGTCTGTTCTACTGGACTTACATGACAGCGATCATTTTCCAATCATTCATTCTTTCTTCATATTCACCACCTTTCCTTAGCCCTCGCTGGCAATTTGATCGGGCAATTTGGGACCTTTACTTGCAACTCACTACTTTTAGTGAGGTTCCTTCATCCTCCATTGATGACCTCCTACACCTCTTCTCGACACCAGTTTTAACTGCAGCTTCTCATTCTATATCCCAAACATCAGGCAGGCATTCTCAGAAGTGCGTGCCTTGGTGGTTTCCTGCTTGTGCTCGTGCAGTACATTTGAAACGCGATGCATGGGGAAGGTACCGGTACAATGGAACCGATGAGAGACTTCTTGATTTTAAGCAGAAGCATGCGGTCGCTCGACGTGTCATTCGTGATGCTAAACGCACTTGCTGGCGAGATTGTTTCCACCATCACCTCTGCTTCCTCTCTGAGTGCAGTCTGGAAAAAAGTCAGGAAATTGAGTGGTAAATACTCTCCTGACCTGGCTCCTGTTCTACGGGTCGCCAGTGTTTATATAGCAAACCTTCTTGACATAGCCATTGAAATTGGCACTCATCTGGTCCGTATTTCCCGGGGGCTCCATCTATGCCCCTCGTTTCTTTCCTCAAAGTCTGCCAGAGAGTTAGTACCCTTGGGCTTTTCTCCTCTCAGTGAAGAACAGTATAATGTGCCTTTTACACTTTGGGAACTGGAGGCAACGCTCTCAGCTTGCCGATCATCGGCAGCTGGGCCTGACGACATTCATATGCAGATGTTACAGCATTTACATCAGTCAGCCCTTGTAGTCCTCTTACACCTCTTCAATCTTATTTGGTCACAAGGAGTTCTTCCCCAGCTGTGGAAATCTGCCATTATTCTCCCTTTCTGCAAGCCGGGGACTTCGAGACATGATGCCTCCCACTATCGTCCCATTGCTCTTACTAGTGCAATTTGCAAAGTGATGGAACATCTGGTAAATTGACGTTTAATGTGGTATTTAGAGACACGACAGTCTCTTCACTAGTCAATATGACTTTCGTAAGGGCCAATCTACCATAGACTCCTTACTACGCTTGGATATGTAAGTTCGTAATGCCTTTGCGAATAACTACTCGGTTATTACCACATTTTTTGACCTTGAGAAGGCATATGACAACTTGGAGGTACATATAATATTTTGGCCCAAGCCCACTCTTTACGCCTCCGAGGCAATCTACCATCCTTCCTTAAGAACTTGTTAACTGACAGACATTTCTGTGTTCGAGTCAATAATGTGCTCTACCCGGACTTTATCCAAGCTGAAGGTGTCCCTCAGGGATGTGTTCTGAGCACAACACTTTTTCTCCTTGCTATAAATGATTTGGCCTCTGTTCTTCCATCCAATATTTGGCCATCACTCTATGCAGATGACTTCGCTATTGCTTGTGCAGGCGCTGACTGTCACCTCATTACAGTTTCTCTCCAGCATGCAGTCGACCATGTTTCCAATTGGGCCACCATGCATGGGTTTAAATTTTCCAGTACCAAAACTCGCCAAATTACTTTCACTAGATGCTCTGTCATCTCCGATCATCCTTTGTACCTCTATGGCTCCCGTATCCCTGAACGTGATAATCAGGTTTCTAGGCCTTCTCTTTGACCATAGGTTATCCTGGAAACCCCACATTACCTCTGTGAAGGCAACTTGTCACAGCTGGCTGAACCTTCTTAAAACCCTTGCTCATCTTTCATGGGGAGCTGATCGTCGAACTCTCCTTCACCTACATTCAGCCCTCATTTTATCGAAACTCGATTATGGTGACCAGATATATTCAGCGGCCTCTCCTGCTACTCTCTCTAGCCTTAACCCCATCCACCACCAAGGATTATGTTTATGCCTTGGTGCTTTTTGCTCTTCCCCTGTTGAGAGCCTCTATGCAGAAGTGAATGTTCCATCCTTGTCTGATCGCTGTGATGCCCATTGCCTTCGCTACTATGTACGCTCCTACGATCTCCACAATCCTTCCATTCATAGTATGGCCACTGATATTAGTAGACATTCTTTAAATGTTCGCCGCCCCTGTTTGCTCCGTCCCTTCTCTCTTTGCCTACATTCGCTCGTTTTCCCTTCAGTTACCACCTTTATATGTTCATGTAGCATCTCACTTTTCCCTACCCCCCTGTGAAGTTCCAGCTGTTCGAGTCTGTTCTTTCTCACTACCTTGCTTGAAAGCCCAACTGCCTACGGTGGCTTCCCGCTCTCTTTTTCTTGACCACTTCCACTCTCATTCTCATGCCATTGCAGTGTACACAGATGGCTCTAAGTCTTTTGTCAGTGTCGGATTCGCAGCAGTGTTTCCGGACAGCATCGTGCGAGGGCATTTTCTATCGTCGGCTAGCATTTTTACTGCTGAATTGTATGCCATTCTTGCAGCACTTATTCGTATTGCATCTATGCCTGTCATCATTTGTGGTTGCCTCAGACTCCCTTAATGCTCTACAGGCTATACGGAAATTTGATACATCTCACCCTCTAGTTCTCCGTATACAACTTTGGCTACGCCGTATCTCTACCAAGCATAAAGATACTGTTTTTTGTTGGGTCCCTGGTCATGTTGACATACAGGGCAATGAACAGGCAGACACTACTGCACAGTCAGCAGTACATGACCTACCAATTTCATATAGAGGTGTTCCATTTACGAACTATTTTGCTGTAATAGCTATCCATCTTCACGCCCGTTGGCAACAACGTTGGTCAACTCTACTCAGTAACAAACTTCACTCTATTAAACTGAGCATAGGTTACTGGCCGCCGCCGCCTTGTCATCGGTGCCGAGGTTAGGAGACTACTCTCTCCTGCCTTCGCATTGGCCACACTTGTCTTACTCGTGGGTATCTCATGGAGAGGCACCCTGTTCCTCTCTGTGAGAAGTGTCAAGTTCCGGTATCGATTAGCCACATTCTGTTAGACTGCCCTCTCTATCAACGAGCACGCAGAATTTACCTCCGTCATCTCCGCTCTACTACTCTCTCTCTACCTTCCCTTCTTGCTGATGGACCCTCCTTTAATCCTGACTCTGAAATTAAGACACATGTGCAACATCTGGGTATCTTTGTTGTAGACGTTTCGCCATCCAGTGGCTTTATCAATACAAATTCTAGGACATAATTTGAAGACAGTAGAACTATATACAGAAGATGAGGTAATCAGTCCCTCAACCTAGGAGTAGGTGCGAAGAGCACCATAGTCGTGGAGATTCTGAATCAGAATCTCCACGACTATGGTGCTCTTCGCACTTACTTCTAGGTTGAGGGACTGATTACCTCATCTTCTGTATATAGTTCTACTGTCTTCAAATTATGTCCTAGAATTTGTATTGATAAAGCCACTGGATGGCGAAACGTCTACAATAAAGATACCCAGATGTTGCACATGTGTCTTAATTTCATCTTGTCGGTATTATATACCATTCTTACACAATCCTGACTCATTGACTTCTTGACAACGACTGATTTACTCCACAAACTCTGATGATGATACCTTTTGCACTCCTCTCAGCCCTTTCTAGTTCAGTCTCTTGCTGTCCTTTACCCTTTCACCATCCACTGCCCCGCTGTTATCCGTAACCTATTACTCATCCATCTCCCTTTTACCGCCTGATACCCTCGCTTCCTTCCTGCCCTGCAGCACTGTATAGTCCTTGTGGTTTAGTGCTTCTTTTTTATTATAATAATAATAATCTGTTCATTAGTCACATCTCTAGGCCCCTCTTATATTACTGTTGCTTTCTATTTTGATTTTTTATTCATACAAAAAGTATAAAATTTACTGTTATGCAGACTAATGTATTATTGTAAAAATGGTATAAATAATATCAGTGCACTAGTAAAGGAATAGACTCCCCGGTTGATGTGTACTGGACGTGTGGTGTAATTTGCTTACTCCTGAACATTGGTAAAAATCGAACATTTCTGCTACTTTGAGCTCAATTTCAAGGTCGTTTTCATCGTGAAAGTAATGAAAATCATCTCTATTTCTGTAATGTGTTTTCCATTTTATCACCTGAGACCATGAAAATGAGAATACAACGATAAATACTATACGAAAATACACCTCAAAATCGGCATTTTAATCCAAAAAAATGGTCAGGTTTTTTTTTCTCCTCATTGCGCACTGCGTGCTGCAGGATTATTTTTTTGTGGTGCACACTGATCACACAGACCCATTCTCTCATATGTGGGCCTACCAGTTTTCTCCTTGATTTGAAGCCGCTAGAATTTACGCGTGTAAATACGTCGGAAACAGTGGCGAATAAGACGTATATATACAACGTAAACAGTCAAAGGGTTAAGACCACCCTCAAATATGCTGTGAGTGGTAAATTTTGGCCCAGACATGAGATAATGGGTCTGTGTAGTGAGTGAAATATAAAAAAAAAAAAATTCTTCTCCATGAAGTGAATGGTACTCCCACTCATTTTGAGTCACACCCCAGCACTCGTGCATAGATTTTTCTTTTTACTCTCAACTGTGCATGACTGGACTTTGTAGTACCAGATTTTACATGACAGCAATCATTTCCCTATCCTCTTTAATTCCCATTCATATTCCTGACCTTGTCATAATTCATGTTGGCAGATCGGGCCTCTTGCTCATGTCAAACATTTTTTTGGTGAGGGACGACCTCAGTCCTCCCCAGATAAGCTGTTAAAAATATTTGACCTCTGTTTTAACTGCAGCTTCAAATCCAGTGCCCCAAGCTTGGGTAGATATCCTTAGACATGCATATGTTAGTGGACTCCTGCTAGTGCAGTGCACTTGAAATTTGCTGTGTGGACCTCTACCTTTGCAATAGAGCAACAGAGTGGCTCCTTGACTTTAAACAAGCAAGGGTGTTGCCTGGCATGTAATTCATAAGGCAAAATGCACTTGTTGGTGGGATTGTTTCTACCATTAATTCCACTGCTTCTATGAGTGTAGTTTGGAAACAAGTGCAGAATTGAGTGGCAAGTACTCAGACCCAACTCCTATTCTTAAGGTTGCTGGTGTCAGCATTGCAGACCCTGCTAAAGTTGCCACAGAAATTGGGAATCATCTTATACATATATCTCAGGTGCTCCATCTTTGCCCCTTGTTTTTTATCCTCCCAATCTGCCTGTGTTAACACCTTTAGATTTTATTTCTAGCATAATCTTATAATATGCCTCTCATGCTTTGCAAACTTGAGTCGGTACTTTCCACTTGCCAACCATCAGCAGCTGGGCCTGATGGCATTCATATTTGTATGCTTTTAACATTTATGTCCAACAGCCTTCTTAGTCCTCTTATGTCTTCAATCTTGTTTGGTTGCAAGGGGTTCTTCCTTGTCCATAGATAACTGACATTGTCATCGTAAGCTTCTCTCTGTGGGGGTTACTATTTTGTATTGTTCTGCTCTTTCATAAGTAATGATGCTTCTCACTATTGACCCATTGCTCTTATTAATGCAGTTTGCAAATTGGAATGTATGGTAAATAAATGTTTGGTGTGGTATTCGGAGACATAATTGTCTTTTCTCTCATCAGTTTGACTTTCACAAGGGCCAATCTTCAATTGATTCCATACTTCATTTAGATACCTGTGTATGTGCCACTTTTCCTGGAAAATTTCCTGTCTGAGAGACATTTGTGTGTCTGGGTTAATCGGTTTTCCCTGACTGTTCAGACTGAAGGTCTCATGGTTGCACTCTTAGCATCACTCTTTCTACTTGACTATCAGTGACCTTGCTTCTGTTCTCCCATTTGATATTTGGTTGTCTGTCGGTGATTTTGCTATAGCTTGTGCAGGTGCTGACTCTCGCCTAGTAGCAGCCTTTCTCCAGAACCCTACTGTGTTTCTTAAGCTCTCTGTATGCCACTTTGGGTACACACTTTTTCCAGCAAACAGACATTGTATTTTGCTAGATTCTAGGACACTGATTGTCAAGTCAGTGAGCATGCAGACTTGGCAGATCAATCTTCCAGTCAAAATTTACTAACTTTTTTCCCTCTCCCTCCCTCCAGACTATCATACAGTCTGATTTCTTAACAGCTTGAATTTGTTGATGACAATGTTGGTCTGAGTTAAGGCACAATAAGTTTGTCTCCTTTAAACCAGAATTATACACTGCCATTTTTCCAAAGTTTTTATACATAAGGAACTATTCTCACATGATTGTGAATTGGACATGCACACCTCAAATGGGCACTTCATGGTGCCTTTCTGTGAAGACTGCCAGGTCACTGAACACAATACATCTAATAAACATTTTATATAGCAGATAGCACATATAATACACTTCCAACATCAATGCCCAGATGTGTTCTCTTCCTGCCCATCTCACTGAAAGTTCTACCTTTAAAGCATACAGTGGAACCTCAAAAATCGAACTGCTCCCAACACGACCAATTATGTAAGTGTATTTTTGTAAGTGCTTTTATAAGTGTATTTTTGAGGGTCTGAAATGGACTAATCTAATTTACATTATTCCTGATGGGAATAAATTCATTCGGTAAAGGCACTCGAACAGCCTTCTGGACCGAAGAAAGTTCGATATTTGAGGTTCCACTGTACTTGGTTATGATATGGAAGGAAATTGGCCTTTTATGCCATAAGCTTTATTTTACACTGTCTGACTAAAGACACAAACTCCAATAACCCTCCAGATAAACATGCAGCATTGTATGACCCAGAAGGGTTTAGTGTTTTTTAACACTCCGGCTGTCTCCCACTGAAGCAGGGTGACCCAAAAAAAGAAAAACTTTCACCATAACTGTCATAACCACTTACTGGAATGAGATGGACAGGTATTTTGCATAAATATGATGAAAAGTGGGTGCCACAAGCACAGAGTACTGTTAACACCTGTATTCCAAGATTTTTCAGTCTTCCATTAGCAGTAAAAAAAAAAATTGCCTTTGGTAGTTCTCACAAGAAACAAGATGTTTCTGTAGGTGCCTAATCATTTGCAGGTAACAATAGTCAACTTAGTTATGTAGCCTAGCCTTAAGCTGCTGCAGAAGTAAAAGAAATTTGTAGAACTGTTATAGGTATGTTTCAGTAAAAATTTACAGCAATCCTTCATTTGTATCTAATGAATTTTCTTCATAATACATACTGTAAGTGCATACACAGCATACTAGCTCTTTCAAGCATTTCAGTTGCTTTCTAGTACACATGGCTTACAGGGTAACACTTCTAGCCCACTTCCTGAAGGCAACTGGAAGAGGAAATACTGTTAGGAGTGAGTGGAGATGAATAGTGTTGGGGACTTGACAAGCTGTTGGAGTGTGAGCAGGGCATTATTTTGTGAAGGAATTTGGGGAAACTGGTTATCCAGAATTGAGTCCTGGAGGTGGGAAGTACAGTGCCTGCACTGTAAAGGAGGGGTTTGGGATATTTACTGTTTAGAATGACCTGCAAACTGTTGTATTTGTGTGCCTCTGGCAGGACCCTGCCATGTGAGAGATGGCCAATGTAAAAAAATAAATAAAAAAAATACGTCTGTGTCTGCCTGCCTGCCTGTCTTCCCCCCCCCCCCTTTTCGGGGAAGTGGGGAAAAATATTTTGCAAGCCATGCCTGTTATAAAAGGCAACTAAAATGTTGGCAGCAAGGGGCTAGTAACATCTGTATAAATTACTAAATGTAAAAAAAAAAAAAAAATTATTTTGGGTCACCCTGCCTCGATGGAAGTCAGCCATTGTGTTGAAAAAAATGTACAGTGTAATTGTTAGATGGATTAGCCAGACCTATTTTCAATAGGTGAGAGACAGAACCACCTAACTGGGGATGTCGGTTAGGTGGATCCTTTTGAATTGTAAGGTCATGTTTTTCATGATAGATAGCTAGGGAAAGAGTGGTGAATGTGTGCTTTCTTTGTCACTTTTCCCCGAAGTATTTACTAAGCTTAAAATTGGTATTCACTCATAGCAGTATCTGACAAAATCTACTGCACAAGATGTCACTGCAGTACTGTTTTTATAACTGTTTTCACAGGTACACACACAGGCTGCTATTATTGTACAGCGTTGGTGGCGGGTCATTTGTCATCGCAAGCAAAGAGAAATATATGAAAGGGCAGCCATTGTGCTGCAGGCTTATTGGCGCAGAAGGTGCGCATACATGTTGGTAGAAAACCTCAAGCACAAAAAGCAGCTGCAGAGGAAGGCAAGTTAATTTTTCCTTATTGTGTTGTGAAAAACATTTATTGTAGAAATGAATGGCAAAATGCTTAGGCACAATAGTGTTTAAAGTCTCATAATGGAAGTTCTTTCAAATTGTCGCACAGAAACCAAATTTGTGAATCGTCTATAAAATTGACCAGAGGACACTTAGTAATCCAATAGATGCATGAACCTTCCCCTAGTAACAGTAAACCAGCATTGAAAATTTGAAGATATTAAGATGAGGTATTATCAGGTTTAAGAACTTCTTAGCTTACAGCCAGTGTTTTTCCTCATTCTCATTAATGTGATTTACTTGAACTTATAGATATCACTTAGTTATATTACTGCTTTTTTCTAGTGATTTGTTTTATGCACGCAGATGCCAGGTGGTAGGCAACTGTATTGTGTGATTTTTCAAGAAGTTTGTGATATGAGATGCCTTCACTGACCATATGGTTTATCCAAATGCACGCACTATCATTGAACAACGACATTCACTTTTTCAGTGATACTGGGTTTGAAGGTGCTAGTTTCTTGGCACTATCGATATGGTTTATATACTTTCACCAAAATTATACACGGAATCGGTGTAATAATTTCATAGCTGTCAGTACAACCATTCATACATCATTGTCTCCTGTAACTAACACAAAAAAAGACTGCCACCATCACTCAAAAATAACTAGGCATGCACACACACCCACAAAACATTCAGATACTTTAATTTGTTTGATTTTTCTTTAGTCAATCTGCTGCAATTTTGGTAAAATTAATTTTGAATATAAGAAGTGTCAGTGTTATCGCCCCAGTACAGTGGACCCCCACACAACGATCACCTCCGAATGCGACCAATTATGTAAGTGTATTTATGTAAGTGCGTTTGTACATGTATGTTTGGGGCTCTGAAATGGACTAATCTACTTCACAATATTCCTTATGGAAACAAATTCGGTCAGTACTGGCACCTGAACATACTTCTGGAGTGAAAAAATATCGTTAACCGGGGGTCCACTGTATTTTGATTATTGCTTATTTGTAAGTAAATTTATTCTTGTTCTGTTGTATTTTAAAATGGCATACTGTTTGGTAGTTAAGTACAGCTTAGCTTACTTCCTATTTTTATTTGCTCAGTGTCAACTTCTGGTCTCGGTTAATAATGATTTATTAACTTGCAGCACGATGCCGCCCACATCATTCAGTCAGCATTTCGTCGTTATGTTACGAGACGATATCTTCGTCGTTGTAGGGCTGCCATAACAATTCAGCGAGCTTGGAAGACTTGCCTTCAGAGACGCGTGTTCCTACATACCAGACAAGCTGCTGTTGTAATTCAAACAGCTTTGAGGACTTGGAACAGCAGACAGAAATACCTACGTACCATAAGAGTTATTACAGAGGCCCAAAGAAGGTACCGAAGAAAATTGTATGCAAGAAATATTCAAGAAAACTATAAGCAAAAGTTGAAAGCAGTGATAAGTATACAAAGATGGTGGCGTACTGTACTAAGAAAGAAAGCAGCTCAAAGAAGAGCAAAAGAAAAGTGTGCAGCCTATACTATTACCAGGTTTCTGAGAATTTGCCTGGAGAAAAATAAGTACCTGAAATTACGTCGAGCAACAGTTGTTCTGCAGGCCCATACTCGTAGACTTGTATGCCAGAGAAGGTACAAAGCAATGCAAAAGGCTTCTGTTGTGTTGCAAATGAAATGGAGAGCAACTCTTGAAGCTCGTCAGATACGAGAACAGTATCTTCAATTGACCCATGTTGCTATCATTCTTCAATCTAGCATTCGTTCATACCTGGTCAGAAAGCATTACATGAAGCTTCGATCATCTGCTATTAGTATTCAGTCAACATTTAGGATGAGGCAGCAGAGAAAACTTTATTTAGAGCTCAAGAATATCACACAGTATGTACAGAATCAGTGGAGAAGAAAAATGAATATGCTGCTAGAAAGGAGGAGGTTTTTGATGATGCGCCAAGCAGCAATAAGAATTCAGGCATCTGTAAGAGGACATAATGTTCGAAAGCTTTTCAAAAAGAAACTTCAGGCTGCCATTTGCCTTCAGAGTATTTATCGAATGTGGAAGCAGAGACAAAATTACCAACAAAGAGTATGTGCAGCCATTACTATCCAGAGATGCATTCGATCATGGTTAGTTATGAAACAACAGCATGCACATTATCAGCATTTAAGAATCTCTGTCATAATAATTCAGACAGCATGGCGTGGAAAACAAGCACAGGATAATTTTTTGAAGCTCAAGAAATCTGTGGTACTGCTACAAGCACATGTAAGAAGATGGATAGCTTTCAAAGAATTCCATAATAAAAGGAAAGCTGCAGTTATCCTTCAACAGGCCTTTAGAGCTAGAAAGTCCATGTTAATAGAGAGAGAGAAGTTTGTATCCCTAAGGAGAAGCACAGTTATCATTCAAGCTTCATATCGATCATATAAGGAGAGAACGAAGTATGCAAGACTTACCAGAGGTTTAATCTTGGCCCAGGCTGCAATTCGAAGTTGGCTAAAGCATCATCAGTATAATAGATGGAAAGCTTCTGCAGTAACTATCCAGCACAGATATCGTGCTCATAAGTTAATGAAGGACCAGAGGAATTCTTATCTTAGGATGAAGCAAGCCACGATTAAAATCCAGTCCTTCATACGTATGCATCAAGCCCAGAAGAATTATCGCAGAAAACAAGCAGCTGCTGTCATTATTCAGAAATATGCCAAAGGATGTGCTGCTCGCAAGAATTATAAAAATATTCGTCAGAGTGCTGTAGTTATTCAGAAATATACAAGAGCATGGTTGAAATCTTGCCAAGCTCAAAGAGAATATCAAGACATGAGGTGTTCTGCTATCATTCTTCAAGCTCATTGGCGAGGCTTTCTTGCTAGACAAAATATGCAGAGATTAAAAAAAGCATGTATAGTAATCCAAAGTCACCTTCGAATGAAGCAAGCTTATAAGATTTATCAAAGGAGGAGAGAAGCTATAAGTAAAATTCAGAGCTCATACAGGGCTTACAGATTGTCTAAGAACACCAGAGCAGATTACTTGTTTAGGAAGTCTGCATGTATTACAATCCAAACTTACTGGAGAATGTATCAAGCCAGGCAGAATTATCAAGCCACTCTTAGAGCAACCATTACAATTCAGCAACATTTTCGTGCCCTCATACTTGGTCGTCAAGTTTACCGTGATTACCATGTGAGAAAAGTGGCATGTATTACTCTTCAAGCATGGACCAGGATGATTCTTATGAAGAAAATCTTCATTTTAAAGAAAAAGTCTGCCCAAATTATTCAGCAGTATTATAGGGCTACTGTTACTGGTAAAAAGGTGAAGACTGATTATGAGGCATTACGATCTGCTACTATCAAACTCCAGTCTTTATACAGGATGCAAAAGCAGAGACAGAAGTATCAGAACCAGAAATCAGCTGCAATAATAATCCAGAGGTACAATCGTGCCTATCAGAGTATGAAGACTGCAAAATTAGCATACATGGCCCAAAGAACTGCAATAATTATAATTCAAGCTAAGGTATGTTTTTGATTGTTTTTACTGTGTGAGAATCCTTGTAAATATCTAATCCATTTTTTGTAAAAGGTAGCTTGCTTTAACAAACTTAACTGCTTGTTTTTATGCAGTTATATAATACAGTGGAACCTCAAATTTTGAACTTAATCCGTTCCAGGAGCTAGTTCTAAATTCGAAAATCTGAAATTCGAAGCAATATTTCCCATAAGAAATAATGGAAATACAATTAATCCGTTCCAGAAACCCAAAAATATTCACACAAAAAAATACATTTTATAGAGATTAATTAGTTTTACATACACACAACAAATGCTAGTCTTTAATTATGTATAGTAATATAAAATAACATTTTTACTTACCTTTATTGAAGATTGGTGATGGCATCTGGAAGATAGGGAGGAGGAGAGAGGGAGTTGGGGTTATTGTATGGAAGGAGAATCCCCCTCCATGAGGACTTCTGGTATCAAAGCCCTCTCTGGGGTTGCTTCCCTTCTCTGTATTTTAATGCCACTAGGACCAGCTTGAGAGTCATTGGACCCCAGTCTCACAAAATAACTGTCTACAGTCCTCTGTTTCTGTCTCACAAAATAACTATCCACAGTCGTCTGTTTCTGTCTCACAAAATAACTGTCCACAATCGTCTGTCTCAAAATAACTCCACAGTCGTCTATTTCTGTCTCACAAAATAACTGTCCACAGTCGTCTGTTTGTCTCACAAAATAACTGCCCACAGTCGTCTGTTTGTCTCACAAAGTAACTCCACAGTTGTGTGTTTCTTTCTCGCAAAATAACTCCACAGTTGTCTGTTTGTCTCACAAAATAACTGTCCACAGTCGTCTGTTTCTGTCTCACAAAATAACTGTCCACAGTCCTCTGTACATCCTGGCAAGCTCAATAAGTCTCACTCCAATCTCATACTTCTGTATTATTTCCTTGTTCACATCTATGGTGTTTCTCGCTTTCTTTACTACAGGGGTACCGCTAGCAAGTTTCTTTGGGCCCATGGCAGCTTATTTCACAGCCCCACAAGCACTAAACACAATTAAATAATCGTAAAATGTGTGAATGAGATCGCAGGTTAGTGTTCACTCAAGCATAAACAAAGCTAGACTGTTCACGGCGCCTGCGCGGGGACGCGGACAGAGCGGGCCAGCGGACAAGTCCCGTACAAGGCGGTCCGAAAATAGGGGCGCGTTCGATAATAGGGACACAGTTTGTCCGAAAAAAATGGTCTTATTTTCGAAACGTTCGATATGTGATACGTTCGATTTTTGAGATTCCACTGTAGTTGACTTCAGTGATGGAGGGTTTTGTTACTTCAGAATGTTAGTAGTCTTGGACTAATCTTTGGTGCTGATTTAAGCCTTGAGAGAGAACCAGTATGCTGACAGATCTTTCATGAATAGATACTATATTTTATCACTTAGCAAATTTCAACTAATCATTTGTCTGTTTAATAGGGTTTGCCTCTAGTAGTGGCAAGACCGAGCATTTTTTATGGATGCAATAGAACTTTTGAGTGATTCCTTTAATCGTTTAGGAGAGGCAGAGAACTCGAATACTGGAGGCAAAAACCTGTGATGTAAACTTGTAGAGACAAGATTTACATAAAGATAGGACTTGTATTTCTGGACTAGTTAACTTTTGTCTGTAATTCTGTATGACTTGCATTGAAGATATACTCTTTGCTTATTATTTTTCATTGATATAAATTTATGAATATTTTAGTTTTACTATAAAAAGTCTGATATTTTTTTTTTTTTCTTTCAGGTTCGAGGTTGGCTGAGATATCGAAGATTCATACTTGAGAAGACTGCTTGCCTTAGAATACAGTCGTGGTTTCGCTGTGTACGAACCCGCAAGCTATATCTTACCAAGAAAGCTGCAGCAACCAAAGTGCAAAGATTTTTCCGGGCCTACCAGTTAAAGAAACATGCGCGAAATCAGTTTAAGATGGTTAAGAGGAGTGTTATTAGTCTGCAAGCTATTACCAGAGGATATTTGGTAAGAAAGCAGTTGAAGCAGAAACATCAAGCTGCTGCAAAAATCCAAGCAAGATACAGAGGCTGGCAAATGCGACATACATACATGAAGAAGAGAAATGCTGCTATTGTAATCCAACAATGTCTGAGAAGCTATTCTTTAGGAATTGTTATTAGAAGAGAGTTCACAGATACCCGAAATAAGATCATTCTTGTGCAGGCGGTGGTGAGAGGCTACTTAGTTAGGAAACAAATGATGGCAATACAGGAAGCTGCTCTTGTTATTCAGAGGTCATGGAAGATGTATTGGCAGCAAAAACAATACAAAGCCCAGAGAATTGCTGCAGTTTTGATACAAAAAACATTTAGAAGTTTCTGCTTGAAAAGAGAGGCAAGGAGCAATTATATCAAAACCATAAATACTGTGGTTCACCTCCAGGCACTTGTCAGGGGCTACATTGTGAGGAAGAACCTCTCTGCAAAGAGGACTGCAGCCTGCTGTATTCAGGCTCATTTTCGTGGATGGTCAATGAGGAGGAGGTATTTGGAACAGAGGAAAGGGGCTCTTGTAATCCAGAGATACTACAGAACTTTTCAGCTTGGAAAGAAAATAAGGAACAATTACTTGTATAAATGTAGATGCATAACTACATCTCAGGCAGTTGTCAGAGGCTTCCTTGCAAGGCAAAACCTAAAGAGAAAAAAACAATCAGCAACATTGTTGCAGTCTTGTATTCGTTCTTACCTGGCAAGAAAGCAGTTTCTCCAACAAAAAGCAGCAGCAACAATAATCCAGAGATATTACAAACAATGCAGACTGACACAAGTAACTAGGCAGGAGTATCTGACTAAGCGATCATCTATTACCATTCTTCAAGCATCTGTCCGAGGATTCTTGGTCAGACGAACTCTGAAACAGAAGCACAAAGCTGCAGCAACAATTCAAGCCTCTGTTAGATCATGGTTGATTCGAAAGAAATATTTAAAGCTTCATAAATGTGTGAAAACTCTGCAACAACACTGGAGAGCCACTTTAATGATGTGGAAGGAAAGGGAAAATTATCATATCATTCGAGGTGCAGTTATTATGACTCAGTCTGTTTGGAGAGGTACTATTGTTAGAAGAGAAATCAGAAAGTCTCACAGCGCAGCAATAGTTCTCCAGTCGCATGTTCGCTGTTGCCTAGAGTACAAAAAATATCAAAGGATTAAAGAGAGTACAAAGATAATCCAGCAGTGGTGGAGGCAAACCAAGATAAATCAAGCAGCTCATAGAGAATTTTTGAGGAAAAAAGCTGCTGCTGTAGTTTTGCAGGCATCAGTGAGAAGGTTTTTGGTAATAAGACATCTTGAGAAATTACATGTAGCAGCAACATCCATACAGACCTTTTACAGGGCACATCATCAGAAACAACAGTTTATGAAGCATAGACATAGTATTGTGAAGATTCAGAGATGGTGGAGGTCTATAAAGGAAATGCATAGGCAAAAATCTAATTACCTTCTTTCAAGAAATGCCATAATCACTTTACAGGCAGGTATTCGAGGCATGTTAGTTCGAAGGGAAATTAGCCAGCAGCATAGAGCAGCTGAAAAAATTCAGTCCCATGTAAGAAAGTGGTTGATACAAAGGGAATATAAAAAAATGGTGCTGCATGTTAAACTTATTCAGAGATGGTGGACGTCAATTCTTAAAATGCGAAGTCAACAGTCAGACTATGAAAACAGAAGGACTGCAGCCATAAAGATTCAGTCTAATTTTAAATGTTATTTAGCACATAAAAATTACAGAGAGATTAGAAATAATGCCATTAAAATTCAGAGTTGGTGGCGATGCACAAAAGAAGCTCGCAGTCATTTTGAGAAGTACCATGTTGTACGACGGTCAGCAGTAATCATACAGGCAGGTGTTCGAGGGATGTTGCTACGCAGGGCTGTTAATCAGCAGCACAGGGCAGCAACAGTGATCCAATCACACATGCGTTGTTTCTTGTTATCCCAGAAATACAAGAAAATGGTCGCTTCAGCTGTTAAAATCCAGAGATGGGTACGCTCTGTAAAGAAAACTAAAATACATCATACACAGTACTGTGCCATTAGAACAGCCACTATTATACTACAAGCTTCAGTGAGAGGGATGCTGACACGAAGAGAAATATCACGTCAGAGGTGTGCACAAATCAAGATAGCGGCAGTCTTCAGAGGATGGCTGTTAAGAAGAGAATATCTGAAGACAGTGTATAGTGTAACCATAATACAGAGATGGTGGCGGTCTATTGTATTAACCAAAGAGGCAACGAAGAATTACATTCAAGTGAAGAATGCTATTGTTACCATTCAGGCTTTCACTCGAGGAGTACTCTTGCGTGCAAAAGTTGCTCGACAAAAGAAAGCATCACTAAAGATTCAGTCGTGTTTTCGAGGTTGGATAGTGCACAGAGAATACTCTAGGTTGACCCACAGTGTGCTATTGATACAAAATTGGTGGAGAAGGCTTGAGGAAATACAAAAGTTGCAAAAAGAGTTTCACATGAAAAGAAGTGCTGTCATTACACTTCAAAGAAGTTTTAGAGGAAATTTGGTTCGTAAAGAGTACACAAAGCGGTATAGAGCTATTATTAAGATGCAGGCCAGTGTACGATGTTGGTTAGTACAGAAGAACTACGTAAAAACTGTAAAAGCCACTTTAACTATTCAGCGATGGTGGAGAGCTGTGATCCAAGCCAGAAAGCAGAGGGTAGCATATCAAACCCTTGGAAAAGCCTCCACTACCTTGCAAGCATATGTTCGAGGCATGCTGGTACGCCAGAATGTAAGAAAGCAGCACTTGGCAGCCACTAAAATTCAAGCATACATTCGTTGTTGGTCTGCACAGAGACACTATCGCCAAAAGATGGAAGCAGTTGTAAAGTTACAGAGATACTGGCGTGGGGCATACTTGACTCTTCGTACACAGGAACAATACATATACATGCAGAGGGCTGCTGTTATAATTCAGACTGCTTGGAGAAAAAGAAGAACAAGAATATTATTCAAGCATATGAAAGCTGCTCGAACTATACAGGTAAGTGTTAACAAAATTTACTGTTGGTGAATAAAAGTTGTAGTGTAGGTAGACCAGTGGGCTTTGACTGCACATAGCTCCCCTACTTTTGTTTTTCAAGTGAAAAGGGTGAACCTTTTTTCTCTGGAATGTTTCTCTTTCTCAGCTAAATTCACTGTATTGTCACTTGATATAATAAAAGAAAAATTCATTACAAAAAAGAGACTACACCTTTTTTTCCCAGGGAACATTTCTGCTAACTGACGGTTTAAATCCAGTAAAATGTTTTCAATATTTCACTTCCTCGTGAAAATACTGAAACTGTGTTTCCTGGCCAACTTTATCTCCACTGCTTATACAGTAAGCATTTTAAGATGGTAAGAATGAAGGAACTCTGCAGTAGGCCTACTGGCCCATGCTTAGGGGTCCAACTCTCACCTACTCGGGTACCCTATGTTCCTGCTTCAATGATTCTGCCCAGGAGTTTATTACATTTTTCTTCTACTCTAATGCCAAACTTGTACTTCCCAATATCTTTTCTAAATCTTAAATTTCTCCCAACTTGAATCCTGTTTTCCATTTGTACACTTTAGTTATATCTTCCCTAATTGTATGCCTTTCCTAAGATTGCAGGTTCAATGCCTTCAGCCTATTTTTGTAGGAAAGGATTCTAATCCATGGAATAACTTCTCTGTATCATTTATGTCTATCCTGTAATATGAAGACCACAACTAAGCAGCATAGTCTAAATGAGATCCAACCATATATAAATTTGATATATAACCTTAAGACTTATATTGTTTACACTTTCTGATATGAAATCAAGAATTCTATTATAGCCTTTCTCACTTAGCGACATGCTCGTTTACCGACGCCTCGGACTTACGACGGGCTCTCTGACCAGTATTCATACCTAAATAATGTGTATTAGAGCTGATTTACTCTATTCTGTTTAATTCAGTATACAGTACACTACTGTATAAACATTTAAAAATATACCAGAAATGTTATAAATGGCACAAAGGTGACATTAAAACAATATCAAAGATGGTTGACACACTTACTACTGCTATAATATGTTCCTCACTCTGTTGTTAAGTGGGGAGAGGCTGTATTGCAGTCACTTACACTGTTGTCTTGGCTTCAAATTTCTGTTAACTAAAGCTAGATCTTGTTGGCATTCACTTTGACTAAGAATGCTTATGAATGCTATAGTTATTTCCATTTTCTAGGATTAGAACCTTACAATTATTTGCATTGAACTTCATCTGCCACTTCTCTGACCACATCAGCAGCCTATCCAGGTCATTCTGTAGCCTTCTAGTGTCCACATCAGATATTACTTGATGACCTGTTTTAGTTTCATCTGCAAACTTATTTGCTGTTTGTTCCCCAATCAGTGTCATTTATGCAGAATACAAACTCTGTTGCCTTTCAGTCAGCCATACCTCGACTCGAGAGAGAATTTCTCCTATTCCATGTGTTGCTACTTTATTAATAAATCAGTCTCCTGTGTTGAACTTTATGAAAGGCCTTACTGAGGTCCAATTACACAATATATTCTTTGCTGTCATCTGTTGGCCTCAAATACCTCACTGGAAAAGGTTAATAAATTTGTAAGGCAATATCTTTCAAGGTGGCTTTGAACTGCATCATTAGTTATTTATTTCATGATCTGTCAGCCTAGTCCCACAATTGGGAGTATGCTGATTGATTTGTAATTTGAAGCTAAGGTCTACCTCCTTTATAAATGGTTATCACATTTGCTGATGACATTTGTGCTTTTGGGAGATTCTGAAGAGAAGTTGCAGAAGTTGGTGGATGAGTTTGGTAAGCTGTGTAAAAGAAGAAAATTAAAAGAATATAGGAAAGAGTAAGGTGATGAGAATAAAAAATTAGGTAATGAAAGATTGGATATCAGATTGGAGGGAGAGAGTATGGAGGAGGTGAATATATTCAGAGATTTAGGAGTGGACATCTCGGCAGATGGGTCTATGAAAGACGAGGTGAATCATAGAATTCATGAGGGAAAAATTTGAGTGGTGTACTGAGAAGTCTGTGGAGACAAAGAACTCTGTCCATGGAAGCAAAGAGGGAAATATATGAGAGTATAGTTATACCATCGCTTTTATGTGGGTGTGAAGCATGGGTGGTGAACATTGCAACAAGGAGATGGATGGAGGCAGTGGAGATGTCATGTCTGAGGGCAATGTGTGGTGTGAATATAATGCAGAGAATTTGTAGTTTGGAAATTAGGAGGTGCAGGATTACCAAAACTATATTATCCAGAGGGCTGAGGAGGTTCGGACATGTAGAAAGGGTGGAACACAATAGAATGACTTAGAAAGTGTATAAATCTGTAGTGGAGGGAAGGTGGCTTAGGGGTTGGCCTAGGAAAGGTTGGAGGGAGGGGGTAAAGGAGGTTTTGTGTGCAAGGGGCTTGGACTTCCAGCAAGCATGTGTGAGCATGTTAGATAGCAAATGGAGGCGGATGGTTTTTAGGACTTGACATGCTGTTAGAGTGTGAACAGGGTAACATTTATGAAGGTAGTCAGGGAAACTGGCAGACCAGACTTCAGTCCTGGAGATGGGAAGTACAGTGCCTGCACTCTGAAGGAGGGGTGTTAATGTTGCAGTTTTATAACTAGTGTAAGCTTGCTTCTGGCAAAACAATGATGGTGAAAGTTTTTCTTTTTTGGGCCACCCTTCCTTGGTGAAAGATAGCCTGTGTGTTAATAATAAAAAAAATAAATTGCAATTTATCCAGTACAATATCTGAAAGTCACTACGGTAGAGGACTGAAAAATTACAGGAAGACATAAGCAGGGTTTTCCAGTGGGCGGTGGAGAACAGCATGACGTTCAATGGTGACAAGTTCCAGCTGCTTAGGTATGGAAAGAATGAAGAACTCAAAAGGAACACTATATACTGTACAAAACTCAAGAGGGTCACCAAATAGAGTGTAAGGAACACGTAAAAGACCAGGGAATAATTATGTCAGCTGACCTTTCTTTTCAAGACCATAACAAGACAAAGATCATGACAGCCAGGAAGATGACAGGGTGGGTACTGAGAACTTTCAAAACAAGGTAAATAATGCCGATGGTGACACTCTTCAAACCACTAGTGCTCCCTCACTTAGAATATTGTTCACTGCTGATGGCCCCATACAAAGCAGGAGAAATATTGCAGCTGGAACAAATACAAAGATTGTTTATGGCTCCCATTGAGCCAGTAAAGCACCTAAACTACTGGGAATGCCTTCAAGTCTTGAACATGTACTCGGTGGAGCGGAGGAGAGAGAGAGACATGATAATATATACATACATGGAAAGTACTCGAGGGCCTGGTCCCAAATCTGCACACTGCCATAACAACATACTGGAGTGAGAGATGTGGGAGGAAGTGTAAAATAAACCCAGTGAGGAGCAGGGGTGCAATGGGGACAATAAAGGAACACTGTATCAACATCCAGGGTGGTATAAACCTTGGTAATAAATACCGATTTAGAAAATGTTTCGGTCCTGGGACCTTGATCACTTCTAACATACAGAGGTAGAAAGACATTATATATATAGGTGGAGAGTGAGGTGTGAGTGACGCATGGTGACCTGAAGAATGTCATGTTGGGATGAGGACGGGTAGACGATGAAATCATGTGACTCCTGTGTTGTTGGGTTGGTGGTGCTAAAGCTGGAAGTCCAAGCCCTTCACCCACAAAACCGTCTTTACCCCCTCCCTCCAACCTTTTCGAGGACAACCCCTACCCCGCCTTCCTTCCCCTACAGATTTATACGCTCTCCATGTCATTCTACTTTGAACCATTCTCTCTAAATGATCAAACCACCTCAACAGCCCCTCTTCAGCCCTCTGACTAATTCTTTTATTAACTCCACACCTTCTCCTAATTTCCACACTCTGAATTTTCTGCATAATATTCACACCACACATTGCCCTTAGACAGGACATCTCCACTCCCTCCAACCGCCTCCTCGCTGCAGCATTTACAACCCAAGCTTCACACCCATATAAGAGTGTTGGTACTACTATACTTTCATACATTCCCTTCTTTGCCTCCATAGATAACATTTTTTGTCTCCACATATACCTCAATGCACCACTCACCTTTTTTCCTTCATCAATTCTATGATTAACCTCATCCTTCATAAATCCATCTACTGACATGTCAACTCCCAAATATCTGAAAACATTCACTCCTTTCATACTCCTCCTCCCCAATTTGATATCCAATTTTTCTTTATCTAAATCATTTGATACCCTCATCACCTTACTCTTTTCTATGTTCACTTTCAACTTTCTACCTTTACACACACTCCCAAACTTGTCTACTAACCTTTGCAATTTTTCTTTAGAATCTCCCATAAGCACAGTATCATC
>NC_069460.1:13183818-13228828 GCF_026875155.1 Cherax quadricarinatus | reverse complement strand
CGGGGGGACCTTTTGGGGAGTTTTCCCTTCTTCTTTTAAATCCACTAGGACCAGCTTCAGAGTCACTGGACTTCTTTTCGCCCCAACAAATCTGTCCATAGTGGCCTTTGTACTCTCGTTCCTTTATGACTTCCCTAAAGTGTTTCACAACATTGTCAGTGTAATAGTCACCAGCACGGCTTGCAATAGCTGTGTGAGGGTGATTTTCATCCATGAAGGTTTGCACTTCAAGCCACTTTGCACAGTGGCTTGAAGTGGCAATTTCTTCAATTTCTCTCTCCCCTCCTTCGAACCAGTTTCCTCAGGTCTGGCCTCTTGCTGTTGAAGTTGATCTAGCAGCTCATCAGTGGTTAGTTCTTCATTGTCCTCCTCCACCAACTCTTCCACATCATCCCCACTAACCTCCAACCCCAAGGACTTTCCCAATGCCATAATGGATTCCTCAACTGGCATAGGATTCTCAGGGTTAGCCTGAAACCCTTCAAAATCCCTTTGGTCTACACATTCTGGTCACAGTTTCTTCCAAGCAGAGTTCAAGGTTCTCTTAGTCATTCCCTCCCAAGCCTTACCTATAAGGTTTACACAATTGAGGATATTAAAGTGATCTCTCCAAAACTCTCTTAGAGTCAGTTGAGTTTCTAAGGTCACTACAAAGCACATTTCAAACAGAGCTTTTGTGTACAGTTTTTTGAAGTTTGCAATAACCTGCTGGTCCATGGGCTGCAGGAGAGGAGTGGTATTAGGAGGCAAAAACTTCACCTTAATGAATTTCATGTCCCCATAAAGTCGCTCTGCCACGTCTGTAGGATGACCAGGGGCATTGTCTAACACCAGGAGGCACTTAAGTTCTAATTTCTTTTCAGTTAGGTAATCTTTCACATTGGGGGCAAATGCATGGTGTAACCAGTCATAGAAAAAGTCCCTAGTGACCCATGCCTTACTGTTTGCCCTCCACAGCACACACAAATTCTCCTTGAGGACATTCTTTTGCCTGAACGGTCTGGGAGTTTCAGAGTGATACACCAATAAAGGCTTCACTTTGCAATCACCACTAGCATTGGCACACATCAGAAGAGTAAGCCTGTCTTTCATAGGCTTATGTCCTGGGAGTGCCTTTTCGTCACAAACACTTGTTCACGTTTCAAGTCTTCACTGCCTATGTAATCCTTGAATTCCTTCACATATTTTTCAGCTGCTTTGTGGTCTGAACTGGCAGCCTCACCATGCCTAATCACACTATGTATGCCACTACAATTCTTAAATCTTTCAAACCAACCTTTGCTGGCCTTAAATTCACTCACATCACCACTAGTTGCTGGCAATTTCTTTACCAAATCATCATGCAACTGCCTAGCCTTTTCACAAATGATCGCTTGAGAGATGCTATCTCCTGCTATCTGTTTTTCATTTATCCACACCAATAACAGTCCCTCAACATTTTCTAACACTTGCGGTCACTGTTTCGTAATCACAGTTGCACCTTTTGCAACAACAGCTTTTTTGATTGCCGTTTTCCTGGTCACTATAGTAGAGATGGCTGATTGGGGTTTTGTATACAACTTGGCTAGCTCCGACACACGCACTCCACTTTTGTACTTTGCAATTATCTCTTTCTTCATTTCAATAGTCATTAGCACCCTTGGTCTCGAAGGGTTGGCACTAGAAGCTTTCTTTGGGGCCTATGGTGACTTATTTTGCAGAAACAAGCACCAAAAACACTGATAATATGGAATGTACCGAATGTATCCTTAGATGTGAGCACACTGGCTGGCTTGTAAACACTGGCACACACGGGGCAGTTCAGGCCACACGTTCAGGCCACGTTCAGGCCACACAGGTTTTGTAACGGGAACTTTTTGCGATATAATGCATCGCATACCTGATTTATCGGATACCGATAGCATCGCGAACTGGGGGTCCACTGTATATATATTATTTTTTTTTTATGAGTGTCATTAAGTAATAAGTGGAAAATGTTAACTTAGTATGATTAGCATTCTCTGAAGGAAAAAATTTATTGGTATTTTCATATACATAAATATTTAACTAAGTAAAAGACTCAAAAAAATTTTCATTGAAATAGTGCATTACTTATTCATAATTTCTTACTTGGTGTATATGTTTCATTAATTTAAAAATTAAACTACAATATATTAATGTGGTGACCACAATAACAGAGGGCATTCCGCTTCCGACGATCTTTGATAAGAGCCCAACAGACCATAGAGTCCTTGATAAAGGTGCAACGGTGGGTGCGTGCTGTAATGCAGAGGTCTTCGTTCCTGAGGCAGCGCAGCAGTGCCATAGTCATCCAGAGAACCTGGCGAAAGAAACTACAGCGCATAAGAGAGGTGCAAAGAGCTCTGTGTTTGTTTTTCCTATGTACAGTCAACCCTCATTTAGTGATCTAGATAGGGACCACATAAGAAGGTTTAAGAGACTCGTTTTTCCATTGATACCCATGTTATAGATGTGGACTGTGACAATAATATTCCATAAGTAATTCCTATTGATTTTGGGGGGATGGGTGGGGAAGAAATTCATAACTATGCACTGGACTCTAAAGATTGAGTTGTTGTTGTTTTCTTCTTCTTCTTCTTCTTCTTCTTTTTTCTTCTTTCTTCTTTCTTCTTTCTTCTTTTTTCTTTTTTCTTTTTCTTTTTCTTTTTCTTAGCTGAGGTGAGTCACTAATTTCATCCAATAATGTCTTTTCCTAGACTTTTTTATTGTCACATTAGTCGCACTTGTGTCCTTTTACTTTAATAGTTTTAAAAATTTAATCTTTAACCCCTTGACTGTCGCAGCCCCAAATCCTGAGGTGTCTCCTGGTGTCGCAGCCCCCCCCCCCCCCCCTCTTTTTTTTTGAGTAATTTATAATGTAACAGCGGCTAATAGGGTTATGAATAGGCAAAAATTAAAGGTAGTGAGAAAAACTATTTTTTTTTTTAATTGATCCATTTTATAGGTTAAGAACTGTTATCCTACCTCAGCTCATTTCTATCTGAAGTATACTACCACTCCCTGGAATGTGATCCACAACAGTCAACTTACATCCAAGTACGTGTACCTATGTACTGCTAAGTGGACCAGGGCAGCAGGTGTCAAGAAACATGCCCATTATTACCATCTGTGCCATGGACACTCGGTATGAGAGCTGTAGCTTCAGTTCAAACTATCCATGACTTCAGCCACATTATAATTATAGAATTTAACAGTTTCACTGACTAATGCCAAAAGTTTGGCACCTAATATATTTTAAGTTCTTTTGTGTAGTGTATTTGTTCAGATATGCATGGAAGCAGGGAAGAGACCAATGGATAGGCAGAGAGCATGCATAGTTCCCTTGTATAAGGGGACAAGGGAGAATGTAAGAATTTTGTAGTTGAATAAGCCTCTGGAGTATATTGGGTAAAGTATATCGTAGAATTATTATTGAAAGGGTTAGGGGTAAAACAGAAAGTAGGATTGAAGAGAAGCAGGAAATATTTAGGAAGAGGGTAGGGAATATGTAGACCAAGTGTTTACAATGAAGCATTTAAATAAGCAGTACTTTGATGAATGTAAGGGGATGTTTGTTGCATTTAGAAATGCAATGTGATACAGTGAGCAGGAGAACCATGTTGCAGTTGTTTGAAATATATGGAATAGTGTCCTGGAAATGGGAAATACAATGCCTGCACTTTAAAGGAGGGGTTTGGGATATTGGCAGTTTGGAGGGACATCTTAGCTGTCATATCTGAGTGCTTCTGCAAAGACAGTGATTACGTATGAATGATAATGAACGTTTTTTTTTTTTTTCTTTCTTTCTTTATTTTTGGGTCACCTTGCCTTAGTGGGAAATGGCCAGTGTGTTAAAAAAAATGGTAAGGTGTGTTTAAAAAAAATGGTAAGATGCTAAAAGCAGCAGAGTTGTGTGGATAGTGAGTCCTATTGTATGTAAGAGGGAGGGAGGGAAACTGTTTCCCAGTAAAAGTAGAGTGTAAGGATGTGTGATACCACCATGGTTTAATATATTCATTGATGGGGCTGTAAAAGAAGTGAATGCTAGGGTGTTGGAAAGAGATATGGGATTAAAAGTTGTTGGATCTGATACAAAATGGGAGTTATCACAGTTGCTTTTTCCCAACGACAGTTCTTTTGGGAGATTTTGAGGATGTTATAATGAGTGGTGGTGAATTTGGGAGAGTATGTAAAGTAGGGAAACTACAGCTGAACACAAAAAAAAGGATTAGAGTCCATCTAACTGGTAAACCCAAATCCCATCACAAATGTTACCTCGCTTGCACTCAAATAGCACATCAAGTAATAAAAACAATTTGCCTCTAATGTGCCTACACACACACACACACACACACCTGTGAAAACAATATACTCTCCACAGTACAAATTCGGAAATGGAAGTTAATTCCTTACTATATAGTCATACGATAGTGATGGGTAGTCTGCATTTTTCTAGACTGTAAAAAAGTTCTTAGTAAGGTGATATGATCAAGGGTACTTTATTCTGCAAATTAAATTGGAACTCCAGGAAATAAGTATTTTCCTCTGTATGCCATTAAATTATACATTCAACAATGTGGTTTTGCAGAATCGTCGGCATCATGCAACAACTATTCTTCAAGCTGCATGGAGATCTAGAGCTGTTCGCATGACTTTAAATAGCAAGAAGCTTGAGGATGTGCGTCAGAGACTGAAGATAGCCACTCAGGATGCTACAGATAGTAAGCGTATTGGCAACAGAACCCAATGTGCTATTACATATCTAATGAAGTACAAAGATATCAAGAGGACATTGATAGCAGTCATGTATCTTGGTAAGTTGAGATGTTTAACAATATGGGAAACTTCTTAATTTGTTTGTAGGAATTATTTTTGTGTGTTCCTTGATTGAAAAAATTTACCCTGTTTTACATAATAAAAATGTAAAACTCCCTACTTAATAGCTAATAAGGGTACAGTATACCAGATCACATTTGTCAGTATAGTCTGTTCTGTGAAGGATGCATGAGTTTGTAGTCAGAGGGTTATTTAGATTTTGATGTTTGCTCATTTCTGGCATGACCAATATTGGGTGAATGAGGGTACTTGCATTTCCTTCTTGAGTTGCTCTACCTTGGTGAGGAAACAATCAATTCACTGAAAAGAAAATGGTGTGCTTCACCTACACTGAGACTTGACTGGGTATTCGTTTGTGTTTTATTGTAATAAATTTTATGTTGGCTGCCACAAAAGTCTTGAAGAAAGGAAGTAGAAGCATTACAGAAAACTACCATCCAGTCATCTACATGTTAAATATCTGCAGGATCCATGAGGTAGGTGAGTAGACAGCCACCACCTAGGAAATGCTACCATTCTGTCATAACCACCCAAGGAGATACTACCATTCTATCATAACCACCCAAGGAGATACTACCATTCTATCATAACCACCCAAAGAGATGCTATCATTCTATTACAACCACCCTGGGAGATTCTACCATTGTCATAACCACCCAGGGTGACACTATCATTCAAGAGTGTAAAACAAAAACCCGGTAAATATTTTACACACTTGACATGATTGCTGGTCTTTGTCATAAACAAGTAAGGTGACAGGTTCATAAATCTTTCAATTACTACTTTACCCTTTCAGAGGCTATCACTCAGAACTACGTCACTGAGGCCAGGGTTCTTCATGTACTTCAATGTCATGAGCTCAGTTCACTCAGATAAGATGCGAGTAGTAAATTTTGGTTAGAGAATGGGTCTGTGTGGCGAGTGTGCACGGTATAAAACAAAATTTTGCACTATGCAGAGCATGATGGAGAAATCAAAACTGACCATGTGTTTGATTTAAAACAGTAACTTTGAGTTGTTTTTAGAATGGTTTTTGTGGTTTTATGGGCTGTTTCTTGGTATAACTTGATAGAATGGAAGACCTACTACTGAAAGAGATGATTCTGATTGGTTTTAGGACTGGAAGTAGGTTTAAATTGGGCTCAAATTACCTGAAATATTCGATTTTTGCCAATTTTCATGACTGGGTAAGGCCACCCTACACCCTTCAGTTTATTTTATGGGTTTAATAGGTCTGATTCAATTACTTGGACACTAAACCATGACCATTTTATAATATCCTTGCTTTTGGGCCACATGACTAGTCTCTTCCAACCATTTCTTGATTCACTGAACAATCTTGTTTCTTCCATCAAGTTCAAAGCTGAATGGGAATCTAACTCTTCACTTTCTCTCCTAGGACATACATGATCATCACTCGGCAACAGCCTTTTCTTTTTCCGTCTGTTGCAAACCAGTGCACAGCGGCATGTACATTCACTATGTTTATCACACCACCTGTCAAGAAGTGTTATTCCTCTCTTTCTCAGTGACCTTCACATCTGTGACCCTCAGTTACTTTACTCAAAGATTTCCACCCTTCACAGTTAGACCTCTTCTTGCCTTGGCTACCCTTTCTGTTTTATAAATACTTCCTGGTCATTGTCATTCATTGCATTAGTGGTGACATTACAGTTCAGATGGCAATTCAAACTATAACATCTTTATCCGTCCTTCAGAGTGCAGGCATTGTACTACTTCCCTCTAGGATTCAACGTGATTTTTTTTTTTTTTGGGGGGGGGGGTTGCCCTACCTCGGTGGGAGACTGATGGTATGTTAAGATGATGTGTACTGTTGCCTGTTTTCATTGCGTAGAGGAACCATATATTCTCTCGCCCAGTGTTTGGGTACTTTTTGGTATACAAAACAAATGTAACAAGAAATCCAACATGAATAAAAAGATACTATGCAGAATAAGATCAGGCTAGTGCTATATGTACTCTGTCATGGCATGGTCCCAAAGAAATACTTAGAAGCAGCAGCAGTGTCACTGCTGCCAGTGTGTGTTGGTGAGAGTACAGTACAGAGCTTGTAGAAGAAGTAAGAAGCCCACAAGTTGCACATGTGACTGCTAGTGACAATTACTTATTCTTTTCTGCCTGTAATACTGGTTCCCTCTCTAATAAAGAATTTTTGAAACTAGGCTTGTGACTCAGCGGCAGGTAATATAGGTTCCACTGTTTACTACAAATGTATAAATTCAAGGATTATGTGGAGTAAAATAAAGATTGGATGTGAAAAGTGGGTTATATTAAGCATGTATGCACCTGGAGAAGAGAGAAGCGTAGAGGAGAGAGAGAGATTCTGGGAAATGTTGAGTGAATGCGTGGGGAGTTTTGAATCAAGTGTGAGAGTAATGGTGTTTGGGGATTTCAATGCTAAAGTGGGTAAAAATGTTATGGAGGGAGTAGTAGGTAAATTTGGGGTGCCAGGGGTAAATGTAAATGGGGAGCCTTTAATTGAGCTATGTGTAGAAAGAAATTTGGTAATAAGTAATACATATTTTATGAAAAAGAGGATAAATAAATATACAAGGTATGATGTAGCACGTAATGAAAGTAGTTTGTTAGATTATGTATTGGTGGATAAAAGGTTGATGGGTAGGCTCCAGGATGTACATGTTTATTGAGGGGCAACTGATATATCGGATCATTATTTAGTTGTAGCTACAGTTAGAGTAAGAGGTAGATGGGAAAAGAGGAAGGTGGCAACAACAAGTAAGAAGGAGGTGAAAGTGTATAAACTAAGGGAGGAGGAAGTTCGGGCGAGATATAAGTGACTATTGGCAGAAAGGTGGGCTAGTGCAAAGATGAGTAGTGGGGGGGTTGAAGAGGGTTGGAATAGTTTTAAAAATGCAGTATTAGAATGTGGGGCAGAAGTTTGTGGTTATAGGAGAGTGGGGGGCAGGAGGAAAGAGGAGTGATTGGTGGAATGATGAAGTAAAGGGTGTGATAAAAGAGAAAAAGGTAGCTTACGAGAGGTTTTTACAAAGCAGAAGTGTTATAAGAAGAGCAGAGTATATGGAGAGTAAAAGAAAGGTGAAGAGAGTGGTGAGAGAGTGCAAAAGGAGAGCAGATGAAAGAGTGGGAGAGGCACTGTCAAGAAATTTTAATGAAAATAAGAAAAAATTTTGGAGTGAGTTAAACAAGTTAAGAAAGCCTAGGGAAAGTATGGATTTGTCTGTTAAAAACAGAGTAGGGGAGTTAGTAGATAGGGAGAGGGAGGTATTAGGTAGATGGCGAGAATATTTTGAGGAACTTTTAAATGTTGAGGAAGAAAGGGAGGCGGTAATTTCATGCACTGGCCAGGGAGGTATACCATCTTTTAGGAGTGAAGAAGAGCAGAATGTAAGTGTGGTGGAAGTATGTGAGGCATTACGTAGAATGAAAGGGGGTAAAGCAGCTGGAACTGATGGGATCATGACAGAAATGTTAAAAGCAGGGGGATGATATAGTGTTGGAGTGGTTGGTACTTTTGTTTAATAAATGTATGAAAGAGGGGAAGGTACCTAGGGATTGGCAGAGAGCATGTATAGTCCCTTTATATAAAGGGAAAGGGGACAGAAGAGATTGTAAAAATTATAGAGGAATAAGTTTACTGAGTATACCAGGAAAAGTATACGGTAGAGTTATAATTGAAAGAATTAGAGGTAAGACAGAATGTAGAATTGCGGATGAACAAGGAGGCTTCAGAGTGGGTAGGGGATGTGTAGATCAAGTGTTTACATTGAAGCATATATGTGAACAGTATTTAGATAAAGGTAGGGAAGTTTTTATTGCATTTATGGATTTAGAAAAGGCATATGATAGAGTGGATAGAGGAGCAATGTGGCAGATGTTGCAAGTATATGGAATAGGTGGTAAGTTACTAAATGCTGTAAAGAGCTTATATGAGGATAGTGAGGCTCAGGTTAGGGTGTGTAGAAGAGAGGGAGAATACTTCCCGGTAAAAGTAGGTCTTAGACAGGGATGTGTAATGTCACCATGGTTGTTTAATATATTTATAGATGGGGTTGTAAAAGAAGTAAATGCTACGGTGTTCGGGAGAGGGGTGGGATTAAATTATGGGGAATCAAATTCAAAATGGGAATTGACAGTTACTTTTTGCTGATGATACTGTGCTTATGGGAGATTCTAAAGAAAAATTGCAAAGGTTTGTGGATGAGTTTGAGAATGTGTGTAAAGGTAGAAAGTTGAAAGTGAACATAGAAAAGAGTAAGGTGATGAGGGTATCAAATGATTTAGATAAAGAAAAATTGGATATCAAATTGGGGAGGAGGAGTATGGAAGAAGTGAATGTTTTCAGATACTTGGGAGTTGACGTGTCGGCGGATGGATTTATGAAGGATGAGGTTAATCATAGAATTGATGAGGGAAAAAAGGTGAGTGGTGCGTTGAGGTATATGTGGAGTCAAAAAACGTTATCTATGGAGGCAAAGAAGGGAATGTATGAAATTATAGTAGTACCAACACTCTTATATGGATGTGAAGCTTGGGTGGTAAATGCAGCAGCGAGGAGACGGTTGGAGGCAGTGGAGATGTCCTGTCTAAGGGCAATGTGTGGTGTAAATATTATGCAGAAAATTCGGAGTGTGGAAATTAGGAGAAGGTGTGGAGTTAATAAAAGCATTAGTCAGAGGGCAGAAGAGGGGTTGTTGAGGTGGTTTGGTCATTTAGAGAGAATGGATCAAAGTAGAATGACATGGAAAGCATATAAATTTATAGGGGAAGGAAAGAGGGGTAGGGGTCGTCCTCGAAAGGGTTGGAAAGAGGGGGTAAAGGAGGTTTTGTGGGCGAGGGGCTTGGACTTCCAGCAAGCGTGCATGAGCGTGTTAGATAGGAGTGAATGGAGACGAATGATACTTGGGACCTGACGATCTGTTGGAGTGTGAGCAGGGTAATATTTAGTGAAGGGATTCAGGGAAACCGGTTATTTTCATATAGTCGGACTTGAGTCCTGGAAATGGGAAGTACAATGCCTGCACTTTAAAGGAGGGGTTTGGGATATTGGCAGTTTGGAGGGATATGTTGTGTATCTTTATACGTATATGCTTCTAAACTGTTGTATTCTGAGCACCTCTGCAAAATCAGTGATAATGTGTGAGTGTGGTGAAAGTGTTGAATGATGAAAGTATTTTCTTTTTGGGGATTTTTTCTTTTTTGGGTCACCCTGCCTCGGTGGGAGACGACCGACTTGTTGAAAAAAAAAAAAACTTTAATAGTTTTATAATAATGTTGGTAGAATTACCAACAATATGTAAAGTAAAAGGACACAAGCGTGACTAATGTGATAAAAAAGTCACATTAGTTGTACTTGTGTCCTTGTACTTTAATAGTTTTAAAAATTTAATCTTTAACCCCTTGACTGTCGCAGCCCCAAAATCCTGAGGTGTCTCCTGGTGTCGCAACCCCCCCCCCCCCTTCCTTTTTTTTATGAAATGATAGAGAATCTTTTCCCGATTGTAATGACACCAAAAGAACGAAATTTGATGGAAAACTGACAGAATTACGCTTTCGCGAAGTTAGCGACCTCAGCAACTATTTACGAATTGGTGATTTCACCCACTTTGGGCCCTATTTTCGGCTAATTCCATTGTTCCAGTCAACCAAACTCATAGCTATTTCTTTAGAACTCCATTTTTTCTATCGACTGAGTACAAGAAACTGCCCATTTACAGATTTCAACAACGTGGTCAGAAATTTGCAATTTGGCCAATTTCATGAAAAATAAAAAATATGATAATTTCAAAATAGGGTCCAGAATGAACAATGCAGACATTCCTGGCTCTAAAATAACATTTTCTTTGTTCATTAGTCATGTCTCCAGGCCCCCCTGATATTACTCTTGCTTTCTATTTTGAATTTTTGTTCAAACAAAAAATAGGAGGTTTACTGTTGTGCAGACTACTGCAATATTGTAATAATTGTATAAACACTCAACCCATTCATGACTGCATATTAGAATGGCCGCTTGGACATTTATTGGAAAATGACATCGTTTGTTTACTTTTGAACATCGGCAAAAATCAAACATTTCCCCTACTTTGAGCTCCATTTCAAGGTTCTTTTCATAGTAAAAGCAATCAAAATCTCCTCTATTTTTATAAAATGTTTTCCATTCTATCAAATGAGACCAAGAAAATGAGAATACAACCATAAATACTATACAAAAAATAGACCACAAAGTCAGCATTTTAATTAAAAAAACGGTCGCAGTTTTTTTCTCTCATTATGCACTGCATGCTGCAGGACTTTTTTTATATGGTGCACATAGACCCATTCTCTCACGTGGGCCTACCCGCTTTCTCCTGCTTGATTTGAAGCCGCTAGAATTTATGAGTAGATATACGTCAAACACGGTGGTTCGTAAGACGTATATATACGACCAAAACAGTCAAAGGGTTAAGTTACAAAAAATTTCAGTCTTATAGTTATGTGAGCCAAGTAATGTTTTTTTCTTTGTACAGATACAAGCACTCGGTGGTCACCTCCATGCTCTGAAAGGTTGACAGAAGGTACTTCTTTGGGCACTATTATGCTCTTGCTCAGGTCCTGCAACCGTTCTATTCCACACATGCAGATCCTTAGTTACATTCTTAATATTCTTATTAATTTGGCCAAATATCCATGCACAGCACAATTCATACACAATGTAAGTATTTTGAATCTAATTTTTTTTTGTATTTTTGTTTAATTTTATCTAAATATTGGATACCTTATTGAATCATGGTCTTTACAATTAAATATATAAACTACTTTACTATTTGATATGTCAGTTTGTGTAAAAATATTACTCTTAAAAATTTCTGTACCTTACTTATTCCATGATTATCTGAAATTATGGTAATTCTGTCGACAGTTGGAGGGGTTAGTGAAGACTGTCGTCCAGCTGCTTACTATATATTATGATAAGGGGCCTGGAATTTTTTGCAAGTGCTGCACTCTGCTCTATATTCTAACTGCAACTAATTCTCCACAAAAGGTATTCCACATGTTTTAAATAAAATTAATGCAGTTAGTATACTTTTAGGCTAGAGGACAGTTATAGTATTAATGTGTGTATTTCATGCCAATACTCTTACCTTTTCCTGTGAAATTTTCTGATTTAATTTTCCCCCCAGTTATATTCTCATTTATAATAATGATTTATTGCATGTCATATGATGACTTATTTTTCTCTTTCATTGCACTTGTTAAAATAATCTATATACATGGAGCACCATTTCAGTACCTGTCTAATCCTCTGTTTATTCATTTAGAGGCACTCATTACAACTTCTGTTGGCATTAAATCATTTATTACTTGCAATACTTCATCCATTTTACATTGGTGACTCAATCTTGGCCTTAAGACTGAGGGCAAAGCACCAAAATAAAAGTTTACTTGCCACAAACGATAGCACTTGGTGGTGAGACATAGTTTTAAAATGTAGCTACTCTTAAACCAAGAGCTGTAACTAATAAGATAAAATAAAACTCAGTTTTGTACATGTATATGAAACTTTTTATATTAATTTCTCTCGTGTGCATAGCTTTTAATTATATTTTATTTACATTTTTCTAAACAGGATATAAAGAACCCTAAAGTGATTAGAGATCTTACAAGCATCAAGGCCATAATGATACGGCGTGAGAATGCCAGCTTACGAGGGAAGAAACCAGTCAAGTATGCACCCCTTCCTGCCGCTGAACTACCCTCAATAGCACCAGAATGGGTTCTAATACCTGGTCAACCTAGAGAGTTTGATGATCCCATACTTGCTATAGTGACACTCTTGGCTAGACTTGAAATGAAATCAAAAGAATAATTTAGTAGTACCTTCAAAGATGGTTTTGCTGTACATTGAGTAGTGGTGAAAATTATTTCTGCATTTATCAGGAAAATGAATATGAAATTAAAGACAAACAAATAGTTATTCATTTTTAGAATGCATAATTGTATTTGTTGTCATTATTTTATTAACATATAGTAGCTATTATATTTTTTAGAAGTGCTAACATATTGGGGTTATACAGTGCCTGAAGAATTGGAGGCAGTTAGGTCCTATTCAAAGAGTTCCATTTCTTGGATCAGGAGCCTTGCCAGTATCGAGGAACCCCTGTTGAGGGAATCTATTTTATGAGCAGTAAGGAACTGCATAACCCTAACAGGGTTATGGAAATCCTTAGTTTTTTTAATTGTAAAGCCATTTACATTTTGTGTATGTAGTTAAGTTGAATGTACAGTGGAAACAAGCTTTTATGTTCCTTAAGAAAACTTAAGTTAATAAAATAGTTACATTTGTATTTGTCACTGCAGCAATAGTATTTAAAATTTCAAGTAGTAATTTTTTTTCATGTATTGAATCCATATAGTAAGTTGTCATTTTGAATAAAATATAGTATGTATTCAATATTTTTTTGCTCATGTCACTAGGCTAGACTTGAAGTGAAAAAAATATTGTAGCACCTTCAAAGAAGTTTTGTTGTACATTGATTAGTAGTAAAAACTATTGTATTTGTTATAAAGAAAAGTAATGTGAAACTAAAGGCAAACAAATAGTTATTTGTAGGATATATAATGGTATTTGTTCTGTGATTAATTTTACTGAAGTTCATTTAATTTTAATATTGCTGTAGCTATTATATTTTAGGGTAAGTGCTAACATATTGGGGTTATACAGTGCCTGAGGAATTGGAGGCAGTTAATCCTATTCAAGGAGTTCTATTTCTCGGATCAGGAGCCTCACCAGTATCGAGGAACCCCTCTTGAGGGAATATTTTATGAGCAGTAAGGAACTGCATAACTAACAGGTTTAGCATGTGTTTCTTGTAATGTAAGGAAAACCTTAATTTTTTAATCGTAAAGCCATTTATATTTTGTATACATAGTTACTTGCATTTTATTAACTTGTATGTACAGTAGAAACAAGCTTTTATGTTCCATAAAATTTTTTTATTTTTTTGGGCCACCCTGGTGGGATATAGCAGGTTTGTTGAAAGAAATAAGTTTTTGTCACTGTAGTGAAAGTATTTCAAAGTTCATTTAATATTTCTTCATGTACTGAATCCATAGGGTAAGTTCTCATTCTTTTGAATAAAATATAGTATGTATTCATATTTCTTGCTCATCTGTCACTTAACTTTTTGTATATACTATAAACAATAGCTGTATTTCATTAATAAATACATATAAAATTTTGTACTTTTGATATATTGTAATTAGCTTTTTATGGGCTTAAGAGGTAAGCTCTGTCTTACCCTCGACTTTTTTTTTTTTGACGAGTTAAATTTATTTTACCCAAATCACTAAATAATGTTATTCGTTAACGGCCTCTTCAAGGGGGGGGGGGGGGCTCTTGGTCTGAGGAATTAACCCTGTCGGTCTCCTTCCTCAGACCCAACCTAATTACCTCCCTATCGCATACTCCCCACCCCTCCCTTTTGCGCCTTTGAGATTTTTTTTCCCACAGGCACGCTAGTTCCTAGGTAGGGGAAAGGGTACCGGGGTCCATTCCGTCGAGGTTCTTGGCGGTGGCGTAGTTTGCCGTGGAATCTGGATTGCCTGGGGATGTCCCGATCCCTCTCTGGTATCCCGTAGGGTGTCTTTCGGGCAACGGGTGTATCTCTGGAAGCCACCTTTCAGATTCCAGGGGTGGTGGCCGAAGGAGGTATGCTTTGTGGCGGATATCCGGCCGCCCTCTCTTTTGTCCACCGAGGTAGCTTGGCAGATGTGAGGTTGCTATCCCGGATTGCTGGTTTACTGGCATAATGGGTAGGGTATGGCACAGGTTCCATGCTGCATCTGCGCTACTTGCGGTGCTGAGGTCCTCTTGGGTGCGGAGGGAGATTTCATTCCTCCTAGGAACTATCCCTCCCTGGTCCCACCCTTTTTTTTTCTTAAAAACAAAAACCTAACCATGGAAGCCCTAGTCCATGAACCTGCTACCCCCGGGCCCCTTCTTGATACCGCACCCCGTTCTGACCCCGCCTCATCTTTGGACACTCCTAATGCCTCTGTACCTCTTGCCGGTGCTGTTTCCTCACCCGCTTCAGGTACTGAGGTCTCGACTGACTCCTTCGATTTATCTGACCTCCGCTCTCCTTTGACTATGCTTCCGGCCTCTGCCTCTACAGTGCGGCAATTTTCGAATCGCCAGCCCATTCCACATCGGACCATGCCTAAACACCAATGACAATTACCTGCTGATGATACTTCTCACCCTTCTCGTTCTTCTCAGAAAAGATTGACGTGTCCTGCACTCCCTTTCCACGCTCGGTTTCAGAATGGACTAAATTTTTCACTTTACGACCGACTTCCTCTATTGCCTATCTTTCTGACCATAGTATTGGCAAGGCACTCCTTCGCCATGTTGGTAAAGATATTTCTTTTCATGTTCTTAAGAGCGGTACGCACATCATCACTGTACAGAATGCTACCCAAGCTCATGATCTTTCTCTTCTTTCCCATATCGATACTGTTCCTATCACTATTGAAAAACATCATTCCCTCAATTCTTGCAGTGGTACCGTCATTCTGCCCCATATATTAGTTCAACAAAATTTCCAGACATGTGGCAATGACATTCTTGAACAGCTGGAACTCCAAGATCTCCCAATCCTCAAGGTAGACAATTATGTTCTTCCTGCCCACGGGCAGAGACAATACCCTAGCAATGTGGCTCGTTTAACTTTTGACAGCCGTGAATTCCCATCCTCAGTTTATGGAGCAGGACATCAGTTACAAGTTCGAAAGGTGATCCCTACACCGCAACAGTGTAGAAATTGCTGGCGATTTGGCCATCCAGCGAAATATTGCAGATCTATAGCCAAATGCCCAGTCTGTGGTGCCAATGACAATTCTAATACGTCTTGCAATCGACGTCCCTCTTGCCTTAATTGTCAACAGAAATCCGTTACCTCAGAGGCAGGTGGTCTCCCTTATGCCATGGCAGTTTCTCATCTCCAAGGGAGACTACCTCGTGTTTCTTATTCCCATGTTTCAAAACGTCCCCCCACTTCTGGGGTCCCATCTTCTGCAGCCTCCTCTGTGGTCACCTCTCCCATAATCACTCCTGTATCTAATTCTTTTGCTGTCCTTGGCTCAGACGTCCCTACTTCAACGCCTCAGTCTGTTCTCGCTTCTTTGTGTTCTCCCTCACAAGCCTCGGTATCAACGAGATCTTGTACGACACCTCCTCCCAATCATCCCTCTGCTTCTCAGAATTCACAAAAAAAAGGTTATTTAACCCCTCCTTCCACCTCATTTTACCTTCCCTGTCTCTGTACCTGGTCCTTTCCCTCTCACTGGCTCTGTTGCAAGTGTAGAGGTTCACCACCCTCCTCATACTGTACCTTCCTCCCCTGTTCCCTCCCAAGTTTCTTCCTCTTCTGCCCCCTTCCACGCCCCCCCCCTACTTTGGTACAGTCCATTACAGTTCCAATCTTTACTCATCCTCCCCCTACCATCTCCAATATTGTCTCCCATAAGATGTCTCTGAATTCCCAAACACTTGAAGCAATCTGAATATATTGCAGAGACCAAACCATCAATCTGTTCCTTCTCTCTCCTCTCCTCCATCTGCACAACTTCTTTCTTCACAGTGCACCATTCCTTCGCTGCTTGAACGTTTTCCGCTGCCCCCGGATGTGGACTTTTCTAACCTCTCTAGTCCGTAGGAACCCTTACCTGCAGATTTCAGGTATCTTTGGCCTATTTACAGTGGAATATACGCGGCCTCGGGTAATCGGGGAGAGCTTCAGATGTTACTCTCCCAGTTTTCCCCTGTTGGTGTTTGCTTACAGGAACCAAAATTACATTCTGCTGTTATCTATCCCATCTCAGGCTATAATTTATTGTATTCTTCAGATTCTTTTCCTGATGGGACCTTTAATGAAAGTGCCCTTCTTCTACGCACTGATATTCCATACCATCAGCTATTTGTTCGTACTTCGCTGCATTACACAGGAGCCCGTATCCACTTGCATAGGTGGTATACGCTCTGTTCTTTATACATGTATATCTCTCCTTCTCGGGCATTATCTATTCCGGATATTGCCTTTCTTGTTTCATTACCACCACCGCTTCTGTTACTTGGCAATTTTAATGCCCATCATTTCCTCGGGGGGGGGGGGGGTCTCACTGTGATTCCTGTGGCATTCAGTTAGAAGCTTTTTCTTGCTACCCACCCCCTCCATGTTTTAAGTACAGGTATTCACACCCATTTTGATCCTCGGACTCACACTCTTGCATCAATCTCAGTCTGCTCTTCCTCCGCCGCATTAGACTTCACCTGGTCTGTTCTCGTGGATTTACATGACAGCAATCATTTCCCAATCATTCGTACTTCTCCTTCATATTCACCACCTCTTCGTAACCCACGCTGGCAATTTGATACCTTTACTCACTAATGAGGTTCCTTCTTCGTCCTCCATTGATGAGCTTTTACACCTCTTCTCGTGCTCCGTTTTAACCGCTTCTCATTCTATACCCCAAATTTCGGGCAGGCATTCTCAGAAATGCGTGCCTTGGTCTCCTGCTTGTGCTCGTGCAGTACGTTTGAAATGCGCTGCATGGGGCAGGTACCGGTACAATAGAACCACAGAGAGACTTCTTGATTTTAAGCAGAAGCGTGCGATCGCTCGCCGTGTCATCCGTGACGCTAAACACACTTGCTGGCAAGATTATGTCTCCACCATCACCTCTGCTTCCTCTATGAGTGCAGTCTGAAAAAAAGTACGAAAACTGGGTGGTGAATATTCTCCTGACCCGGTGCCTGTTCTGCGGGTTGCTGGTGTTGATATAGCAAACCCACTAGATGTTGCCAATGAAATTAGCAATCATCTGGTCCGTATTTCTCAGGGGGCTCCATCTATGCCCGTTTCTTTCCTCAAAATCTGCCAGAGTTAGTACCCTTGGACTTTTCTTCTCTTAGAGAAGAACAGTATAATGTGCCTTTTACACTTCAAGAACTGGAGGCAACACACTCAGCTTGCTGATCATCGGCAACTGGGCCCGACGACATTCATATTCATGTGCTACAACATTTACATCAGTCAGCCCTTGCAGTCCTATTACGCCTTTTCAATCTTATTTGGTCACAGGGAGTTCTTCCACAGCCGTGGAAATCTGCCATTGTTCTCCCAGTGCAGTTTGCAAAATGATGGAATGCCTGGTAAATAGACGTTTAGTGTGGTATTTAGTCACAACAGTCTCTTCACTCATCAACATGGCTTTTGTAAGGGACGTTCTACCATAGACCCCTTACTACGCTTGGATACATATGTTCCTAATGCTTTTGCGAATAACCACTCAGTTATTGCCATATTTTATAACCTGGAGAAGGCATGTGACACAACTTGGAGGTATAATATTTTGGCCCAAGCCCACTCCTTAGGCCTCCGAGGCAATCTACCATCCTTCCTTAAGAACTTTTTAACTGACAGGCATTTCCGTGTTCAGGTTAATAATGCGCTCTCTCCGGACTTTATCCAAGCTGAAGGTGTCCCTCAGGGATGTGTTCTGAGCACAACACTTTTTCTCCTTGCTATAAATGACTTGGCCTCTAGTCTTCCATCAAATATTTGGCCATCACTATGTTGATGGCTTCGCTATTGCCTGTGCAGGCGCTGTCACCTCATTACAGTTTCTCTCCAGCATGCGGTCGATTGTGTTTCCAATTGGGCCACCACGCATGGGTTTAAATTTCCCAGTACCAAAACTCAATGAATTACTTTCACTAGACGCTCTGTCATCTCCAATCATCCTTTGTACCTCTATGGCTCCCGTATCCCTGAACGTGATAGTCAGGTTTCTGTGCCTCCTCTTTGACTGTAGGTTATCCTGGAAACCTCACATTACCTCTCTGAAGGCAACTTGTCACAGCCGGCTGAACCTTCTTAAAACCCTTGCTCATCTTTCATGGGGAGCTGATCATCAAACTCTCCTTTGCCTACATTCCACCCTCATTTTATTGAAACTTGATTATGGTGACCAGATCTATTCAGCGGCCTCTCCTGCTACTCTCTCTAGCCTCAACCCCATTCATCACCTAGGATTACGTTTATGCCTTGGTGCTTTTTCCTCTTCCCCTGTTGAGAGCATCTATGCAGAAGCGAATGTTCCATCCTTATCCGATCGCCGTGATGCCTATTGCCTCTGCTACTATATACATTCTCATGATCTCTGCAATCCTTCCATTTATAGAATGGTCACTGATATTAGTAGACATTATTTGTTCGCCACCCGTTTACTCCGTCCCTTCTCTCTTCGTCTACATTCGCTCTTGTCTTCTCTTCAATTACCACCTTTCTATGTTCATGTAGCATCTCACTTTTCCCTACCCCCCTGGGAAGTTCCAGCTGTTCGAGTCTGTTCTTTCTCTCCCTTGCTGGAAAGCCCAACTGTCTACGGTCTCTTCCCACTCTCTTTTTCTTGACCACTTCCACTCTCATTCTCATTTCATTGCAGTGTACACAGATGGCTCAAAGTCTTCTGACGGCATAGGATTCGCAGCAGTGTTTCTGGACAGCGTCGTACGAGGGCATTTACTATCTTCGGCTAGTATTTTTACTGCTGAATTGTATGCCATTCTTGCAGCACTTATCCGTATTGCATCTATGCCTGTGTCATCATTTGTGGTTGTCTCAGACTCCCTTAGTGCTTTACAGGCTATACAGAAATTTGATACACCTCACCCCTTAGTCCTCCGTATCCAACTTTGGCTACGCCGCATCTTTACCAAGCATAGATATTTTTTTTGTTGGGTCCCTGGTCATGTTGACGTACAGGGCAATGAACAGGCAGACACTGCTGCGCGGTCAGCAGTACATGACCTACCAGTTTCATATACGTACAGGTATTCCATTTACGGACTATTTTGCTGCAATAGCTACCAACCTTCACACCCGTTGGCAACAACGTTGGTCTACTCTGCTCGGTAACAAACTGCAATCTATTAAACTGAGTATAGGTTACTGGCCGTCGTCTTGTCATCAGTGTCAAGGTTGGGAGACTATTCTCTCCCTCCTTTGCATTGGCCATACTCGTCTTACTCGTGGATATATCATGGAGAGGCGCCCTGCTCCTCTCTGTGAGAATTGTCAGGTGCCATTATCAGTCAGCCACATTCTGTTAGACTGCCCACTTTATCAACGAGCACGCAGAATTTACCTCCGTCGTCGTCTTCGCTCCGCTGCTCTCTCTTTACCTTCTCGCTGATGGACCCACCTTTCATCTAGACTCTCATTGACTTTTTGACAACTGACTGACTTCACAAACTCTGATACCTTCAGCCCTTTCTACCTCAATCTCTTGCTACCCTCTACCCCCGCACTATCCCCTGCCCCGCTGTTTTCTGAAACCTACTGATCATCCCTCCCCCGTTCTGCCGCCCAATACCCTCGCTTCCTTCCCTACCCTGCAGTGCTGTATAGCCCTTGTGGCTTAGCGCTTCTTTTTGATTATAGTAATAATATTGGTTAACGGCTGGCTGTCTCCCACTGAGGTAGGGTGACCTGAAAAACAAGAACATTCACCATCATTCAACAGCTGTCCTGCCAGAAATGTAGAGACATCACAATTCAAATGACATAATGAACAGCAACATTCCCACCTCTCCTTCAGTGCAGGTATTTTACTTCCCACTTCTGAAACTGTATTAAGTGAGGCTAACGACTGCAAGAAGGGTAAGTACTAAAAGTTACTATGAAGGTAAATGGCATAATTCAAATTTGATGCAGACAAAAATCCTGATGTTAAAAAGTGTCCTTCCAGGTTGGAAGGTTTCTTGAAGGGCCTCTTGATCCAAAGATTTAGGTTTTGCCACTGAAGTGGCTAGTCTATCGTGTACCCCATATCCGTCCTGTGGATGGTAATGCAAGAGCATGTGGATACACAAAAGGCTTAGGAACTAGACCCCAAAAGGGTTAACAGGAGTACAATTTGACTTGCATCTCCAGTTCACTTATCTGTTACAAGCATATTGGCCAGGGAGGTATACCATCTTTTAGGAGTGAAGAAGAGCAGGATGCGAGTGTGGGAGAGGTGCGTGAGGCATTATGTAGAATGAAAGGGGGTAAAGAAGCTGGAACTGATGGGATCATGACAAATGTTAAAAGCAGGGGGGGATGTAGTGTTAGTGGTTGCTATTTTTGTTTAATAAATGTATGAAAGGGGAAGGTACCTAGGGATTGGCAGCAAGCATATATAGTCCCTTTATATAAAGGGAAGGGGGACAAAGATTGTAAAAATTACAGAGGAATAAGTTTACTGAGTATACCAGGAAAAGTTTATGGTAGGGTTATTATTGAAAGAATTAGAGGCAAGACAGAACGTAGGATTATGGATGAGCAAGGAGGCCTTTGAGTGGGTAGGGGATGTATAGATCAAGTGTTTACATTGAAGCATATATATTTTTTTTTTTTTTATCACTGGCCGATTCCCACCAAGGCAGGGTGGCCCGAAAAAGAAACTTTCACCATCATTCACTCCATCACTGTCTTGCCAGAAGGGTGCTTTACACTACAGTTTTTAAACTGCAACATTAACACCCCTCCTTCAGAGTGCAGGCACTACTTCCCATCTCCAGGACTCAAGTCCGGCCTGCCGGTTTCCCTGAACCCCTTCATAAATGTTACTTTGCTCACACTCCAACAGCACGTCAAGTATTAAAAACCATTTGTCTCCATTCACTCCTATCAAGCATGTATGTGAACAGTATTTAGATAAAGGTAGGGAAATTTTTATTGCATTTATGGATTTAGAAAAGGCATATGATAGAGTGGAGAAGGGAGCAATGTGGCAGATGTTGCAAGTATATGGAATAGGTGGTAAGTTACTAAATGCTGTAAAGAGTTTTTATGAGGATAGGGAGGCTGAGGTTAGGGTGTGTAGGAGAGAGGGAGACTACTTCCCGGTAAAAGTCGGTCTTAGACAGGGAAGTGTTTTGTCACCATGGTTGTTTAATATACTTACAGATGCGGTTGTGAAAGAAGTAAATGCTAGGGTGTTCGGAAGAGGGGTGGGATTAAATTATGGGGAATCAAATACAAAGTTAAAAATAGGAGAGGAGAGTTATTAAATGGAGAGTTAGAGGTATTGGGAAGATGGAAGGAATATTTTGAGGAATTGTTAAATGTTGATGAAGATAGGGAAGCTGTGATTTCGTGTATAGGGCAAGGAGGAATAACATCTTGTAGGAGTGAGGAAGAGCCAGTTGTGAGTGTGGGGGAAGTTCGTGAGGCAGTAGGTAAAATGAAAGGGGGTAAGGCAGCCGGGATTGATGGGATAAAGATAGAAATGTTAAAAGCAGGTGGGGATATAGTTTTGGAGTGGTTGGTGCAATTATTTAATAAATGTATGGAAGAGGGTAAGGTACCTAGGGATTGGCAGAGAGCATGCATAGTTCCTTTGTATAAAGGCAAAGGGGGATAAAAGAGAGTGCAAAAATTATAGGGGGATAAGTCTGTTGAGTGTACCTGGTAAAGTGTATGGTAGAGTTATAATTGAAAGAATTAAGAGTAAGACGGAGAATAGGATAGCAGATGAACAAGGAGGCTTTAGGAAAGGTAGGGGGTGTGTGGACCAGGTGTTTACAGTGAAACATATAAGTGAACAGTATTTAGATAAGGCTAAAGAGGTCTTTGTGGCATTTATGGATTTGGAAAAGGCGTATGACAGGGTGGATAGGGGGGCAATGTGGCAGATGTTGCAAGTGTATGGTGTAGGAGGTAGGTTACTGAAAGCAGTGAAGAGTTTTTACGAGGATAGTGAGGCTCAAGTTAGAGTATGTAGGAAAGAGGGAAATTTTTTCCCAGTAAAAGTAGGCCTTAGACAAGGATGTGTGATGTCACCGTGGTTGTTTAATATATTTATAGATGGGGTTGTAAGAGAAGTAAATGCGAGGGTCTTGGCAAGAGGCGTGGAGTTAAAAGATAAAGAATCACACACAAAGTGGGAGTTGTCACAGCTGCTCTTTGCTGATGACACTGTGCTCTTGGGAGATTCTGAAGAGAAGTTGCAGAGATTGGTGGATGAATTTGGTAGGGTGTGCAAAAGAAGAAAATTAAAGGTGAATACAGGAAAGAGTAAGGTTATGAGGATAACAAAAAGATTAGGTGATGAAAGATTGAATATCAGATTGGAGGGAGAGAGTATGGAGGAGGTGAACGTATTCAGATATTTGGGAGTGGACGTGTCAGCGGATGGGTCTATGAAAGATGAGGTGAATCATAGAATTGATGAGGGAAAAAGAGTGAGTGGTGCACTTAGGAGTCTGTGGAGACAAAGAACTTTGTCCTTGGAGGCAAAGAGGGGAATGTATGAGAGTATAGTTTTACCAACGCTCTTATATGGGTGTGAAGCGTGGGTGATGAATGTTGCAGCGAGGAGAAGGCTGGAGGCAGTGGAGATGTCATGTCTGAGGGCAATGTGTGGTGTGAATATAATGCAGAGAATTAGTAGTTTGGAAGTTAGGAGGAGGTGCGGGATTACCAAAACTGTTGTCCAGAGGGCTGTGGAAGGGTTGTTGAGGTGGTTCGGACATGTAGAGAGAATGGAGCGAAACAGAATGACTTCAAGAGTGTATCAGTCTGTAGTGGAAGGAAGGCGGGGTAGGGGTCGGCCTAGGAAGGGTTGGAGGGAGGGGGTAAAGGAGGTTTTGTGTGCGAGGGGCTTGGACTTCCAGCAGGCATGCGTGAGCGTGTTTGATAGGAGTGAATGGAGACAAATGGTTTTTAATACTTGACGTGCTGTTGGAGTGTGAGCAAAGTAACATTTATGAAGGGATTCAGGGAAACCGGCAGGCCGGACTTGAGTTCTGGAGATGGGAAGTACAGTGCCTGCACTCTGAAGGAGGGGTGTTAATGTTGCAGTTTAAAAACTGTAGTGTAAAGCACCCTTCTGGCAAGACAGTGATGGAGTGAATGATGGTGAAAGTTTTTCTTTTTCGGGCCACCCTGCCTTGGTGGGAATCGGCCGGTGTGATAATAAAATAAAAAAAAATAAAAAATACAAAGTGGGAATTGACACAGTTACTTTTTGCTGATTCTGTTGCAAAGGTTAGTTGATGAGTTTGGGAGTGTGTAGAAAGTTGAAAGTGAACATAGAAAAGAGTAAGGTGATGAGGGTATCAAATGATTTAGATAAAGAAAAATTGGATATCAAATTGGGTAGTAGTAGTATGGAAGAAGTGAATGTTTTCAGATATTTGGGAGTTGACGTGTCAGCGGATGGATTTATGAAGGATGAGGTTAATCATAGAATTGATGAAGGAAAAAGCGAGTGGTGCATTGAGGTATATGTGGAGACAAAAAAAAAAAAACACTAGGTAGTAGGTTGGTAGACAGCAACCACCCAGGGAAGTACTACCGTCCTGCCAGATGACTGTGAAACAGAAACCTGTAACTGTTTGGCATGATGGTAGGATTGCTGGTGTCTTTTTCTGCCTCATAAACACGCTAGATAACAGGGATATCTTGCTACTCCTACTTACACTTTGGTCACACTTCACAGACACGCACATGCATATGTACATGTATATACATCCAGGTTTTTCTTTTTCTAAATAGCTCTTGTTCTAATTTATTTCTTCTATTGTCCATGGGGAAGTGGAAAAGAATCTTTCCTCCGTAAACCATGCGTGTTGTATGAGGCGACTAAAATGCCAGGAGCGATGGGCTAGTAACCCCTTCTCCTGTAGACATTTACTAAAAAAGAGAAGAAGAAAAACTTTATAAAACTGGGATGCTTGAATGTGCGTGGATGTAGTGCGGATGACAAAAAACAGATGATTGCTAATGTTATGAATGAAAAGAAGTTGGATGTCCTGGCCCTAAGTGAGACAAAGCTGAAGGGGGTAGGGGAGTTTCGGTGGGGGGAAATAAATGGGATTAAATCTGGAGTATCAGAGAGTTAGAGCCAAGGAAAGGGTAGCAGTAATGTTGAAGGATCAGTTATGGAAGGAGAAAAGAGAATATGAATGTGTAAATTCAAGAATTATGTGGATTAAAGTACAGGTTGGATGCGAAAAGTGGGTCATAATAAGCGTGTATGCACCTGGAGAAGAGAGGAATGTAGAGGAGAGAGAGATTTTGAGAGATGTTAAGTGAATGTATAGGAACCTTTGAACCAAGTGAGAGAGTAATTGTGGTAGGGGACCTGAATGCTAAAGTAGGAGAAGCTTTTAGAGAGGGTGTGGTAGGCAAGTTTGGGGTGCCAGGTGTAAATGATAAGGGGAGCCCTTTGATTGAACTTTGTATAGAAAGGGGTTTAGTTATAGGTAATACATATTTTAAGAAAAAGAGCATTATACAAGATATGATGTAGGGCAAAATGACAGTAGTTTGTTGGATTATGTATTGGTAGATAAAAGACTGTTGAGTAGACTTCAGGATGTACATGTTTATAGAGGGGCCACAGATATATCAGATCACTTTTTAGTTGTAGCTACACTGAGAGTAAAAGGTAGATGGGATACAAGGAGAATAGAAGCATCGGGGAAGAGAGAGGTGAAGGTTTATAAACTAAAAGAGGCAGTTAGGTAAGATATAAACAGCTATTGGAGGATAGATGAGCTAATGAGAGCATAGGCAATGGAGTCGAAGAGGTATAGGGTAGGTTTAAAAATGTAGTGTTAGTGTTCAGCAGAAGTTTGTGGTTACAAGAAAGTGGGTGCGGGAGGGAAGAGGAGCGATTGGTGGAATGATGATGTAAAGAGAGTAGTAAGGGAGAAAAAGTTAGCATATGAGAAGTTTTTACAAAGTACAAGTGACGCAAGGAGGGAAGAGTATATGGAGAAAAAGAGCGAGGTTAAGAAGTGGTGAAGTAATGTAAAAAGAGAGCAAATGAGAGAGTGGGTGAGATGTTATCAACAAATTTTGTTGAAAATAAGAAAAAGTTTTGGAGTGAGATTAACAAGTTAAAGAAGCCTAGAGAACAAATGGATTTGTCAGTTAAAAATAGGAGAGGAGAGTTAGAGGTATTGGGAAGATGGAAGGAATATTTTGAGGAATTGTTAAATGTTGTTGAAGATAGGGAAGCTGTGATTTCGTGTATAGGGCAAGGAGGAATAACATCTTGTAAGAGTGACGAAGAGCCGGTTGTGAGTGTGGGGGAAGTTCGTGAGGCAGTAGGTAAAATGAAAGGGGGTAAAGCAGCCGGGATTGATGGGATAAAGATAGAAATGTTAAAAGCAGGTGGGGATATAGTTTTGGAGTGGTTGGTGCAATTATTTAATAAATGTATGGAAGAGGGTAAGGTATCTAGGGATTGGCAGAGAGCATACATAGTTCCTTTGTATAAAGGCAAAGGGGACAAAAGAGAGTGCAAAAATTATAGGGGGATAAGTCTCTTGAGTATACCTGGTAAAGTGTATGGTAGAGTTATTATTGAAAAAATTAAGAGTAAGACAGAGAATAGGATAGCAGATAAACAAGGAGGCCTTAGGAAAGGAAGGGGGTGTGTGGATCAGGTGTTTACAGTGAAACATATAATTGAACATTATTTAGATAAGGCTAAAGAGGTTTTTGTGGCATTTATGGATTTGGAAAAGGTGTATGATAGGGGGGCAATGTGGCAGATGTTGCAGGTGTATACCTCTTCAAGGGGGGCTCCTTGGTGTGAAGAGGCTCTTGGTCTGAGGAATTAGACCTGTCGGTCTTCTTCCTCAGACCGAACCTAATTACCCCTCAATCTCCCCTCCCCTATCCCATCCTCCCCTTTTTCCATTCCTCCTCCTCCCCACCCCTCCCTTTTGCCCTTCCTCTTTTTGGCCTTTGGGATTTCTCTCACAGGTGCGCTAGTTCCTAGGTAGGGGAAAGGACACCAGGGTCCATCCCATTCCGTTGAGATTCTTGGCGGTGGCGTAGTTTGCCGTGGAATCTGGATCGCCTGGGGATGTCCCAATCCCTCTCCGGTATCCCGGAGTATCTTTGGGGGTCTGTCGGGCGACGGGTGTATCTCGGGAAGCCACCTTTCGGATTCCAGGGGTGGTGGCCGAAGGAGGTATGCTTTGTGGCGGATATCTGGCCGCCCTCTCTTTTGTCCACCGAGGTAGCTCGGCAGATGTGAGGTTGCTATCCTGGATTGCTGGTTTACTGGCATGAAGGGTAGGGTATGGCACGGGTGCCATGCTGCATCTGCGCTACTAGCGGTGCTGAGGTCCTCTTGGGTGCGGAGGGAGATTTCCGGCCCTTTCATTCCTCCTGGGAACTATTCCTCCCCGCTCCCCCCTTTTTTATTCTTTTTTTTTATTTTTATTTTCTTCTTTCTTTTTTTTTCTTAAAAACAAAAAGCAAAGGAGTAACCTAACCATGGAGAACCCAATCCATGAACCCACTACCCCCGGGCCCCTTCTTGATTCTGACCCTGCCTTGTGTTTAGACCACTCTTCGGACACTCCTGATGCCCATGTACCTCTTGCTGGTGCTGTTTCCTCACTCGCTTCAGGTACAGGGGCTTCGACTGACTCCTTCGATTTGTCTGAACTCCACTCTCCTTTGACTATGCTTCCGGCTTCTCCCTCTACGGTATGGCAGTTTTCGAATCGCCTGCCCATTTCATGCCGGACCAACTCTGGTCCTACTCCTAAACGCCAACGTCAATCTCCTGATGATGCTCCTTCGTTACCTTCCCATTCTACTCGGAAAAGACCGACACATCAAGCACTCCCTCTCCTCGCTCAGTTTCGGACCACACAATGGACTAAATTCTTTACTTTAAGACCAACTTCTTCTTCTGCCTACCTTTCTGACCATAGTATTGGCAAAGCGCTCCTGCGTCATGTTGGTAGAGATATTTCATTTCATGCTCTCGAGCGGTACGCGCATCGTCACTGTCCCAGAATTGCTACCCAAGCTCTTTGATTTTTCTCTCCTTTCGAAATATCGATATACCTTATCACTATTGAAAAACTCTTTCTCTCAATTCTTGTTTGGTCGTCATTCTGCCCTACCATAGTCAACAAAATTTCAGTCATGTGGCATACATTCTTGAACAGCTGGAACTCCAGGATCCCCAATCCTCAAGTAGACACTTTGTTCTTCCCCCCCGGGGGCGGAGACATTACCCTTGCAATGTGGCTCGTTTGACTTTTGACACCCGAGAACCCTTTCCTCTGTATATGTCGGGGGACATCGGTTACAAGTTCGAAAGGTGATACCTACACCGCAACAGTGTAGAAATTGCTGGCGTTTTGGTCACCCAGCGAAATATTGCAGATCTATGGCTGAATGCCCAGTCTGTGGTGCCGACGACCATTCTAATACATCTTGCAGTCAACCTCCATCTTGCCTTAATTGTAATGAAGCTCACCCTTCGTACTCCTGCCGTTGCCAGGTCTACTTAAATGAACGTGAAATCCGTTGCCTCAAAGATGCAGAACGTCTCCCTTATGCTATGGCAGTTACTCATCTCCGCATCCAAGGGAGACTACCCCGTGTTTCCAAACATCCCCCCACTTCTGGGGTCCCATCTTCTGCAACCTCCTCTGTTGTTACCCCTCCTATAGCCACTCCGGCATCTAATCCTTTTGCTGTCCTTGGCTCTGACGTCCTGACTACAACTCAGTCTGTTCTCACATCTTCGCGTCCTTCCTCAGAAGCCCCAGTATCGACAAGACCTCGTACGACACCTAATACCAATTGCCCCTCTACTTCTCAGAAATCCAAAAAATCCACATTGCTCAAATCTTCTTTGCCCCTTCCTTCCCTTCTTCCACCTCCACACTTTACCTTTCCAGTCTCTGTACCTGTTCTTCCCTCTCTCTGGCTCTATTACAAGTGTGGAAAATTTCACCCTCCTCTTTACTATGCCTTCCACCCCATCCCCTCCCAAGTTTCCCCCTCTTCTGCCACCCCGGGTTTTTCTGCCTCTTCTCCCCCCCCCCCCACACTTCATCTCCAGTCCTTACACTCTTCCCTCCCCCTCTAGTTTGTTACAGCCCATTACGGGTCCCAATCTTTACTCACCCTCTTCCTTCTATCTCCAATATGGTCTCCCATACATCTTTGAATTTAGAAACACTTGAAGCCATTTCAGAATAATTGCAGAGACTAAACCTTCAATGGACACTGATTCACTTCCTGTTTTCCCTTTTCTTCCCCCTCCTCCATCTTCACAACCCATTCTTCGCAACGCTCCGTTCCTTCGCTGCTTAAAAAGTCTTCCAATGCCACCCCCACGTTGACTTTTCTAACCCCTTAGTCCGTAGGGCCCTTCCCTACGGATTCCTGGTATTTTCCTCTTTGCCAATCATGGCCTATTTATAGTGGAATATCCGCGGCCTCAGGGGTAATCGGGGTGAGCTTCAGATGTTGCTTTCCAGGTTTTCCCCTGTTGGTGCTTGCTTACAAGAACCAAAATTACACTCGGCTGTTTTCCAACCTATCTCAGGCTATAATAATTTATTGCATTCTTCGGATCCTTTCTCAGATGGGACCTTTAATGAAAGTGCCCTTCTTTACGCAATGATATTCCGTACTGTCAACTATTTGTCCATACCTCGCTGCATTACACTGCAGCCCGTATCTACTTGAATAAGTGGTTTATAATATGTTCTTTACATCTCTCTCCTTCTCGAGCATTTTCTATCCCAGACTTTGCCTTTCTTGTTTCGTCCTTACCACCACCACTTCTGTTACTTGGTGATTTTAATGCCCACCATTTCCTCTGGGGGGGTCTCACTGTGACTCACGTGGCATTCAGTTGGAGGCTTTTCTCGCCTCTCACCCCCTCCGTGTTTTAAATACGGGTACTCCCACCCATTTTGATCCTCGTACTCATACTCTCTCTTGCATCTATCTATCAGTCTGCTCTTCCTCCACTGCACTAGACTTCACCTGGTCTGTTCTACCGGACTTACATGACAGTGATCAATTTCCAATCATTCTTACTTCTCCTTCCTATTCACCACCTTCCCGTTGCCCTCGCTGGCAATTTGACAGGCAAATTGGGTCTTACTCACCCTCACTGCCTTTTGTGAGGTTCCTTCTTCATCCCCCATTGGGATCTCCTACATCTCTTCTCGACGTCGTTTATACGCAGGGTTCTCATTCTTACCCCAAACCCCAGGCAGCCCTTCTCAGAAGTGCGTGCCTGGTCTCCTGCTGTGCCGTGCAGTACATTTGAAACGTGCTGCAGGGGCAGTCCGGTCAATGAAGCTGAGGGAACTCTTGATTTTAAACAGAGTGTGCGATCGCTGCCGTGTCATCGTGAACTAATGCACTTGTTGGCGGAGGACTATGTTTCCACCATCACCTTGCTTCTTCTATGAGTTTCGTCTGAAAAAAGTGAGGAAATTTAGTGGAATACTTCGACCCGGCTCCTGTTCTACGGGTTGCGTGTTTATGTAGCAAACCCTCTCGTACGTTGCCATTTGAAACTTGGGCACACATCTGGTCGTATTTCCCGGGGCTCCATCTATGCCCTCGTTTCTTTCCTCAAGTCTGCCAGAGAGTTAGTACCTTGGACTTTCTCTCTCAGAGAAAACGTATAGTGCCTTTTACACTTCAGAACTAGGGCAATGCTCTCAGCTTGCCGATCATCGGCAGCTGGGCCTGACGACATTCATATTCGTTGTTACAACATTTACATGGGTTTCAGCCCTTGTAGTCCTCTTACCCCTCTTCATCTCATTTGGGCACAAGTTCTTCCCCCAGCTGTGGAAATCTGCCATTGTTCTCCTTTCCGAAAAACCGGGTACTACAGGACATGATGCTCCCACTATCGTCCCATCGCTCTTACTAGTGCAGTTTGCAAAGTGATGGATGTCTCGTAAATCGACGTTTAATGTGGTATTTAGAGACACACAACAGTCACTCCGCTAGTCAATTATGGCTTTCGTAAGGGTCGTTTTTACCATAGACCCCTTACTACGCTTGGATACGTATGTTCGTAATGCCTTTGCGAATAATCACTCAGTTATTTGCCATATTTTTGACCTTGAGGAAGGCATATGACACAACTTGGAGGTATAATATTTTGGCCCGGCCCATTCCTTAGGCCTCCGAGGCAATCTACCATCCTTCCTTAAGAACTTTTTAACTGACAGACATTTCCGTGTTCGAGTCAATAATGTTCTTTCCCGGACTTCGTCCAAGCTGAAGGTGTCCCTAAAGGGATGTGTTCTAAGCACAACACTTTTTCTCCTTGCTATAAATAATTTGGCCTGTTCTTCCACCCAATTATTTGGTCGTCACTCTATGTTGATGACTTCGCTATTGCTTGTGGCAGGCGCTGACTGTCATTTTCATTGCAGTTTCTCTCCAGCATGCGGTCGACCGTGTTTCCACTTGGGCCACCACGCATGGGTTTAAATTTTCAAGTACCAAAACTCACCAAATTACTTTCACTAGACGCTCTGTCATCTCCGATCATCCTTTGTATCTCTATGGTTCCCATATCCCCGAACGTGATACAGTCAGGTTTCTAGGCCTTCTCTTTGACCGTAGGTTATCCTGGAAACCTCACATTACCTCTCTGAAGGCAACTTGTCACAGCCGGCTAAACCGTCTTAAAACCCTTGCTCATCTTTCCTGGGGAGCTGATTGTCGAACTCTGCTTCGCCTGCATTCAGCCCTCGTTTTATCGAAACTCAATTATGGTGACCAGATTTATTCCGCGGCCTCTCCTGCTACTCTAGCCTTAAGTCTATCCATCACCAAGGATTACGTTTGTGCCTTGGTGCTTTTCGCTCTTCCCCTGTTGAGAGCCTCTATGCAGAAGCGAATGTTCCATCCTTGTCTGATTGCCGTGATGCCCATTGCCTTCGCTACTATGTACGCTCTCACGATCTCCACAATCCTTCCATTTATAGAATAGTAACCGATATTAGTAGACATTCTTTATTTGTTCGCCGCCCCTGTTTGCTCCGTCCCTTTTCTCTTCGCCTACATTCACTCTTGTCTTCCCTTCAGTTACCACCTTTATATGTTCATGTAGCATCTCACTTTTCCCTACCTCCCTGGGAAGTTCCAGCTGTTCGGGTCTGTTCTTTCTCACTCCCTTGCTCGAAAGCTCAACTGTTTACAGTGGCTTCCCACTCTCTTTTTCTTGTTTCACTTCCACTTCCCTTTTCTTTTCCCCCGCTTTGTCCCACAGATGGCTCAAAAGGGCTTTGGACAGGGGTCGATTCGAAAAAAAGTGTTTCCGGACAGCTTTGTGCGGGGGCTTTTACTATTTTTCGGTAGCATTTTTACGGGGTGAACTGTTTTGCCATTCTTGCAGCACTTATTCGTATCGCTCTTTTGCCTTTTCATCATTTGTGGTGTCCCCCAGACCCCCTTTTAGTGCCCCTAAAGGCTTTAGGGAAAAATTTTGATACTCTCGCCCCCTAGTTCCCATATCCCAATTTGGCTTTTGCGAATCTTACGAAAAAATAAAGATATTATTTTTTTTTGGGGTTTCCCTGGTCATGTTGACGTACGGGGCAATGAAAGGAAAGAACTGCTGCGCGGGCCCAGGCAGTACATGCCCTAAAAATTTCCTATAGGGTTTTTCCATTTCGGGGACTATTTTTTTTTGCAATAGCTCCCCCCTTTCCACCCCCGTTGGCAAAAAACGTTGGTAACTTTGATTGGGGTAATAAACTTTATTCTTTTAAAACCCGAGCATGGGTTTTCTGGCCGTTTTTTTTGGCCCACGGGTTGCCGGGGTTTGGGGGGACCCCCCTCCTCCCGTCTTCGTTTGGGCCCACACTCGCTTTACTCACGGGTTTCATAGAGAGGCCCCCTGTCCCTCTCTGTGAGCAGTGCCCAAGTTCCAGTATCGTTTAGCCACACTGTTAATCCCCTCTCAATCAATGGCCGGAATTTCCCTCCAATCCCCGTCTTCATTTTTCTATCTCTTTTTTTTCCCCTTCTTGCTGATGGACCCCCCTTTTAAACCCGGGACTTTTTAAATTGTTTTCTTGACAACGACTGATTTACCCCCAAAAACTGTGTTTTGGGGAATACTTACGCACTCCCCTTAGCCCTTTCTAGCTCGGTTTCTTGCGGGCCCTTTACCCTTTCCCCAAATCCACGGCCCCGCTTTTTATCCTTTAACTTATTACTCTTTCCCACCTTCCCTTTTGCCACCTGATCCCCCGTTTCCCTTTTCCTGACCCTGCGGGCGGTAACCCCTTGTGGTTTTACCCTTTTTTCTTTTTGATTATAAAAAATAATGCAGGGGGTATGGTGTAGGAGGTAGGTTCCCGGGAAAGCAGGAAAGAGTTTTTACGAGGTTTTGTGGGGGCCTAAAGGGGTTAAAAGTAGGTAAAAAAGAGGGAGTTTTTTCCCCAGTAAAAGCGGCCCTTGACAAGGATGTGTGTTTCCCAAGGGGTTTTTTTAATATACATTTGGCCCCCGGGTTTTTTAAAATGGAATTTTTTTCATTTCAGTATTTATGTTCAGGTCCCTGTACTGCCCGGAATTTTTTTCCCATAAGGAATTTTTGAAGTAGATTGGGTCCCTTTTCGACCCCCAAACTTACACGTTAAAACCCCAACTTAAATAAATACACTTACATTTTTTTGGTCGCTTTTGGGAAAGGTGACTTTAAAGGGGGGGGTCCACTGTTTTTAAATAGATGGGGTTGTAAGAGAAGAAAATGGGGGGGGTCTTGGGAAGAGGCGTGGAGTTAATAGATAAAGAAACGTACATAAAAGTGGGAGGGTTTTCAAAAGTTGCTCTTTGCTGATGAAATGTAATTTTTGGGGGTTCGGAAAAAAGGGGAATTTTGGGTGAGGGGGGGTGGATGAATTTGGTAGGGGATGAAAAAAAAGAAATTTAAAAATGAAATTTCAGGAAAGAGTTTAAAGGGTTTTGAGGATAACAAAAGGGTTAAAGGGGATGAATGATTGGATATTAGATTAGGATTGGGGGGGGGAGAAGGGGGGTTTTGGAGGGGGGTGAATGTATTCGATATTTTGGGGTGGACCGGGGCAGCGGATGGGTCTATGAAAGATGGGGTGAAAACATAGAATTGGGTGAGGGGGGAAAAGGGGGGGAGTGGTGCACTTAGGAGTTGGGAGACGAAAATTTTTTCCTTGGGAGGCAAAAAGGGGAATGTTTTTGAGAGTATTGTTTTACCAACGTCTTATATGGGTGTGAAACATGGGTGAGGGGTTTTTTGCAACGAGAAGGCTGGAAACAGTGGAAAATGTTTATGTTTGAGGGCAATGTGTTTGGGGTGAATCCTTTTCTATGGTGGTTTTGGCCATATTTCATGGGAAAAAAATAATGATTAGTTTAGTTATGAAAATGGAAATATTAAAAACCATTTGTTTTGTTCTTGGGGCTAAAAATGATTTTTGTTTTAAATAAAATTTGGGGATAAAGGAGGATGAATTGGGAAAATATTCATAGCCCAAATCACAACCCCAAAAACTTTGGTAAAAGTTCTGGGATATGAAATCCTTTCTGGTAAAAGTTTTGAATTTTTGATGGCGCCAGAGGAAAGGGGGCTACAAGGGCCATATCTCCCCCCCTTGACAGGAAAAAAAAAAAATTTAAAAATTAAAAATTAATAATAATTGATAATGAAAAATTGTATTTGAAAGATTACAGGGTACATCCTCCCTTATTTGGGTTTTCCCCTTTAAGTTTATGTTGGCTTTTTATGCGAGTGGGTCACAGAAAAGAAAGAAAAAAATTCAAAAAAGAACAGGAAAAAAGAAAGATGTGGGAAGCGGCAGAAAGATCACAACAGCTCACAAAAACAGTTTTGTGTTACCAGTACAGTTAAAATCTGCAAAATATGTCAGATCATCAGGAAGCCCTCCCCCATTATTTCTCGCCAGCACTACTTCTTTTGTGTCCCCTTCATGTTCGACGGACATTTACCCCACAGGATTTGTCTTAAAAGATCCTGCCTCAGGGCCAAATTTTAACCCAATTCTCTACTAATGCTTTCATTGCAGAAAACTTCGTAAACCGGGAATTGACTTTAGGAAAAATCAGCAAGGATTTTATGTGATGGAAGTCGTCGTTTAAATCATCTATGTTTTATAGGAAGCTTGCAAATTCAAAATGGGGAAAAAGACATGGAGGGTATACTTGAAAGCTCAGGAAAAGTGTATGTTCAGCATGCAAGCTATTTCTCCCAAAGAAAAAACCCTTCACACAGGGGTTCAATGACGGGAAAAAATTCCAGCGTTTCGGGGAACATGAAAACAGCACCCTCACAGGAGCTCATTTTGCGTGTATTTCGTGCACAAAAAAAAGGTTAGGGGCTTCTCTTTTGGAAAATAAACTTAAAAAAGGCATTTTTGGAAAAAAAGTTCTAAAAAGGTGTTGTTGCGTTGTAAAATTCTTGCTCTAAGGGACTTATTTCGTGGAGAAAATGAGGTTTAGGGTTCGGAAAAAAAATGGCAAATTTCCTGGGGATCATAGAAGTTACACAATTCGATCCATTATTAGAAATCTGTGTCAGGGTTTTTGGGGAATGCGGAAGAGGCAGTATTTTACTGCTCTTTGCAATAAATTTATTGAACTGATGATAAAAGGTCCTCAATAAATCATGCACTGTGAAAACTGCAAAATACTTTGCAATAATGTAATTAAAACACCAGTTTTTACATACGAAATTGACTTTCATTGTTGCTTTGCACCCAGTGGTAACCCTGTAGAGCGCTTTATAAATTCATTCCTCTTTGGCCATGAGGAGAAAAAAGATGAATGTAGTAGGCTCTGCTTGAACATGATCTCTCTTTTATGATTGCCATGGCCAGGCTATGACAATGCAGAAAAACATGTCAGGTAAATATAAGGGATGCAAGCCTTAAAGCAAATCACCCATTTTGTGAATTGTCCCCTCCCAAGAAATTTTTTAATCTTTTTGGGGTCATGTGCTGCGGAGTGTTGTGCCTGCAGTTTCATTTTTGGACTTTTACAACACACTTAATTTTTTCTCGCTTCAAGCCGGTGGAGTATACTAAGTAACCATTCATGGGATGTCATCAAATCATTATCAAAAAAAGGTGGTCAGCGCAGCATGATGAAAAACCCACTTTAAAGACATTTTGCTGAAATCGTTTGTTTTGTCCCAAATAGCAAGGATGAAGCCCAGACAGCAAACTACAAAAGCGAAGCAGCCACTTGCATAAAAAAGGGAAGTTTTTTAAATTGGCCTTATCTGTGTGCTTTGGGACTGTATACTGGAACGGTTTAAAAACCACGAACAGCACTTCGAAATTGAAATTGAAATGGTACTTGTGCTAACCTCTATGCAGGCTTAGTGGAATTTGAACTCACTTGCAATGATAAGCTTTTGAAAGTTTTAAGAGAAGAAACTGCTGGTGAAAGTACAGTTACCGGGTGATCATCCTGTAAGGAAGAGGAAGCAATTTTTAAAGGACAATGAAATTTTGTTGCTCCAAGGCAGAAAGGGAAGACGCTGCTTTTGTCTTCTGGATTCACTGATTCAAATTGTGAAAAGAAAAAAATCTGCAAACCAAGTATTTGGTTTTTTAAAATTATCATGCCCCCGAATGCAGAATTAAAAGAAGCGCATTAAAGTTCAACAACCCTTTCGCTGTTCGGACAATTTTTTGAAGAAATAGTTCATTTGTCTGGGTATATGAATCAATTAAAGCTCCACCTAAAAATGTGTGCCCCAGCTGCTTTGAAAAAATTTAAGAAATGCAGGTATCTCAGAAACCTTCCCCAATTTTACGTGTATCGCCTTTACCCAACACTTCCACTACTAACTGTGAAGGGGAAAATTCATTTTTTTTTGAAAAGAGTGAAAAACCCGCTCCATTTAACAATGGCCAAGACAAATTGTGTAACCCAGCCCTTTTTGACCCTTGAGTCTGACAAAAAATATTGATTTTCGAATTAATTGATGATTTTTCCAAATGAAATCCAAAAAAAGTTTATTTAAAATGCCTGTGAAATAAAAAATTCTTTCTTTCTTGAGTTTATAATTTGATAGTCTTATGCATGATGCAAGATAACAAAAATGGCCGGGGGATTTATTTAAAAATATAGTCTGTAGTGGTTTTGCTGAAATATAAAGGTACATATGTCACTACTTTAATAGCCTAATTAGTAATACTAGCTGTCTTGGTTTATTTCTTTAAAAAAGATGATTTAACAAGATAGTTATAAAGGCGTTGGTAAATGGGTTTTTGGTGTCTTGATGTTTTTTCCTTTAAAAATTTAAATCTAAATAGCCAGAATGTATTTAGACCTTAAACAGGCTCACACCGATTTCCCCCCCCCCCCCCCCCAAGCTGGAAGGGGTAGCTTCGCTTACCCGAAAACTCTTTGGGGCCCTGCCAATCTGATAGCTAGGGCCCGGAGACTCTTAATCCGGCCCGGTGGTGGGTTGTACATTACTGCAATTATCACCTTATGTCCCTCAGACTGGATTGTTCCTACTAAGTAGTCCCTTTCGCCGTGCCATCCATTCCTTCCATTTTCTCAAAACCCCACTGGTTTTTAATGTGCAGTGCAACTCCTCCTCCCCTCTCCTCCATCTTTCCTGAGGATTTGATATCCGGATGGAAAGATTGAATCTGTTATTATTCTGGTGAGTTTTGTTTCTGCGAGTGCTATTATGTCTGGGGATGTCTCCTTGATTCTTTCGTGCCACTCCTCATACTTGTTTGTTATTCCATCTGCATTTGTATACACTCCCTCAACTTCTTCTCTAAGACTGTGGTCTGGGAGGTATATTGGGGTGGGGAAGTGGGGAGACCTGGTAAGGAACTATGGGTTGTTGCTGTGGGGTGGATGTTTGTAATGTAGTGGGTGGGGACAGTGGATGTGGCATGGGTGTTTTGATTTAGAGTGTTTGGTTTGCACTAGGGTTGACCTGGTTGGGAGGCTTCTATAGGAAGTTGTGAGGGAGGCTGTATTTGATCTTCCTGGGTCTGGGATCTCCTGTCTGTCTTCTCCATCCCCTCTCTTTCCTCCTTTCGCCTTTGTACCATCTCTCAGTTTCTGCCTTTCTTCTTGTGTTCTGTCGCGGTCGAGATACACCTTCCTGTATGCTGGCATGTCCCTTAATCGTGCTTTCTCCTGCAGGATCCTGGTCCGAGTCGCTTCTGCCTGAGGTCACTTTCACTGGCCGGGTTCTTTTTTTTACAAACCCCCTATTCTCCGAAAATTTTCCAGCTGGGTCATGTCATCTTCTCCTATTGCTTTCTATGATGCTTTCAATTGCTTTTTTCTCCCTTGTTTTCTTGCTTCATATGTTTCCCCTTCAACTTCCTGGAGCCCATACACAAAGACTGACCTCACCCTTTCATTCTCTCACTGCTATCCCTGTGTATCCCCTCATTTAATTTGGTTTCCTCCACTGCAGCTTTCCTTTCTTCAGCTTCACTGGCTAATGTACTTGGGCTCAGTGGGCCTGTCATTTTCCCTTCTCGGTTTTCCTTGGGCTCTGTTGTTGTTTGTTAGGGCCTCCACATAAAGCTTAGCTCTTTCATTTACTAATCTCCTCTGATTAGAGCTTCTCCATGCAGTTGTGCCCTTCTTTTCCTACTGTCCCCTTATTTGTGGCTGAGGTAGCAGTCACTGTTGTCAATCACAAATGTTCTTTAGTTCTTTAGGCTGTTTCAGATTTTTCAGTTCCTCTTCTAAACTCTGTATCTAGCCTCTGCTGCTTTGACATGCGCCTCCCACTTCCTGTTTCCAAAATCTATCCTCTCTTCCATTCTCATGCTAATTTTCTTCTAGTTTCTTTTCCCATTCATGATCCCTTTTTATGAGTTCTGCTGCCCAATCTTCCTTTGCAGCTTCCTCCTCCTGTCCCTTGGTTTTTCTTGTTGCTCTCTGGCAACCCATTTTTGTTTTACCCTGATTGCCTCGGGAGTGGGAAACCTATGTAGTTCTGTATGCTAGGTTATTTAGGGTTGTATGTCCAGTGTGGGGGGGGGAGGTAGTGGAGGAACTGTGGCTATGTGCGAGAGGATTGGGAGGGGAAGGGTGAACGGGGGAGGGAGGGTGAACGAGGGGGGGGGGACCCAGGGGAAGTAGCGAGATGTCGGTGGTGAGGGGGGAGTGTATGTGTGAGTCTGGATATGTGTGTGTGTGTGTGTAATTTTGTGTGGAATTTGTGTGGGTTTATTATGTACTGAAAGGTAGGTGGCTTGTGCTGTAAGGGAGAATCTCAGTGGTCCTTGGCTGCCCACAATTCTTGTGACCTGCCCCAACCTCTGGGACTTGACCAACACGTACTTCAGTGTGTGTGTGTGTGGGGTGTGTGTGTGTGTGTGTATGTGTGTGGTATGTGTGTATGTGTGTACTCACCTAATTGTGGTTGCAGGGGGTCGAGACTCAGCTCCTGGCCCTGCCTCTTCACTGATTGCTACTGGGTCCTCTCTCTGCTTCCTGACTTTGTCTTTACCTTTCTTAAAAATATGTAGGGTTTCCCTACCTCCACTACACTTGCTAGGCCATTCCCTTGCTGACAACTCTATGACTGAAGAAATACTTCCTAACGTCCCTGTGACTCGTCTGAGTCTTCAGATTCCATTTGTGACCCCTTTCCCTGTGTCCCCTCTCTGGAACAACCATCTCTGTCCACCTTTGTCTATTCCTCGCAGTATCTTGTATGTCGTTATCGTGTCTCCCCTGACCCTTCTGTCCTCCAATGTCGTCCCGTCCCATTTCCCTTAAACCCTTTCCTCGTACGACATTCCCTTGACCTCTGGGACTAGCCTTGTTGCAAACCTTTGTACTTTCTCTAAATTTTTTGACGTGCTTGACCAGGTGTGGGTTCCAGACTGGTGCTGCATACTCCAGTATGGGCCTAACATACACAGTGTACAGTGTCTTGACGTTCCTTATTAAGGTATCGGAACGCTATTCTCAGGTTTGCCAGGCGCCCGTATGCTGCAGCGGTTATTTGGTTGTGTGCCTCCGGTGATGTGCTCGGTGTTATGGTCACCCCAAGGTCTTTCTCCCTGAGTGAGGTCTGTAGTCTTTGTCCACCTAGCCTATACTCTGTCTGCGGTCTTCTTTGCCCTCCCCAATCTTCATGACTTTGCATTTGGCTGGATTGAATTCGAGAAGCCCGTTACTTTGGGCCCCAGTCCAGCCTGTCCAGGTCTCTTTGCAGTCCTGCCTCATCCTCGTCCGATTTAATTCTTCTCATCAACTTCACGTCATCTGCGAACAGGGACACTTCAGAGTCTATTCCTTCCATCATGTCGTTCACTATATCAAAATAGACTGGTTCTAGAACTGACCCCTGTGGGACTCGCTCGTAACAGGCGCCCACTGTGATACCTCTTCATGTACCATGACTCTTGCTGCCTCCCTTCAGGTATTCCCTATCCATTGCAGTGCCCCCCCTTTTACATGCGCCTGATCCTCCCGCTTCTGCACTAATCTCTTGTGGGGAACTGTGTCAAAAGCTACCCACCCTCTCTCTCGTGTCTTACTTCTGTTCCCTTGTCATAAAACCCCAGGAGGTTTGTGATACAAAGATTTGCCTTCCATGAACCGATGCTGGCTTTCATTTATAATCTTGTTCCTTTCCAGGTGTTCGACCACTCTCCTGATATCTTCTCCATGACTTTGCACAAAATACTGTTTGAGACACAGGTCTGTAGTTAGGCCTCGTTTTCTTTTCCTTTCTTAAATATGGGGACTACATTAGCGTCTTCCATTTTCAGGTAGTTGCCCAGTTTCAAGGGATGTGTTGAAGATTGTGTTAGAGGCACGCACAGCATCTCTGCTCCTTCTCTAAGGACCCATGGGGAGATGTCCGGTCCCATCGCCTTTGGGGTTTGTCAAGGTCACTTAAGAGCTTCTTCACCTCCTCCTCAGTTGTTCGTATGTCATCCAACACTTTTGGTATATTCCTCTTGATGTTCCCTTCTGTGCTGTCTTCCCACAGCCCTTCCTGTCTCTACTGAAATAAAAACTTCCTTAATCTCCTGTTCAGCTCCTCACATACCTCCTGCATTTCTTGTGAGTTCTCCACCTTCTGTCCTTAATCTGATCACCTGGTCTTTGACTGTTGTCTTCCTCCTGATGTGGCTATACAACAGTTTCGGGTCAGTCTTGATTCTCGATGCTGTGTCATTTTCATACTGTCGCTGGGCCTCCCTCCTTACCTGTGCATACTCATTCTGGCTCTGCGACTGATCCCCCTATTTTCGTGTGTTCTCTGCCTTCTGTACTTTTTCCATTCTCTATTGCACTTTGTTTTTGCCTTTTTTACACTGTTGGGTGAACCAGGGGCTCGTTCTGGTCTTCCTGTTGTTACTGTTCCCCTTGGGAATAAACCTTTCCACTGCCTCCTTGCTTTTTGTTGTTACATATTCCATCATTTCATTTACTGGCTTTCCTGCCAGTTCTCTGTCCCACTGGACCTCCGCAGGAAGTTCTCAACCCTATGTAGTCCCCTCTTTTATAGTCAGGCTTTTTCCCATTCAACTCCTGTTTTTCCCTTCCACTTGCAGCTTACATATGTATTCAAAGCACAGAACCACGTGGTCGCTAGCTCCTAGGGGACTTTTCATACTTGTTGTCCTCAATTTGAGCTGCCCGGGGTGAACACAAGGTCCAAATTCTTGCTGGTTCATCCCCCCCTCTCACTCTGGTAGTGTCCTTAACATGTTAGTGCATGAGGTTTTCCAGCACCACGTCCAACATCCTGGCTCTCCATGTTTCGGGACCCCCATGTGGCTCCAGGTTTTCCCAGTCAATCTCCCTGTGGTTTGAAATCCCCCAAAACCCAGCAACTTTGCTCTGCTGGAGTGAGCTCTTCTTGCACCTCAGCAAGTGGTCCACTATTGCTCTGTTGCTTCTTCATATTCCTCTTTTGGGCCTCCTGCAGTTTCTGTGGTGGATTATACATCACTGCAATGACCACTTTGTGTTCCTGCTATGTAGTCTCTTTCTCCCGTCTCATCTATGCCTTCCATTATCTCGAATTTCGATCTGTTTTTTTAAAGCAGAGCAAACCCCACCTCCCCCCCTGCCCCTTCTATCTTTCCTCATGATCTGGTTTTCCTGGTGGGAAGATTGCATCTGTTATTGTCTCCGTGAGTTTTGTTTCTGAACTGCTATGATGTTGGGGACTTCTCATTGATTCTTTCTTGCCATTCTTCATGTTTATTCATTTAATTTCCCTCTGCATTTGTGTACCAAACCTTCACTTTGTTCTAATACCCGTACTGTGGTGTGGGGGGTGGAAACAGAGGGATCGGTGTGTGATGGTTGGTTTGGATTGTTCAGTTGCCTTGGGGTGTCGTGGCTGGAGTCCTTTGGGGGGTGCACTTGTCCTTTCATTTTATCCTGGGTTATTCTGCTCTCCTTTTTCATTTCCTCCATTTCTCCTTTCGTTTTTGAACTCTCTCTTTCATTGTTTCCTTTCGTCCTGTGTTCTGTTCTCGATCGGTTTACACCTCCGGAACTCCTGCTTGCCTCTCAGCCGTGCTTTCTCCTGCAGGATCAGGTTCGGGTTGATTCTGCCTTGAAAATTATTTTTAGAGGCCGATTCCTTTTCTTTGTGAACCCCCCAATTCTCCCCAAAATTTGCCACCTGGGTCATGTCCCCTCGCCTATCACTTCATGACATCTTCAATCGCTTTTTTCTCCTCGCTCTTTCTTTCATCATAAGTTTCCCCTTTCTTCGTCTAGCCCATAGACAAACACGGATCTCTCCCTTTCCACCTCCCACTGTGACTCCCATTGCATCCTCTGATGTGTTTTAGTTCCTTCCCGTGGAGTGTTTCTTCCTTCAGTCCCTTCCCTAGTTATGGCCCCTATGCTTCTTGGTTTGTCCTTCCTGCTCACCTGTTCCTGGCCCCCACAGGTATCTGGTAAGGTCCTTGCACATGTCCTAGTTCCTTCAATGTCTTCCAACCTCTCATTCTGTCCTACTGTGCTCCCTGTCTTTGTTTTGGCCCCATGTGGGGCCAAAATTTGTTGTCTGTGTTTGATGTAGCCATTGCCGATGCTACTTCTGTAATATCTTTGTCTCTGTGCTGTTTCAGATGTCTCAGCTCCTCTTCTAATCTCTCTATCTTGATTTCTGCTGCTGTGGCCTGTTGCTTCCACCTTCTGCATTCTGCTGCTAACCTCTCTTCCATCTTCCTTTCCAGCTCATCTAGTCTCCTTCCCCAGTCTTCCTCCCTTTTTTTGAGCTCTACCTCCCATTCCTCCCTCCCAGATTCGTGTGTGTATGTACGTGTGTGTATGTGAGGGAGGGATGGTTAGGGGGGTAGGTGTGGTGTGTGTGTGTGTGTGTGTGTGTGATTGTGTGGGTTTATTATGTGTCTGAAAAGGAGGTGGCTTGTGCTTGGAGTGTAATGTGGATTCTCAGTGGTCGCTTGTGTCCACAACCTCTTGTGACCTGACCCCCACCCTCCTGGGACTTGACCTCACCTACTTACAATGTTGCCAATGTTTGACCTGCCACATAGCTTACAGTAAGTTACTCGCGTTGTTCAATGGATTACCAATTGCTATTCCTTATTGAATACTTGAGTGCCTATTCTTTATCGTGCTATGAGAGTTAGACCATTCACATTCAGCTTGGCTGTTAATTGGAACCTGGAACCCCACACCCAAACAACCACTGATAGGTGGATACAGTACTTGTGTGTGTGTATGTGACTCAACAATCAATATTTGCACCAATAACTCATTACAGTTGTGACCGGGTGTGGAAGTGTGAATTGCTCATTACACTGTAATTTGTTAATGATTGTAGCCATGTATAAACATAAGTAACCATTCTTACAGAATTCATTACCTTTGTAACTTGTGAGCTCATTACCTTTGTACCTAGTTCAGCTATCAAAACTTTGGGGGCCCAGTCCCTGGACCCATTACGTACCTTTGTAACTTTGTAATTTTGTAAATTGTGAGTTCATTACCTCTGTAACTTGCTCAGCTATCAAAACTTTGGAGTCCAGTCCCTGGACCAATTATGTACCTCTCTAATCTTTTGACTACCGCCCACAGGATGGGTATGGGGTGCATAACAAACATATTAAACTAAACTAACAGAGGGCTGAGGAAGGGTTGTTGAGGTGGTTCGGACATGTAGAGAGAATGGAGTGAAACAGAATGACTTCAAGAGTGTATCAGTCTGTAGTGGAAGGAAGGTGGGGTAGGGGTCATCCTAGGAAAGGTTGGAGGGAGGGGGTAAAGGAGGTTTTGTGTGCGAGGGGCTTGGACTTCCAGCAGGCATGCGTGAGCGTGTTTGATAGTGAATGGAGACGAATGGTTTTTAATACTTGACGTGCTGTTCGAGTGTGAGCAAACATTTATGAAGGGATTCAGGGACACCGGCAGGCCGGACTTGAGTCCTGGAGATGGGAAGTACAGTGCCTGCACTCTGAAGGAGGGGTGTTAATGTTGCAGTTTAAAAACTGTAGTGTAAAGCACCCTTCTGGCAAGGCAATTGTGAAAATTTGTGTAGACTGCCTCCAAGTGAGTCACCTACCCTGGCAAACTCTGTTGACACCGAGCTCTGAGGTGGGTACCTCAGCCTCACAAGTGGCTCAAAGGACAGATTTTCACAAATGATTGAAGGTGCAAGAAACTCGCCTGCATGCCCGTATAAAGGACTAACTTACTTGGTGTTGCAGCATATATCCTGATCTTCAACTTCCCTAAGCTTAGCCTTAGCCCCTTTGGATTTCCCCTCAGAAACCACGTGCAACCGGGAGCCTTAATTCCTGCAATATTCAATCGTTATTAGTGACCTGCCTGCACCTCAGAAATTCCTATATCCAAGAGGGTATGTATCCCCTAGTATAACATGGACACTAGCTTCCAGACTGCCAAGAGACACTGGTACTTACTGGGCATGCTCTGCCAGCTGCAACACAGGCCCACAGATCAAACTCACTCACATTTCTCCCCAGACACTGGCCAGAAATGTACGAGATTTAAAATGGAGGTTTGTCTACTGTATGGGCCTGACGGAGGAGGTCATCTACGGTACATCGAGGTGCCTTACCAGATTTCCCCCCGGTTCAAATGTGAAGACACTGGGGGGTGCCCTCTGCTTTATCACGGCATGTCTTGTCCAGTTGGTGTCTGTCTTAAGAAGACGTGCTGGTCTCTCTTCCAGACCCTATCTCTTCGTTAAACTAGGGGTGCCAGTTCTCCCTAGCTAACTTTCCTAGTGTTTGCCTACATTATTTTCCTTTATACCATGTTAAGTTTTGGTTTTACATTATATCTTCATTTCCCTTAGT
>NC_069460.1:13174515-13183318 GCF_026875155.1 Cherax quadricarinatus | reverse complement strand
GATTTTTCATCAGTGCTGGTGACTATGTTTCAGCCCATCAAGTGCTGGAGCGATGTTTCAGTCATCAAGTGCTGGAGACTTGTATCTCGCGACTGTAAGTGAGTCAAGTGTATTTACTATAATTGATTATAAAGGAGAGTTGAAGGAATAAAGTGAAATTTTCTGTCTTAGGACTCTCTCTCTCTCTCTCTCTCTCTCTCTCTCTCTCTCTCCTCTCTCTCCTCTCTCTCTCTCTCTCTCTCTCCTCTCTCCTCTCTCTCTCTCTCTCTCTCTCATAAACCCTGCCCTTCTTGTTGCTCCTCACGCCTGCTCTTCTTTCTCCTCGATCCCTCTCTGTCTCCCTCTTCCTTCCCCTCCCCTCTCCTTCCCCTCTCCTCCACCTCCCCTTCCCCCCTCCCCCTTCCAGGATTCAGCAGGGGCCTCGTTAGAGATTATAACCATCATTGAAGGGTCATTAAGCGCTGGTCACCCTCCCCTCATCCACCCCCTCCCCAGCTTGTGTTGGCTATAAGGAGGGGAGGGGAGAGGAGGGGAGGGGAAACGGGGAAAGATTCAAGAGTGAGCAACGATGAGCAGTCGTGGTGGCAAGTGTCTATGATGGCTGGAGAGAGCAGGAGTGAGGGGAAAGGAGGGGTGAGGGGAAAGGAGGGGTGAGGGGAAAGGAGGGGTGATGGGAAATGTGGGGTCGGAAAAAGGAGGGTGAGAGGAAGCTTGGGGTAGAGGAAGTAAAGGGAATAAGTGATTAGAGGGGTGGGGGGAAAGTAGGGTGGAGGGGGTGAGGGGAAGTAGGGTGGAGGGGTGAGGGGAAGTAGGGTGGGGGGTGAGGGGAAGTAGGGTGGAGGGGTGAGGGGAAGTAGGGTGGAGGGGTGAGGGGAAGTAGGGTGGAGGGGTGAGGGGAAGTAGGGTGGAGGGGTGAGGGGAAGTAGGGTGGAGGGGTGAGGGGAAGTAGGGTGGAGGGGTGAGGGGAAGTAGGGTGGAGGGGTGAGGGGAAGTGAGGTGTAAGGTAACAGCCACTATGGCTACTGTTCTCTACATTTCACACTAGACATTTAAGACATTAAACGTTCCACATTGCCGTTGGTATCTAGCTCTTGAACCCCGAGTTTACCAGAAAGAAATTTAACCTAGATGGGATATAGCTCCCGGCCCTGGTCACCTGTTCAGATATTGTCCAAACCTTCCCCAATTCATCTAAAGGGGACAGGCTCACCTGTTTCCTTGGTCTCTAGCTCTCGGACCACGCTCACATATGCAGATACTGGACAGAACTCTCCGAGGTCACCTCAGATTTTACAAGTTGGAGCCGTAGCTCCTGGGCCCCAGTTTCTGCCTTCTAAAGTCACTCCCTTTTTTCAAATTCAATATATTTCTAAATTTGGCTCTGTATATTTTCCAAAATGTTTTATTCAGTTTAAAAAAAAAATATTTTTTGTGTGTTTTTTGTATAGATTTGGCCAGATCAAAATTTTCAGTTCCCCTTTTTCACCCAGATTTTTGAAAGGATTTTTTTTACTAGCCCAAAACCTGTCATTTTTTCCCATCAAAACTTTTGGGACATTTTTTTCATTCAAAATTTTCAGTCACTCTTTTTTTTATATTCAAAAATTGCCAAGTGTATTTTTTACGTAGGTTCTCGTTTTTTCGAGAAAAAATCCATAAGCTTTTACAGTCAGTGATATTGTAAACATTGCTGGATCCTTTGACACTTTTACCTACAGATTTATAATCCGAATTTATAAGACGCGGAAATAGTGCTGAAACCTTTAATAAACGATGTTTCGCTCACACAGGTGTAGCACCCAGCTGTGAGAGGCACACGTTTCCTCCTGGACTTTATCAGGTAGTTGTGCTTGATGAAGTCCAGTCGTGGTCGTGACGTCGTTAAGATTTCACTGCACATGTCAGTGTGGTTGTCACTGCTTAGCATCACAAGTGGTACTGGGACTTGCTTAGCATCACAAGTGGTACTGGGACTTGCTTAGCATCACAAGTGGTACTGGGACTTGCTTAGCACCCGTGGTACTGGGACTTGCTTAGCACCCCAACAAGTGGTACTGGGACTTGCTTAGCACCCCAACAAGTGGTACTGGGACTTGCTTAGCACCCCAACAAGTGGTACTGGGACTTGCTTAGCACCCCAACAGTGGTACTGGGACTTGCTTAGCACCCCAACAAGTGGTACTGGGACTTGCTTAGCACCCCAACAAGTGGTACTGGGACTTGCTTAGCATCACAAGTGGTACTGGGACTTGCTTAGCAACCGTGGTACTGGGACTTGCTTAGCACCCGTGGTACTGGGACTTGCTTAGCACCCCAACAAGTGGTACTGGGACTTGCTTAGCATCACAAGTGGTACTGGGACTTGCTTAACACCCGTGGTACTGGGACTTAGCACCCGTAGTACTGGGACTTGCTGAGCACCCCTACAAGTGGTACTGGGACTTAGCATCACAAGTGGTACTGGGACTTGCTTAGCACCCGTGATACTGGGACTTCCTTAGCACCCCAACAAGTGGTACTGGGACTTGCTTAGCATCACGAGTGGTACTGGGGGACTTGCTTAGCACCCGTGGTACTGGGACTTACTTAGCACCCGTGGTATTGGGACTTGCTTAGCATCACAAGTGGTACTGGGACTTGCTTAGTACCCCAACAACTGGTACCGGGACTTGCTTAGCATCACAAGTGGTACTGGAACTTGCTTAACACCCCAACAAGTGGTACTGGGACTTGCTTATCATCACAAGTGGTACTGGGACTTGCTTAGCACCCGTGGTACTGGGACTTAGCACCCCAACAAGTGGTACTTGGACTTATCACCCCAACAAGTGGTACTGGGACTTAGCACCCCAACAAGTGGTACTGGGACTTAGCACCCCAATAAGTGGTACTGGGACTTAGCACCCCAATAAGTGGTACTAGGACTTAGCACCCCAACAAGTGATACCTACCGTAGGATGGCTCCAGACTTAAGAAGCACGTAAGTTGATAAATTAGACACATGTGCAACTCTTGGGTATCTTTACTGAGGAAACATTTCGCCACACAGTGGCTTCATCAGTCTATACAAAGGAGAATCTTGAAGAACAGGAGTAGAATGAGGTATTCAGTCCCTCAACCTTGAGTCGATGTGGTCAGTCTATCAATCTTGAATAGAATACGTCATAAGTGCGGAGAAGGAGCTTATAAACCGTTGGTAGGAGAGGTGCAGCAGTCATAGGTGGTGTCACATTTGTTCAATGTGGAAGTAGGTCGTGCCCAAGGGTTAGGCAAGCGAAGAATTCCCAAGTATTAAGATTACCTCATTCTACTCCTGATCTTCACCATTCTCCTTTGTATGGACTGATGAAGCCACTGTGTGGCGAAACGTTTCCTCAATAAAGATACCCAAGAATTGCACATGTGTCTAATTTATCAACTTGTCGGTTCTCTGAACCATTCATCTACAGACACGTAAGTTCCTCCTTCTTTTAATAACATGTTCATTTTTTCACTATAATCTACCTTGTCCATAATTACTGTCACATTTGCTTTGTTTCGTAAGGTGAAGACCAGGATCTTTCCTTAATTTATGGTATAACTTAAATCTTGAGGGCAACTTGAGTACAGTTGTAATGTAGAGGTGTGAACACAGCTCAGACCTCTACAACACAATTGTCCTCAAACATTTATTAACTTATACCATGAATTAAGTTATACCATGAATTAAGGAAAGATCCTGGACTTCATCTTACGAAACAGGCAAAGGAAATGTGAGAGTAATTATGGACAAGGTAGATTATAGTGGAAAAATGAATATGTTATTAGAAGACGGAGGTACTTACGTGCATCTTAACGTGAGTCCCATGTGTACGCTGCGTGATGCTGAATGTTACTATTGGCTATTATCTAGATGGTTAAGGCAGGGAGAGTAAAGCAAATAGAGAGAAGTGAGAGTGAGAGAGAGAGAGAGAGAGAGAGACGGTAACGGTGAAACGTTGTTACAGCAGCAATACAGAGAGTGATTACAATCTGTAGTTTCAATATTTTCTGACTGAGATATTGAGAAAGGCTGGGAATTTTTTGCAACTCTGACTATGTGTACTCACCTATATGCACTCGCTTTTATGTACTGCCTATATGTACTCGCTTTTATGTACTGCCTATATGTATTTGCTTTGATGTACTGCCTATATGTACTCGCTTCTATGTACTGCGTATATGTACTTGCTTTGATGTACTGCCTATATGTACTCGCTTTTATGTACTGCTTATATGTACTCATACGTATGTATTCACCTATATATACTCACCTATTTGTAAAAGGACACAAGTGCAACTAATGTGACATTTACTGTGGCAACATAACGGCTTGACAAAGTTCCTGGAGAGCGAAACGTTGCCACAGTAAAATGTCACATTAATTGCACTTGCAATTGCACTTACCCAACGTTAATACCCAATACAAAGTACCTATTGGTACTTTGTATTGGACTGATGAAGCCACTGTGTGGCGAAACGTTTCCTGAATAAAGATTCCCAGATGTTGCATAAGTGTCTCAATCTTCAACTTGTCGGTTTTTCAAACCATTCATCACACCTATTGGTTCTACCTATATGTGACTACATGGAACGAGTCTCGGGTGTGTGTCTGCACCTATGGGTGTTTACACCTGTGTGTATGTGTACGTACACCTGTTTGTGTCTGTACACCTGTGTGTGTGTACACATGTGGGTATTACACCTGTGTGCATGTACACATGTGGGTATTACACCTGTGTGCATGTGTGTGTACATCTGTACATTTGTATGTGTATGTCTGTACCCTCTTATTAGCGTATCTGTATACCTGCAAGTGTGTGTACACTTGTGTGTACGTACGCTTGTGTGTATTTTCACCTGTGTACATTTGTGTAAGTAGAGAAAGACCAAAAAGTTACAATACATAAATAACCCGCAGTAGTGGAAGTAGTAGTAGTAGTAGTAGTAGTAGTAGTAGTAGTGGTGGTGGTGGTGGGGTCAGTCAAAGGCCAAGAGGAACACCGCAGGAGAACTAAGGGGCCCACAAGGGGTAAGACCAACAACACAGGGAAAGGGGAGGAGGGAGAAGTGAAAGACAGAAGACCCAAGGCAGAATGGACACCCATAACAAGAAAAGGGGAAAATAGGAAAGGAGAAGAGGTAGAAAGAGGAGAAAAAGGAATCAGGTTAAGTGGTCTTAAGCTCCTCTCTCCTATGTATCTCTTGTACTAGACTAAGCACAGCCTCAAAAAATGACCTCGAACTAGCAAGGTGTTTCTGGTTGTGCAATAAAGATATAGAACTTTGGGCAGGTATCAGAAAGGTACTAAGGAGAGTAATAAATGATAAAAATAATCAAGAAAACAAAGATGACCTCTTGGATTGTCTACCAAACATATATAAAACATGGGAGAAAGATAGGAGTGAACCAAAAAATGTGGAATGCCCATACCACAACAGATGATGCATAGCCCACAGTACAAATGTACGGGAGGAGTCTCCTCCTTCTTCCTCTATTGAGGAAAGTAGATGGAATCCAGGACGGGGTGGCCCTGGCTTGGATACTGAGGATTATAGTGCAGTCCCAAAACCTGCAGAAATTAACAACACACCTCCCAACAGTTCTATCCAACCAAAAGTGAAATTGTGCAAATACTATGCTTGGGGCATTTGTAAGCATGGAATATCAGGGAAAAAATGGGACGTGCAACTTTGAGCATCCCAAAAAATGTAGCGACCTCCTGTCTAAGGGAGTGTGTCGTTCTTCTTCCTGTACTTTCACCCAAAAATGTGTCACTCCTCGGTTCTTCAAAAGAAGTGTTACAACATCAACTGCCCTGCATACCATCTAAAAGGGACCGGGAGGCACAGACCCCACAAGACAATAGTAGCTACGACAACCCAACTCCAGGTGATTTTTTAGTGGGCTCAACCAAGTCGATTGAGGGCTCAACCAAGTCGAGCCCTCAATCCAGTTCACACTTGAAGTCGACAATACTCTTCCTTTCCTTGATGTTCTTCTCAGCAAAGCTGACCATGAACTTCGTTTTAAAGTCTATCGAAAACCCAGCACCAAACGATCTTCTCCACTTCTACTCTCACCACGACGCCAAAAACTAAACGTGGTGTAATTATAGGCTTTTTCCTCCGCACACTCAGAATCTGCAGCAATGAGTTCCTTGAGGAAGAATGCACTATAATTGAACAGGTATTTTCCAAACCACTGTCCTCGTAATTTCATCAGAAACTGCAGACGACGGGCATTAAACATCTTCAACACACCCAGAGAAGACACTGCCGAGAAGAGATACATAGTCCTCCCCACCAACTCCATTGCCAAACACGTTTCCAAAATCTTTTCCAATACCTCATTTCAAGTATCTACCTCCACAACCACGACCATCAAGGACATTACCAGTAATATACAGGACAAACTTCCATCCTCTGCAGGGGTATACATAATCCCTTGTAATGACTGCAGCAAATTATACGTGGGCGAAACATCAAAAGACCTTCAAACACGTATTTCAGAACAAGTGCGATCATGGCGTAATAGCGCACAAAATACGTGCTAAAGGAATAACTGGGAAAGTGGGGAGATGGATCTTCAACTTTCTAACCAATCGAACACAAATAGTGGTCAACAGAGTTCAATCAGAGGCTGCCATGATGAAGAGCTCTGTTCCACAAGGCACAGTACTCGCCTCCATCCTGTTCCTCATCCTCATATCAGACATAGACAGAGATGTAACCCACAGCACCGTATCATCCTTTGCAGACGGTACTAGGATCTGCATGAGGCTGTCATCTATTGAGGACACGATTAACCTCAAAGAAGATATAAACAAAGTTTTCCAGTGGGCAACGGAAAACAATATGATGTTCAATGAGGACAAATTCCAACTACTCCGTTATGGAAAACTGGAGGAGATAATAACTAGAACAGAGTATACTACAAACTCTGGTCATACAGTGGAGCGGAAAAATAATGTAAGGGACCTGGGAGTAGTAATGTCTGAGGATTTCACTTTCAAGGATCACAACAATGCCAAAATCACAAGTGCAAAGAAAATGATAGGATGGATAATGAGAACTTTCAAAACGAGAGATGCCAAGCCAATGATGATCCTTTTCAAATCACTTGTTCTCTCTAGGCTGGAATACTGCTGTACATTAACATCTCCGTTCAAAGCAGATCTGAAGAGTGTACAGAGATCCTTTACTGCTCGTATAAGTTCTGTCAAGCACCTTAACTACTGGGAACGCTTGGAAGCACTTGACTTGTACTCGTTGGAACGCAGGAGAGAGATATATATCATAATCTACACTTGGAAAATCCTGGAAGGAATGGTCCCAAATCTGCACACAGAAAGTCACTCCCTACGAAAGTAAAAGACTGGGCAGACGATGCAAAATACCCCCAATTGAAAGTAGGGGCGTTATTGGTACACTAAGAGAAAACACCATAAGTGTCCGGGGCCCAAGACTGTTCAACAGCCTCCCATCAAGCATAAGGGGTCTAGTGGCTAGCGCGACGGGCTGGAGTTTTGAGACTCTATGACCGCGGGTTCAATCCCGGCCGGGGGTATGGTTTATAAGGGGAATTACTAATAAACCCCTGGCTGCCTTCAGAGAGAGCTGGACAGATACCTAAAGCCATGCCGGATCAGCCAGGCTGGGCTCGTACGTTGACTACTCGCAGGCCAGCAGTAACAGCTGGTGAGTCAGCCTGATCCAACCAGAGCCTGGTCGTGGACCGAGCCGCGGGGGCGTTGATCCCGGAATAATCCAGGTAGACTCAAAAGTAGGGTAGAGCCTCTCAGCTTCGAACACGTCACTGATTTCTAGCCTCCAGGGTCCTGTCATACCTAGTCTTGAAGCTGTGTATTGTACATGCCTCCACCTGCTCATCTCCGTGTTCCGCTCCCCCACCGCTGAAAAAGTACCTCCTAAGGTCTCTACATCTCATCAACACCTTTAGCCGCCCATCTGTGTCCCCTGCTCCTCCTCCTGCCATCTCAAACATAATGTAATCCTTTGAGTATGTTATATGTTGTGATCATGTCTCCCCTGATTTGCATTTCTTGGGGTCCTGTGGAGTTTTTTATAGTTATGTATGTAGGTGTGTACTCATATGTACTCACCTATATGTACTCACCTATATGTGGTTACACGGGTTGAATTTCACCTCCTGGCCAGCCAGTAAGAGTTAATCACCTGGTAGCAGCAATAAAATAGTTATAATCATAACCATAATTTTTCAAAAGGTGGAGGGGAAAGCCAGTGGAAGGCCTCGGTCAGATGACCAAAAGCTCCAGCTGTGGGTCATCATATGACTAAGACCCGCATTAGGAGTCCTGTTTCCTGAGAAACCTTACCTAACCTAACCTAACCTCCACTCAAAATCTGCAACAAATGATTGTAAAATAACCAGGAGAAAGTGTCAAGGTTTGCAACAAGATTAGTCCCAGAGTTAAGGAAAATGAACTATGTGGAAAGATTAAGGGAAGTAACTCCGGCAGCACAAGAGTATGAAAGATCCATGAAAGAGAGAACTTAACAAATAGTCAGAGGACTTGATGGGGTTTACAGCAGGTGGAAATTGATGACAAAGATGAATCAAAGATGTCTGGAAGTATTTCTCCAACTCCAGGGAGGTCTGGAAGCATTTCTCCAGATCCAGGGAGGTCTGGAAGTAGAAAGTACAAAGAACTGAAGGAAGACGAGGATTCAGGCTCCAGAAATGTCCTTAATATTAAGGTAGGACAGAAGCCAAGAGACTGGGGGAGGGGAGAACAAAGTA
>NC_069460.1:13169515-13172015 GCF_026875155.1 Cherax quadricarinatus | reverse complement strand
GCTGGAAAAATTCAGATTCAGGAAGGATATAGGAAAGCACTGGTTTGGTAATAGAGTTGTGGATGAGTGGAACAAACTCCCAAGTACAGTTATAGAGGCTAAAACGTTGTGTAGTTTTAAAAATAGGTTAGATAAATACATGAGTGGGTGTGGGTGGGTGTGAGTTGGACCTGACTAGCTTGTGCTACTAGGTCTGATGCCGTGCTCCTTCCTTAAGTGAAAGTGACCTGACTAGGTGGACATTGGGCTAATCCGGGAGGAGGGGACATGGACCTTCTTCGCATGGGTCAGTAGGCTTGCTGCAGTGTTCCTTCTTTCTTATGTTCTTATGAAATCGGCCTGATGACACTGGAGGACAGGAGGGTTAAAGGAGACATGATAACGACATTCAAAACACTGCATGGAATAGATAAGGTGGACAGAGACAGGATGTTCCAGAGAAGGGACACAGAAACGAGGGGTCACACTTGGAACTTGAAGATTCAGATGAGTCAAAGAGATGTTAGGGAGTAATTCTTCAGTCATAGAGTAGTCAGGAAGTGGAATAGTCTAGCAAGTCATGTAGTGGAGGCAGGAACCATACATAGCTTTAAGACGAGGTATGATAAAGCTCATGAAGCAGGGAGAGAGAGGACCTAGTAGCGTTCAGTGAAGAGGCGGGGCCAGGAGCTGAGTCTCGACCCCTGCAACCACAATTAGGTGAGTACACTTAGGTGAGTACACACACACACACACACACACACACAGCCGAAGGTGCAGGGAGGCAAAAACTAAGTGCATTAGAGAATGGAAGAGGTACAGAAGGCAAAGGACCCAGGAAAACAAGAAGATCTGTCGAAGAGCCAGAAACAAATATGCACAGATAAGGAGGGAGGCCCAGCGACAGTACGAAAAAGACATAGCATCGAAAGTCAAGTTTCGCCCGAAACTACTGTTTAGCCACATTAGGAGAAAAACGACAGTCAAAGAGCAGGTGATCAGGCTGAGGTAAGAAGGTGGGGAACTCACAAGAAACGACCAAGAGGTATGCGAGGAGCTCAGCATGAGATTTAAGGAAGTATTCACAGTGGAGACAGGAAGGACTCTGGGAAGACAAGACAGAGAGGGGACACTAACAGGGAATAGATCAACAAGTGCTGGATGACATACACACAACTGAGGAGAAGGTGAAGAAGCTGCTAAGTGACCTTGATACCTCAAAGACAATGGGACCGGACATCTCCCTGTGGGTCCTCAGGGAGGGAGCAGATATACTGTGTGGGCCATTAACCACACTCTTCAACACATCCCTTGAAACTGGGCAACTACCTGAGGTATGGAAGACCACAAATGTATTTCCCATTTTTAAAAAAGGAGACAGAAAGGAGGCACTAAACTACAGACCAGTGTCACTGACGTGTATAGTATGCAAAGTCATGGAGAAGATTATCAGGAGAAGAGTGCTGGAGCACCTGGAACGAAACAAGATTATAAACGACAACCAGCACGGATTCATGGAAGGCAAATCCTGTGTCACAAACCTTCTGGAGTTTTATGACAAAGTTACAGAAGTAAGACACGAGAGAGAGAGGGGTGGGTTGATTGCATCTTCTTGGACTGCAAGAAGGCCTTCGACACAGTTCCTCACAAGAGATTAGTGCAGAAGCTAGAGGATCAGGTGCATATAACAGGAAGGGCACTGCAATGGATCAGAGAATACCTGACAGGGAGGCAACAACGAGTCATGGTACGTAATGATGTATCACAGTGGGTACCTGTGACGAGCGGGGTCCCACAGGGGTCGGTCCTAGGACCAGTGCTATTTTTGGTATATGTGAATGACATGATGGAAGGGATAGACTCAGAGGTGTCCCTGTTCGCAGATGATGTGAAATTAATGAGGAGAATTAAATCAGATGAGGATCAAGTAGGACTTCAAAGAGACCTGGACAGGCTGGACACGTGGTCCAGCAACTGGCTTCTTAAATTCAACCCTGCCAAATGCAAAGTCATGAAGACCGGAGAAGGGGAAAGAAGACCGTTGACAGAATATAGAGTAGGTGGCCAAAGACTGGAAACCTCGCTCAAGGAGAAAGATCTTGGGGTGAGTATAACACCGAGCATGTCTCCGGAGGCACACATCATCCAGATAGCTGCTGCAGCATAAGGGCGCCTGGCAAACCTGAGAATAGCGTTCCCATACCTTAGTAAGGAATCATTCAAGACACTGTACACTGTGTACATCACGCCCATACTGGAGTATGCAGCGCCAGTTTGGAACCCACACCTGGTCAAGCACGTCAGGATATTAGAGAAAGTGCAAAGGTTTGCAACAAGGCTAGTTCCGGAGCTCAGGGGTATGTCCTACGAAGAAAGGGTAAGGGAAATCGGACTGACGACATTGGAGGACAGGAGGGTCAGGGGAGACATGACAACGACATACAAAATACTGCGTGGAATAGATAAGGTAGACAGAGACAGGTTGTTCCAGAGACGGGACACAGAAACAAGGGGTCACAAT
>NC_069460.1:13149515-13167015 GCF_026875155.1 Cherax quadricarinatus | reverse complement strand
AACCCATTCTCCTCTATATATTGCTAAATTTAAAATAAGAAACTTTCATTTTTCTTTTTAGGTCACCCTGCTTCTGTGGGACATGACCGGTGCGTTGAAAAACTTATATATATAATATATATATTTATATATATATATATATATATATATATATATATATATATTATATAATATATATTTATATATATACGTGCCGAATAGGCAGAACTTGCGATCTTGGCTTAAATAGCAACGCTCATCTTGCCATATAGGACAAGTGAAAATTTGCTTATGCAATAATTTCACCAAAATCATTCTGAACCTAACGAAAAAAATATATTTCACTGTGTTTGTTTAGTATTAAATTATTGTAAACGTTTTTAAAAAATACATTTAGTTGGGTTAAGCTAAAATAAATTGCTCTTGTTATAATAAGGTTAGGTAATTTTTTCTAAGATACTTTAGGTGCAAATTTAAATTTTTTACATTAACATTAATGAAAAAAATATATCTTTAAACGTAAAAGAGAAAAATTTTAGAAAGGACTTAATTTTAAAATGAGTTTTGCTAATTGACCAGTTTTACATATTCGGTACGATATATATATATATATTATATATAATATATATATATATTATATATATTTTTTATATATATAAAATATATATATATATATTTTATATATTTATATACAGTGGGGTATGAGTGTGTGTTGTAGTAGTAGTAGTTACTAGTTATCAGAAGCCCTTGTCGATAGACATTTGGGAAACTGTTTTGGGTTTTTGTGTGTATTAATCAGTTTCTTGTCAGTTTATGTAGCCCTGTAGACGCTTTAAGGAATGATAGTCACTTAGGAATGATGCAGTCATCTAGGGATGATACAGCCATCTAGGAATGATACAGGCATGTACCGATGATAGTCATCTAGGGATGATACAGCCATCTAGGGATGATACAACCATCTAGGAATGATACAGGCATGTACCGATGATACAGTCATCTAGGGATGATAGTCATCTAGGGATGATATAGAAATCTAGGGATGATATTCATCTAGGGATGATACAACCATTTAGGGATGATACAGCCATCTAGGGATGATACAACCATCTAGGGATGATACAACCATCTAGGGATGATACAGCCATCTAGGGAAGATACACCATCTAGGGATGATACACCATCTAGGGATGAACAGCCATCTAGGGATGATACAGCCATCTAGGGATGATACAGCCATCTAGGGATGATACAACCATCTAGGGATGATACAGCCATCTAGGGAAGATACAGCCATCTAGGGATGATACGGCCATCTAGGGATGATACAGCCATCTAGGGATGATACAGCATCTAGGATGATACAGCCACTAGGGATGATACAACCATCTAGGGATGATACAACCATCTAGGGATGATACAGCCATCTAGGGAAGATACAGCCATCTAGGGATGATACAGCCATCTAGGGATGATACAGCCTTTCTAGGTATGATACAGCATCTAGGGATGATACAGCCATCTGGGGATGATACAACCAAATCTAGGGATGATACAGCCATCTGGGGAAAGATACAGCCATCTAGGGATGATACGGCCATCTAGGGATGATACAACCATCTAGGGATGATACAGTCATCTAGGGATGATACAGTCATCTAGGGATGATACAGTCATCTAGGGATGATATAGCCATCTGGGGATGATACAACCAACTAGGGAGGATACAGCCATCTAGGGATGATACAGCCATATAGGGATGATACAGCTATCTAGGGATGATACAGTCATCTAGGGATGATACAGCTATCTAGGGATGATACAGCCATCTAGGGATGATACAGCCATATAGGGATGATACAGCTATCTAGGGAGGATACAGCCATCTAGGGATGATACAGCCATATAGGGATGATACAGCTATCTAGGGATGATACAGTCATCTAGGGATGATACAGTCATCTAGGGATGATACAGTCATCTAGGGATGATACAGTCATCTAGGGATGATACAACCATCTAGGGATGATACAACCATCCAGGGATGATACAGCCATCTAGGGATGATGCAGTCATCTAGGCATGATAGTCATCTAGGGATGATATAGTCATCTAGGGATGATATAGTCATCTAGGGATGATATAGTCATCTAGGGATGATATAGTCATCTAGGGATGATATAGTCATCTAGGGATGATGCAGTCATCTAGGGATGATACAGTCATCTAGGGATGATGCAGCCATCTAGGGATGATACAGTCATCTAGGGATGATACAGTCATCTAGGGATGATGCAGCCATCTAGGGATGATACTCATCTAGGGATGATAGTCATTTAGGGATGATGCAGTCATCTAGGGATGATGCAGTCATCTAGGGATGATGCAGCCATCTAGGGATGATACTCATCTAGGGATGATAGTCATTTAGGGATGATGCAGTCATCTAGGGATGATGCAGTCATCTAGGGATGATGCAGTCATCTAGAGATGATACAGTCATCTAGGGATGATGCAGTCATCTAGGGATGATACAGTCATCTAGGGATGATACAGTCATCTAGGGATGATGCAGCCATCTAGGGATGATACTCATCTAGGGATGATAGTCATTTAGGGATGATGCAGTCATCTAGGGATGATGCAGTCATCTAGAGATGATACAGTTATCTAGGGATGTTTGCAGCCATCTAGGGATGTTTACAGCCATCTAGGGATGATACAGCCATCTAGGGATGATACAGCCATCTAGGGATGATACAGCCATCTAGGGGGGATACAGCCATCTAGGGATGATACAGCCATCAAAGGGATAAATACAGCCATCTAGGATGATACAGCCATCTGGGATGCTATAGTCATCTAGGGATGATAGTCATCTGGGGATTGATATAGTCATCAAAGGGATGATATAGTCATCTAGGAATGATATAGTCATCTAGGGATGATACAGTCATCTAGGGATGATACAGCCATCTAGGGATGATAGTCATCTAGGGATGATAGTCATTTCGGTATGATACACTCATCTAGGGACGATAGTCATTTGGGGATGATACAGTCATTTAAAGATGATGCAGTCATCTAGGGTTTAATACTTCATCTAGAGATGATAAAGTCATCTAGAAATCATACAGTCATCAAGGGATGATATTCATCTTGGTATGATACAATTATCCCAGGAATGATGCGTTCGTCGGAAAGGAATTATTAAAATTTCTACCTCACCTTTTATAATTTAAGTACAGTGAGTGCATATTAATTGGGACAAACGATGAAATAAGACATTTATTTGGCCAATGACAGATAATTGATTTCATAAGAAATATGACAACCCTTTGCCTTATGAACATTGCTACGCACTTTAGCAAAAGACTCGACCAATATTGAACCTTTGGGTGGCAAGTTCTTCGTGGCACCAGGTCCTGATAACAGCAGCAATTAGCTTCTTCACAGTTGAACAGTCCTGTTTCGTGATCCTGAGTTTGGTTACTGGGTGAGGTCAGGAGAGTTTCCAGGCCAAATTTAGAAGGTTAGCACACCCCCTTTCAAATGAATGTCAGCTTTTTTTCTGGAAGGTGGCATGAAGCAAGATCCTGTTGGAAAATGCCTTCTCCCATCAGGAAAGTCTCTATCCACAATTGCCTTGTATTTGTCATTGTTCATCGTTCCTCAACAATAAACAAGCCGTTCGGGGCCCCTTTAGCAGTAAAACTACCCCTAAACATGTTAGGTGGGTGTTTTGGCGCTTGTTGAATGTGTTCATTCCGTCTCACTACCACTGGTCTGTACTCATGTACTTCAAAATGAGCCTCATCTAAAAATATAACTGTACTTCATTCATCCACATCCATCCCTTATGATTGAGTGTCCACCGCAGCCGTTTTTTTCTTCATAACAGCAGTCAAAAAACTGTTTCTTCACCAGCTTTCTGGCAGTTCTGCCAGCCTCGAGGAGCCTTCGTCAAACAATTGAAGAATCAACATTTACGCAACTGAAGCCAAATCTCTCTGTTATCTTTGCAGGTTTTCTTGTGATCCTTCACTTTAAATTTTTTTTATGATACCTTGTCACCGTGAGGTGTTGTCTTACGTTTTTTTCCCCACATTTTTCTCGAAGCAGCGCTCCACAACCACCAGTTTTTGTCAGCTTTCTTCAGAATCCGCCCAAAACAGTTGAATCTGATAGGCTCAAATTTTTGGCGATCTGTCCGATACCAAATCGGGATTTTTTCCCAAGAGCTACATTCTTCCACGTTTCCCTAGGTGTAACATCCATCATGAATTTCAGCAGTAATCATGAACTGAATGGAGAATTTAGCAAAATCACATTCATGTCTGGAGCACGCTTGCAAGAATAGTATTACAGAACAACAGCTGTTGAAAGCACTGATGAGATCGCAGGGTGACACCACAGCTGGATGGTTGCCAGAAAAAAGAAAACCCAAATTACATCAATTAACCCGAAGATTTAGACATGGGATAATCACAAAATTTACTCCTAAGTTATTCAATAAAGGGATATATTATCTATACAGAATTAGATGCTTAGGTCTATAATGCTGATGATTCTAAATCAGGATTAAGCTTTTTCTAAATCCATGGATAATTTTGCATTGAAAATATCATCCACATATGATAAACACACTATCATATTGTTTATCTGGGAGAAACGTGCCTGTGAGAAACGTGCGTTTTTGTGTTGCTTTTTGTGGGTTGTTGGTTATTATTGTTGTTGGTGATAGGGGTTTGGTGGTTGTTGTTGTTGGTTATTATTATTGCCTGGTGGTGGTGGTTGTTGGTTATTATTTTGTTGAGGGTGGTGGGTGTTTGATGTGGTTTTAGTTGTTATTGGTGGTGATGGTTGCTGTTGGTTATTATTGCTGTTGTGGTTTTTTGGTGGTGGTGGTGGTGGTGATGGGGGTTTGGTGGTTTGTCTGTTTTTGTTTTGGTGGTGGATATTTTTTTTGATAGTGGAGTTGTTTCCTGCTTTTGTGGTGGTATTGGGTTGTTGTTGGTTGTTTTATTGGTTGTTGTTGATGATGATTGTTATTGCTATTGGTGGTGGTAGTTGTTAATTTTGGTTCACTAAAACATAGGGAAGAGACACCGGTAAAAAGGGTTTAACAAAAACAGAATGGGATAACGAGGATTAATTCCGTCGTCTTCAACGTTACGAGAATTTCCACTGGTGACAGCAAGGAAGTGTGTGTGTAACGTGTTAGTTAACGAGAACATCCATCACTGATAACGCTTCTAGAGACTGTAAACTGTAAATTTCAACGAGAATGTCTGGTTTGACAATGAAGGGCGATAACCACAAAATTTTATTCTAATTTTTTTTACCTGATAACGAAGACTGCAGACTGTAATAAGAGCTCAAGAAAACGCAGATAGAGACTATTTAAATAGGCAACTTTACGAGAAAAAATCGCCACTGACAACGAACATAGAAAACAATAATGAATAAATTAACGAGGAACCTCATTCTAACAACGAAGATGGAGTGTTAATGAGACACTGAAGGAGGATACTCCTAACACGATCATAGAGATGATAATTAAATTAACAACGAACCTCATCCTCAGCAACGAAGATAGAGCGTTAATGAGACAATGAACGAGGAAATTCACTTTGACAACGGAGTCTTTACTAAAACTCGAGAAAAAATAACGAAGGCGTCCATTTCAAAGTACTTTACAAGCCACTTCTAAGTGTCTTGTAAGCACTATGTCTTGTAAGGCACTGTAAGTTTTCTTTGAGCACTGTAAGTGTCTTGCAGGCCACTTACAACGCCCAACATCAATTAGCATATAAATTACGAGTCATTACGGCGTCTTCCTTCCAGACTTCACCACCAAAATTAACCTCAAAACACCACAGACTGAATTAAATACTTCAGCAACACAAAGACTGATAAAAAATACTTCAGCAACACAAAAATTGAAAAAAATTTCAGCAAATATGTTGGCAATACGTAAGCAGATTTTATACTATACAGCTGTGATCTTGTGAAGTTCAGCTGGGATCTTGTGGTGTAGTGGTAAGACTGTCTCCGCGTGTTAAGACTATCTCTGTATGGTGTAACTATCTCTGTGTGGTGTAGTGGAGGCTATACAAGGATGTACGCTAAAAGACCGTACAGTGATTACAAATTGGGGAAATAAACTAGTTTCAGAAGTGGCTTCACCTTCTGAAATAGGTCTGGCAAGACCATCCACTTTTTGTCTGCTCGGTGGCTGAGCCTCGTAAGTCTGCACTCGACCAAGGCTTGGCCCCTCTCCGTGGAGGGTGAGATCCATCTGCCTCTCTCCACCACCAAACTTCTCATTTTATATGAGAACAAGTGATCTTTGGTTTTTCAAACCTCCTACGTTGCAAACACGTGAAGAGCTACATTGGCACCCAAGATCACACCTACACCCTCCCTCCCTCTGCAAATACTGACACCCAAGTTCACACCTACACCCTCCCTCCTTCCACAAATACTGACACCCCAAATTCCCCACCTACACCCTCCTCCTTCCACAAATACTGACACCCAAGTTCACACCTACACCCTCCCTCCTTCCACAAATACTGACACCCAAGTTCACACCTACACCCTCCCTCCCTCTGCAAATACTGACACCCAAGTTCACACCTACACCCTCCCTCCTTCCACAAATACTGACACCCAAGATCACACCTACACCCTCCCTCCTTCCACAAAACGAAAACCCAGGATCACACCTACACCCTCCCTCCCTTCCACAAATACTAACCACCCAGGATACACCTACACCCTCCCTCCCTTCCACAAATACTGACACCCAGGATCCCAAAACCTACACCCTCCCCCTTTCCCCAAATACTGCACCCAGGATCACACCTACACCCCCCCCTCCTTCACAAATACTGACACCCAGGATCACACCTACCCCCCTCCCTCCCTTCCACAAATACTGACACCCAGGATCACACCCTACACCCTCCTCCTTCCACAAATACTGACACCCAGGATCACACCTACACCCTCCCCCTTCCACAAATACTGACACCCAGGATCACACACACCCTCCCTCCCTTCCACCCAAAAACTGACACCCGGATCACACCTACACCCTCCCTCCCTTTCCCCAAATATTGACACCCAAGTCACATCATACCCTCCCTCCTTCCACAAATACTGACACCCAGGATCACACCTACACCCTCCCTCCCTTCCACAAATACTGACACCCAGGATCACACCTACACCCTCCCTCCTTCCACAAATACTGACACCCAGGATCATACCTACACCCTCCCTCCTTCCACAAATACTGACACCCAGGATCATACCTACAAACCCCCCCCTCCTTCCACAAATATTGACACCAAGATCACACCTACACCCTCCCTCCTTCCACAAATATGACACCAGGATCACACCTACACCCCCCCTCCTTCCCAAATACTGACACCCAGGATCACACCTACACCCTCCCCTTCCACAAATACTGACACCCAGGGTCACACCTACACCCTCCCTCCTTCCCACAAATATTGGGCACCCAGGATCACACCTACACCCTCCCCCTTCCACAAATACTGACACCCAGGATCACACCTACACCCTCCCTCCTTCCACAAATACTGACACCCAAGATCACACCTACACCCTCCCTCCTTCCACAAATTACGACACCCAGTGATCACACCTTCACCCTCCCTCCTTCCAAAATAAATGACACCCAAGATCACACCTACACCCTCCCTCCTTCCACAAATACTGACACCCAGGATCACACCTACACCCTCCCTCCTTCCACAAATACTGACACCCAGGATCACACCTACACCCTCCCTCCTTCCACAAATACTGACACCCAAGATCACACCTACACCCTCCCTCCTTCCACAAATACTGACACCCAGGATCACACCTACACCCTCCCTCCTTCCACAAATACTGACACCCAGAATCACACCTACACCCCCCTCCTTAAACAAATTTCTGAACCCAGGATCACACCTACACCCTCCCTCCTTCCAAAAAACTGACACCCAGGATCACAACCTACACCCTCCCTCCCTTCCACCCAAAAACTGACACCAGGATCACACCTACACCCTCCCTCCTTCCACAAATACTGACACCCCGGATCACACCTACACCCCTCCCTCGCTTCCACAAATACGACACCCAGGATCACACCTACACCCTCCCTCCTTCCACAAATACTTACACCCAAGATCACACCTACAAACCCCCCCTCCTTCCACAAATACTGACACCCAGGTTCACACCTACACCCTCCCTCCCTTCCACAAATACTGACACCCAGGATCACACCTACACCCTCCCTCCCTTCCACAAATACTGACATCCAGGAACACACCTACACCCCCCCCTCCCTTCCACAAATACGGACACCCAGGATCACACCTACACCCTCCCTCCCTCCACAAATAAATGACACCCAGGATCACACCTACACCCTCCCTCCTTCCACAAATACTGACACCCAGGATCACACCTACAACCTCCCTCCTTCCACAAATACTGACACCCAGGATCACACCTACAACCCCCTCCTTCCACAAATACTGACACCCAGGATCACACCTACACCCCTCCCTCCTTCCACAAATACTGACACCCAGGATCACACCCACAACCTCCCTCCTTCCACAAATACGACACCCAGGATCACACCTACACCCTCCTCCCTTCCACAAATACTGACACCCAGGATCACCCTACAACCTCCCTCCCTTCCACGGGAAAACTGACACCCAGGATCACACCTACACCCTCCCTCCTTCCCCCAAATACTGACACCCAGGATCACACCTACACCCTCCCTCCCTTCCACAATACTGACCCCCAGATCACACCTACCCCTCCCTCCCTTCCCAAATACTGACCCCCCGGACACACCACACCCTCCCTCCTTCCACAAATACTGACACCCAGGATCACACCACACCCCCCTCCCTTCCACAAATACTGACACCCAGCACCCTCACTCTCCCTCCCTTCCACCCAAACTACACCCAGGTCCACCTACACCTCCCTCCTTCCACAAATACTGACACCCAGGATCACACCTACACCCTCCCTCCCTTCCACAAATAAATGACACCCAGGATCACACCTACACCCTCCTCCTTCCACAAAACGACACCCAGGATCACACCTACACCCTCCCCCCCCTTCCACAAATACTGACACCCAGGATCCACACTACACCCTCCCTCCTTCCACAAATACGACACCCAGGATCACACTACACCCTCCCTCCTTCCACAAATACTGACACCCAGGATCACACCTACACCCTCCCTCCCTTCACAAATACTGACACCCGGATCACAACCTACACCCTCCCTCCTTCCAAAATACTGACACCCAGGATCACACCTACACCCTCCCTCCTTCCACAAATACTGACACCCAGATCACACCCTACACCCCACCCTCCTTCCACCCAAATACTGACACCCAGGATCACACCTACACCCTCCCCCTTCCACAAATACTGACACCCAGGATCACACCTACACCCTCCCTCCTTCCACAAATACTGGGCACCCCGGATCACACCTACACCCTCCTCCTTCCACAAATACTGACACCCAGGATCACACCTACACCCCCCCCTCCTTCCACAAATAATGAAAACCCAGGATCACACCTACACCCTCCTTCCTTCCACAAATACTGACACCCAGGATCCCCACCTACACCCTCCCTCCTTCCACAAATACTGAAAACCCAGGATCACACCTACACCCCCCCTCCTTCCACAAATACTGACACCCAGGATCACACCTACACCCTCCCTCCTTCCACAAATACTGACACCCAGGATCACACCTACACCCTCCCTCCCTTCCACAAATACTGACACCCAGGATCACACCTACACCCTCCCTCCTTCCACAAATACTGACACCCAGGATCACACCTACACCCTCCCTCCTTCCACAAATACTGACACCCAGGATCACACCTACACCCTCCCTCCTTCCCACAAATACTGACACCCAGGATCACACCTACACCCTCCCTCCCTTCCACAAATACTGACACCCAGGATCACACCTACACCCTCCCTCCTTCCACAAATACTGACACCCAGGATCACACCTACACCCTCCCTCCTTCCACAAATACTGACACCCAGGATCACACCTACACCCTCCCTCCTTCCACAAATACTGACACCCAGGATCACAAACCCACCCCTTTCCCCCCTTCCACAAATACTGACACCCAGGATCACACCTACAAACCCTCCCTCCTTCCACAAATACTGACACCCAGGATCACACCTACACCCTCCCTCCTTCCACAAATACTGACACCCAGGATCACACCTACGCTCTTATTCCACAACCTACCCTCATTTTAAGAAAAAAAAATCCTCTTTATAAATCGCAAAGAGACATTGTCCCAATAAAAGCCAATTCTGAGGATCCAATAATTAATATGTAATAATATATTAAGTCAACTGTATTAAGCCAGGGGTAAACGTTGACGAATCAGACATGTGCAATATCTGGGAATCTTTTAGACGTTTCGTCATCCAGTGGCTTTATCAGTACAATATATGAACATGATAGACATATATATTGCAAATAGTGGAAGATAAGGCAGTCAGTCCCTCAGTCCTTTCTCTGTTGTATGTATTTCTCACATGTCCATGTATTGTATCGATAAATCCACCGGATTGCGAAACGTGTACAAGTAAAGATTCCCAGATGAAGATAGATGGTATAAAATACTGACAAGATGGAAAAATACACACATACAGTATAATGCGATCCTTTACTGACAACGTTTCGCCCACACAGTGGGCTTTATCAAGTCAGAAACAGATCTGTTTGTGACTTGATAAAGCTCACTGTATGAGTGAAACGTAGTCAATAAATCATCACATTATGCTGTATTTGTGTAGATTTTTTTCAAAGATGCTCAGATGTTGTACATATGTTTAATTTATATTGTAGGTATTGTATGTTACTGGTATGCTGGGGTAAATGTTGTCTCTCACTCCCCAACACTGTGTCTCAGGCCACGACCTGAGACACACTCCCCAACACTGTGTCTCAGGCCACGACCTGAGACACACTCCCCAACACTGTGTCTCAGGCCACGACCTGAGACACACTCCCCAACCACTGTGTCTCAGGCCACGACCTGAGACACAACTCCCCAACACTGTGTCTCAGGCCACGACCTGAGACACACTCCCCAACACTGTGTCTCAGGCCACGACCTGAGACACACTCCCCAACAAACACTGTCTCAGGCCACGACCTGAGACACACTCCCCAACAAACACTGTCTCAGGCCACGACCTGAGACACACTCCCCAACACTGTGTCTCAGGCCACGACCTGAGACACACTCCCCAACACTGTGTCTCAGGCCACGACCTGAGACACACTCCCCAACACTGTGTCTCAGGCCACGACCTGAGACAACTCCCCAACACTGTGTCTCAGGCCACGACCTGAGACACACTCCCCAACACTGTGTCTCAGGCCACGACCTGAGACACACTCCCCAACACTGTGTCTCAGGCCACGACCTGAGACACACTCCCCAACACTGTGTCTCAGGCCACGACCTGAGACACACTCCCCAACACTGTGTCTCAGGCCACGACCTGAGACACACTCCCCAACACTGTGTCTCAGGCCACGACCTGAGACACACTCCCCAACACTGTGTCTCAGGCCACGACCTGAGACACACTCCCAACACTGTGTCTCAGGCCACGACCTGAGACACACTCCCCAACACTGTGTCTCAGGCCACGACCTGAGACACACTCCCCAACACTGTGTCTCAGGCCACGACCTGAGACCACACTCCCCAACACTGTGTCTCAGGCCACGACCTGAGACACACTCCCCAACACTGTGTCTCAGGCCACGACCTGAGACACACTCCCAACACTGTGTCTCAGGCCACGACCTGAGACACACTCCCCAACACTGTGTCTCAGGCCACGACCTGAGACACACTCCCCAACACTGTGTCTCAGGCCACGACTGGACACACTCCCCAACACTGTGTCTCAGGCCACGACCTGAGACACACTCCCCAACACTGTGTCTCAGGCCACGACCTGAGACACACTCCCCAACACTGTGTCTCAGGCCACGACCTGAGACACACTCCCAACACTGTGTCTCAGGCCACGACCTGAGACACACTCCCAACACTGTGTCTCAGGCCACGACCTGAGACACACTTCCCCAACACTGTGTCTCAGGCCACGACCTGAGGACACACTCCCCAACACTGTGTCTCAGGCCACGACCTGAGACACACTCCCCAACACTGTGTCTCAGGCCACGACCTGAGACACACACTCCCCAACAAAACACTGTCTCAGGCCACGACCTGAGACACCACTCCCCAACAAACACTGTCTCAGGCCCGACCTGAGACACACTCCCCAACACTGTGCTCAGGCCACGACCTGAGACACACTCCCCAACACTGTGTCTCAGGCCACGACCTGAGACACACTCCCCAACACTGTGTCTCAGGCCACGACCTGAGACACTCACTCCCCCAACACTGTGTCTCAGGCCACGACCTGAGACACACTCCCCAACACTGTGTCTCAGGCCACGACCTGAGACACACTCCCCAACACTGTGTCTCAGGCCACGACCTGAGACACACTCCCCAACACTGTGTCTCAGGCCACGACCTGAGACACACTCCCCAACAAACACTGTCTCAGGCCACGACCTGAGACACACTCCCCAACAAACACTGTCTCAGGCCACGACCTGAGACACACTCCCCAACACTGTGTCTCAGGCCACGACCTGAGACACACTCCCCAACACTGTGTCTCAGGCCACGACCTGAGACACACTCCCCAACATTCACTGTGTCTCAGGCCACGACCTGAGACACACTCCCCAACATTCACTGTGTCTCAGGCCACGACCTGAGACACACTCCCCAACATTCACTGTGTCTCAGGCCACGACCTGAGACACACTCCCCAACATTCACTGTGTCTCAGGCCACGACCTGAGACACACTCCCCAACATTCACTGTGTCTCAGGCCACGACCTGAGACACACTCCCCAACATTCACTGTGTGTCAGGCCACGACCTGAGACACACTCCCCAACACTACTGTGTCTCAGGCCAGGACCTGAGACACTGAACCCCCAAGAGAGTGTCGTGGATTTCCAGCAGGTGCGAGTCTAATTAAACTCACCTGAGCCCCGCCCCTCACACCTGAGCACTCCCGTATTTAGACCACGGTGAGTTATCTATGTTAATGATATGCATAGCAAAACAACCCCACGTTTTGTGCCTATTAGGCTCATCATTTAAATCAAGGGGGAAGTCTGTGCGTTGTGGGACCACGAATTAGCATATTAAATCAACTAATTACAAAATATATAGCGAATTCGATCATCTGTTATCATGATTTGTTTTTGTAGTCGAGGGATAATTAATCAGAAGCGACTTCTGATAAATAATTTTTTTCTTGGCTGAAATAACACACAAATTAATCTCATGGGTCGTTAGCAACGTGGGTGAGTAGGGACAGAGGTAAGTAGCTGAGTTAAGCATCAGTAGCTACCTGTATCACTCGTTTTCCCTCTCTGTTTCTCTAGCTCTCCCTCTCGCTTTATCTATTTCTCTCTGTTCTCTCTCTCTCTCTCTCTCTCTCTCTCTCTCTCTCTCTCTCTCTCTACACACACAAATAAAGATTTTTATTTGGTTAGGTTAAGAGTTCCTATCTTTATATACAAGCTAAGAGTTGTTACCTGCCTCATCTCACTTAAAAGTCTTTTTTTTATTGATGTGAAACCTAAATATAGGGATGAGGATCTGGGATGGATCTTTTCCACCTTCTGGATCAGGGATCTCATTAACACAACTGACTCTACGTCATCACTGTTGTTGTGACGTACGAACATGTACCAGACTCGAGTCATTGTGGGATGAATGACCTCAAATGAAATGATGTTCTCGATGTTCTCCTTCGTGATATTTGCTATAGAATCTTGGTTCTCTCCTGACCTCCATCACTGTCTTCTGACACTAATAGTTATATGAGGTAGTCAGCTAATGCTGTTTATTTACACTTGGTGTGTTGGTATTTATTTGTCTTGTTCACTTTTATGTATATTCGTAGGTTTTATTGTTTGGTAGTTTTAATTTTGTTTAGGTTTTACTGTGTAGTGTATATTATTATTATTTTTTTGTTTTTAGTAAGAGTGGTGAATGACCTACACTGTCAGTGTTGTTGTTACTGCTTCTGCTTCTGCTTCTGCTTCTGCTTCTTCTTCTGCTTCTTCTTCTGCTTCTTCTTCTTCTTCTTCTTCTTCTTCTTCTTTTTTTTTCTTCTTTTTCTTTTTCTTCTTTTTCTTCTTTTTCTTCCTTTTCTCCTTCTTCTTCAACCGCTGGTGTTTTCACACTCACTAGGTCGAGTACAAAATTAGTGCCTTCCTGCTATTACTACTATATTACTTAATACTACTACTACATTAACTACATTACTACTACTACCTACTACATTACTCACTACTACTACATTACTACTATCTACTACATTAATACTTACTACTACTACATTACTACATACTAACTGTAATACTAAAATTACTACTAACTATACATTACTATATACTACTACTTACTACTTACTACTACTAATACAGTCTACTACATTACTTCATTACTACTACTACTACAATTACTTTCTAACTATACTAAATTACTACTACTAATACATTATACGTAATTAAACTTTAATACTAATACATTACTACTACTATACTATACATTTCTACTACTACATTACTTACTACATTATAATTATACTATACATTACTGCTACTACTAAATTACTACTACTATACTACTATACTAATACATTACGCACTACTACTACTACTACATTACTACTACTACTTTACCTACTTCATAATACAGTGACTACTACTACATTACTGTACTAATACATTACTACTACTACTACTATACTATACTACATTTACTTATACTACTACAGTACTACTACTACTTACTACTACGACTACATTATACTCTACAACATTACTACTACTACTATACGAATACTACATACTACTACTAAATAATTACTACTACTACTACTGAATCTACTACTACTACATTACTATATTCTAATACTACATTACTACATTACTACCTACCATTTCGACTTCTACTACTACCCTTATTCTACTAATTACTACTACTACTACTACTAAATTACTACGTTACAGTACCTTACTACATTATAATTACTACGACGTCTTACATTTACTTTATATACTACTATACTACATATTCTACTACTTACAATACTATACTATACTACTTACAATACTACATTATACTACTACTACTACTAATACTACTAATACATTTCTACTACTCTATACTACTACTATACTAACATTATACGTCTACTACAGTACTTATACGTACTTACTACTACGTCAATTATATCCTATTCATTGACTTCTACTACTACATTAACTACTATGACTTCTACTAATTTAATTCGAATACTATATATTATTTACTACTATTCTTCTACTACAGTACTTCTTCTACGTCTTTCATTTCTACTATACTACATTACTACTACAGTACTATACTTTCTACATGTAGACTACTACTACTACCATTTCTTATACTCTACATTACTACATACTACTACATTACTATTATACTACTTCATTACTACTACTACGTACATTACGACTAAAACATAATCATTTCTATATACTACAGTACTACTACACTACTACGATACATACTACATTACTTTACTACTTATTTAACTACTACTACTACTACCATTCTACTACTACTAAATTAATATATACTTCTTCATTATACTACTTCTCTTTCGTTAATAATACTACTACATTTACTACTACTACTACTACTATATTACTACATTTACTACTAACTACATTACTACATTACTATACTACTTTAATTACTACTACTACTAATACATTACTTACTATACTACTACTACTTACAGTACTACATTACTACTACTACATTACTACATTACTATACTAAACTTACTACTACTACTCTACATTAACTACTACTTCTTCTACTCATTACTACATTACTTACTACATTTTCTACTACTACTCATTAACTATCTACTACTACTACATTACTACTAACTACTACTTTTCTACTATACTACTATACAATACTTACACTTACTACTACTACTACATTACTACTACTACTAATAATTACTACTACTACTACTACAAATTTACTACTTACTACTACTACTACATTTATACTCTACTACTACTACTTACTACTACCTACTTACTACCTTAACATTACTACTACTACCATTACTACTACTACTACATACTCTCATACTACTACTACTACTAACATTATACTACATTAATACACTACTACACATTACTACTACACTACTACTAACTATTACTACTACTACTACTACATTATACTACTAACATACTATACTATACTACTAATACTATAACTACTACTACATTACTACTATACTACTACTACTACTACTATACTACTACTACTACTACATACTACTACTACATACATTCTACTACTACTACATACTACATAACATACTACTACTACTTACTACATACTAAATACTAACTACTACATTACTACTACTACTACTTACATACTACTACTTACTACTACTACCATTACTACTACTACTACTACTCATTACTCTACTACTACTACATTAACTACTATACTACTATACATTACTACTCTACTACTACATTACTTATAACTACTACTACATACTAACTACTATACTACATTAACTACTACTACTACAACATACTACTACTACTACACACTACATAACTATACTACTACACATACTACTACATATACTACTTACTACTACTACTACATACAAACTACTACTACTACTACATATACTACTATAACTATCACTATCACATCTCTTACTACAACTACTAATACTACTACACTACTCTACCTCCAACACATACATACTATCTTACTACTACTAATACACTATAACATACTAACTACAACACTAACACTACTACTAAACACTACAACTTACTACTACTACTAAACTAACTACTATAACTACAACACTTCTACTACTAACTACATATACTACTCTACTACTACTATAAAAAAAAATAATACTACATACTACACATTACTTACAATACATAACTACTACTATACTACTACACTTTTTTTTTTTTTTTTTTTTTTTTTTTTTTTTTTTTTTTTTTTTTTTTTTTTTTTTTTTTTTTTTTTTTTTTTTTTTTTTTTTTTTTTTTTTTTTTTTTTTTTTTTTTTTTTTTTTTTTTTTTTTTTTTTTTTTTTTTTTTTTTTTTTTTTTTTTTTTTTTTTTTTTTTTTTTTTTTTTTTTTACTACCATTACTAAACTATACCAGAAATAAACAAAACCTATTTGAAACTCACCTAACAATAATAAAATTA
>NC_069460.1:13085166-13145166 GCF_026875155.1 Cherax quadricarinatus | reverse complement strand
ATGATATAGTCATCTAGGGATGATACAGTCATCTAGGTATGATATAGTCATCTAGGGATGATATAGCCATCTAGGGATGATACAACCATCTAGGGATGATACACTCATCTAGGGATGATACAGCCATCTAGGGATGATACAGCCATCTAGGGATGATACAGCCATCTAGGGATGATACAGCCATCTAGTGATGATACAGCCATCTAGTGATGATACAGCCATCTAGGGATGATACAGCCATCTAGGGATGATACAGCCATCTAGTGATGATACAGCCATCTAGGGGGGATACAGCCATCTAGGGATGATACAGCCATCTAAGGATGATACAGCCATCTAGGGATGATACAGCCATCTAGGGATGATATAGTCATCTAGGGATGATAGTCATCTAGGGATGATATAGTCATCTAGGGATGATACAGTCATCTAGGGATGATACACTCATCTAGGGAAGATAGTCATCTAGGGATGATACAGCCATCTAGGGATGATATAGTCATCTAGGGATGATAGTCATCTAGGGATGATATAGTCATCTAGGGATGATACAGTCATCTAGGGATGATACACTCATCTAGGGAAGATAGTCATCTAGGGATGATACAGCCATCTAGGGATGATAGTCATCTACTGATGATACACTCATCTCGGTATGATACACTCATCTAGGGACGATAGTCATTTAGGGATGATACAGTCATTTAAAGATGATGCAGTCATCTAGGGATAATACATTCATCTAGAGATGATATAGTCATCTAGAGATCATATAGTCATCAAGGGATGATATTCATCTTGGTATGATACAATTATCCCAGGAATGATGCGTTCGTCGGAAAGGAATTATTCAAATTCTACCTCACCTTTTATAATTTAAGTACAGTGAGTGCATATTAATTGGGACAACGATGAAATAAGACATTTATTTGGCAATGACATAATTGATTTCATAAGAAATATGACAACCCTTTGCTTTATGAACATTGCTACGCACTTTAGCATAGACTCGACCAATATTGAACACATTGTGGCAAGTTCTTCGTGGCACCAGGTCCTGATAACAGCAGCAATTAGCTTCTTCACAGTTGAACAGTCCTGTTTCGTGATCCTGAGTTTGGTTACTGGGTTGAGGTCAGGAGAGTTTCCAGGCCAATTTAGAAGGCTTAGCACATTCCCTTCGATGAATGTCAGCATTTTTCTGGAAGTGTGGCATGAAGCAAGATCCTGTTGGAAAATGCCTTCTCCATCAGGAAAGTCTCTATCCACAATTGCCTTGTATTTGTCATTGTTCATCGTTCCCTCAACAATAACAAGCCGTTCAGGGCCTTTAGCAGTAAAACTACCCCTAAACATGTTAGGTGGGTGTTTTGGCGCTTGTTGAATGTGTTCATTCCGAAGAGGTTCGCCTTTGCTCCGTCTCACTACCACTGGTCTGTACTCATGTACTTTAAAATGAGCCTCATCTAAAAATATAACTGTACTTCATTCATCCATCATCCATCCCTTATGATTGAGTGCCCACCGCAGCCGTTTTTTTCTTCATAACAGCAGTCAATAACTGTTTCTTTACCGGCTTTCTGGCAGTTCTGCCAGCCTCAAGGAGCCTTCGTCAAACAATTGAAGAATCAACATTTACGCAACTGAAGCCAAATCTCTCTGTTCATCTTTGCAGGTTTTCTTGTGATCCTTCACATTATTTTTTTTATGATAACCTTGTCACCGTGAGGTGTTGTCTTACGTTTTCTTCCACATCTTCCTCGAAGCAGCGCTCCACAACCACCAGTGTTGTCAGCTTTCTTCAGAATCCGACCAACAGTTGAATCTGATAGGCTCAAATTTTTGGCGATCTGTCCGATACTCAAATCAGGATGTTTTCCAAGAGCTACAATACTTCCACGCTTCCTAGGTGTAACATCCATCATGAATTTCAGCAGTAATCATGAACTGAATGGAGAATTTAGCAAAATCACATTCATGTCTGGAGCACGCTTGCAAGAATAGTATTACAGAACAACAGCTGTTGTAGCACTGATGAGAGACGCAGGGTGACACCACAGCTGGATGGTTGCCAGAAAAAAAGAAAACCCAAATTACATCAATTAAGCCGAAGACTTAGACATGGGATAATCACAAAATTTACTCCTAAGTTATTCAATAAAGGGATATATTATCTATACAGAATTAGATGCTTAGGTCTATAATGCTGATGATTTCTAAATCAGGATTAAGCTTTTTCTAAATCCATGGATAATTTTGCATTGATATATCATCCACATATGATAACACACTATCATATTGTTTATCTGGGAGAAACGTGCACTGTGAGAAACGTGCGTTGTGATGTTGCTGTTGTGGGTTGTTGGTTATTATTGTTGTTGGTGATAGTGGTGGTGGTTGTTGTTGTTGGTTATTATTATTGCTGGTGGTGGTGGTTGTTGGTTATTATTATTTGCGATGGTGGTGGGTGTTTGATGTGGTTTTAGTTGTTATTGGTGGTGATGGTTGCTGTTGGTTATTATTGCTGTTGGTGGTTGTTGTTGTTGGTGGTGGGTGGTGGTGTGATGGTGGTGGTGGTGTTGTCTGTTATTGTTTTTGGTGGTGGATATTTTTGTTGATAGTGGTAGTTGTTTCCTGCTTTTGTTGGTGGTATTGGTTGTTGTTGGTTGTTATTATTGGTTGTTGTTGATGATGATTGTTATTGCTATTGGTGGTGGTAGTTGTTAATTTTGGTTCACTAAAACACTAGGGAAGAGACACCGGTAACAAGGTAACGAAACAGAATAGATAACGAGGATTAATTCCGTCGTCTTCAACGTTACGAGAACTTCCACTGGTGACAGCGAAGGAAGTGTGTGTGTAACGTGTTAGTTAACGAGAACATCCATCACTGATAACGCTTCTAGAGACTGTAAACTGTAAATTCAACGAGAATGTCTGGTTTGACAATGAAGACGATAACCACAAATTTATTCTAATTTGTTTACCTGATAACGAAGACTGCAGACTGTAATAAGAGCTCAAGAAAACGCAGATAGAGACTATTTAAAATAGGCAACTTTACGAGAAAACTCGCCACTGACAACGAACATAGAAGCAATAATGAATAAATTAACGAGGAACCTCATTCTAACAACGAAGATGGAGTGTTAATGAGACACTGAAGGAGGATACTCCTAACAACGATCATAGAGATGATAACTAAATTAACAACGAACCTCATCCTCAGCAACGAAGATAGAGCGTTAATGAGACAATGAACGAGGAAATTCACTTCTGACAACGGAGTCTTTACTAAAACTCGAGAAACTAACGAAGGCGTCCATTTCAAAGTATCTTACAAGCCACTTCTAAGTGTCTTGTAAGGCACTATGTCTTGTAAGGCACTGTAAGTCTCTTTTGAGGCACTGTAAGTGTCTTGCAGGCCACTTACAACGCCCAGACATCAATTAGCATATAAATTACGAGTCATTACGGCGTCTTCCTTCCAGACTTTCACCACCAAAATTAACCTACAAAACACCACAGACTGAATAAATACTTCAGCAACACAAAGACTGAATAAATACTTCAGCAACACAAAAATTGAAAAAATATTTCAGCAAATATGTTGGCAATACGTAAGCAGATTTTATACTATACAGCTGTGATCTTGTGAAGTTCAGCTGGGATCTTGTGGTGTAGTGGTAAGACTGTCTCCGCGTGTTAAGACTATCTCTGTATGGTGTAACTATCTCTGTGTGGTGTAGTGGAGGCTATACAAGGATGTACGCTAAAAGACCGTACAGTGATTACAAATTGGGGAAATAAACTAGTTTCAGAAGTGGCTTCACCTTCTGAAATAGGTCTGGCAAGCCATCCCCTTTTTGTCTGCCCCGGGGGCTAGTGAGAAACACCATCAAAAACCCCTTTCTCCCTTTAAACAAATTTAAAACCCCCAAGAATTTCCCCCTTTTCCAAATAAGGCCCCGGTTAACCAAAAAAATTTATTAAAAATTTTTATTTCCCCCCCCCGAAACTAAAACCCTTTTAAAATAAAAAACCGGGATAAACATTTTAAAAAAAGGCCCCCTTTCCAGAAAACCCCCCCCCTTTCAACAAAATAAAGCAAAAAAATAAATTCCACACCCCCCCCCCCTTAAACAAAAGGGAAATTAAAAAGACCCCTTAAAGGGTCCCCCCTTAAAAAAACGAAAAGGATAATAACCCCCCCTTTAACAAAACTACACCAGAAACCCCAAAAATTCCCTTAAAAAATAAACCCAGGTTCCCCAAAACCAAACCCCCTTTACTAAAAACTGAAAAAATAACCCCAAAACCCCTTTTTCCAAAATTTTTAAAAGGGCCCACACCTAATTTTTTAAACAAAATTTTTGAAAAGGCCCATTTAAACCCCCCCTTTTTAAAAAACTGAAAGGCCCCCTTCCACCACTTAAAAACCCCCAACAAAATATGCAAATAAATTACATCCTTCCCTTTTTCAATTCCCCGGATTCCCCACCAAAATTTTCCCTCAAAACACCCCCAGGATTATAAACCCCCCCTTTAAACAAAAAAGGATAAAAAAACCCCCTTCCCCCACAAAACTGAAAATTTTCAGCCAAATTTTAAAAATTACTCCCCCCCATTTTAACATCCCCCCCTTTTCCCCTTTAAATTACGGGGGCCCCCCGGGTTAATTTAACCCCCCCTCCCTTTAAATATTTTAAAAAGGGAAACCCCCAAACCCCCCCTTCCCCCCTTACGGGGAAAGGATACATAATTCCCCTAAAAACCCGACAGGGAATACAAATTTTAAAATAAACCCCCGGGATCACATTTTCCCCCTTCCCCCTTAAAACCCGGGCAAGGACCATACCCCTTTTTCCCCTGCCGGGGGGTTTTTGAACCCCCCCCTTTCCCCCTAAAATCGACCAAGGTTCCCCTCCCCTATTTAAAATTCTGCCCCAACCAAAAAACCCCCCTTTCCCAAAATATGAAAAAAAAGGGTAACCTTTTTTTAAAAACCCCTACTGAAAACCGGGAAGATAAAATTTTGGCACCCAAAAGGGATCACCCCTACCCCCCTTCCCCCCCCTTCACAAAACTGACCCCCGGGTTTTCACCCCTACCCCCTCCCTCTTCCCCAAAAATACTGACCCCCGGGGGCCCAAAACTACACCCCCCCTCCTTCCAAAAATACTGACCCCCGGGTTCACCCTTTACCCCCCTTTCCCCCCTTCCACAAATATTTGACCCCCAAAGGTTAAACACCTACACCTCCTTTCCTTTCCCAAATACTGAACCCCCAAAGGTTCACACCTACCCCCTTCCCCCCTTCCAAAAATATGACCCCGGTTCAATCACCCCCCCTCCTTCCACAAATACTGACCCCCGGGTTTTCCCCACCTACACCCCCCCTCCTTCCAAAATTTTACTAAACCCCCCCGGGTTTAAAACCTACCCCCTCCCCCCCTTCCCACAAATATTTGCCCACCCAGGATAAAACCCTAACCCTCCCCCCTTCCAAAAATTAACTGCACCCAGGTTCACACCAAAAACCCTCCCCCTTTCCCACAAATATGCCCCCCCCAACCCCAGGATCCCCCCTACCCCCCTCCCCCCTTCCACAAATATGACACCAGGATACACCTACCCCCCCCTTCCCCACAAATAGACACCCGGGGATAAAACCAAACCCCCTCCCTCCTTCCACAAATATGACCCCCAGGACCCACCCCTTACCCCCTCCCCCCCTTCCCAAACCAAATATGAACCAGGATAAAACCTTTAACCCTCCCCCCTTTTCCAAAAAATTTTGACCCCCGGGATCACTTCTTCCCCCCCCTCCTTCCAAAAATACTGACACCGGGGTTTCAAAATTTACCCCCTTTTCCCCCTTTCCCAAAAAATTTACTGAACCCCAGGATCACACCTACACCCTCCCCCCCTTCCCCACAAATTACTGACACCAGGATAAACCCCTAACCCTCCCCCCCCTTTTCCCCAAAAATTTACGGGACACCCAGGATCAACCTACACCCTCCCCTCCTTCCACAAAATATTGCACCTTAAAATCCCCACCTACACCTCCCCCCCCTTTCCCACAAATATGCCCCCGGATACACCTACACCCTCCCCCCCTTTTCCCAAAAATTACTGACCCCCAGGATCACAAATCCACCCCCCCTCCTTCCACAAATTTAATGACCCCCCAAAGGATAAACCCCTTTCCCCTCCCCCCTTCCACAAATAGGGACCCCCAGGATAAACCCCTACACCCCCCCCCTTTCCCAAAAATATGACCCCCAAAGGATAACCCCTACCCCCCCCCTTTCCTTTCCACAAATACTGACCCCCCGGATCACACCTACACCCTCCCCCCTTTCCCCAAAAATTTATGACCCCCAGGATCACCCCTTTCACCTCCCCCCTTCCAAATACTGACCCCAAAAGATCCCCCCCTTTCACCCCCCTCCTTCCACAAATACTGACCCCCCAGGATACACCTACACCCTCCCCCCTTTCCCACAAATACGACCCCCGGGAATCACCCCCTTTACCCCCCTCCCCCCTTTTAAAAAAATTACGGGCACCGGATCACACCTAACCCCCCCTCCTTCCACAAATACTGACACCCAGGTCACACCTACCCCCTCCCCCCCTTCCAAAAATTTACTGACACCCGGGAATCCCACCTACACCCCCCCTCCTTCAAAAAATTACTGAACCCAGGACCCAATTTACCCCCTCCTCCTTCCCCAAATATGACCCCCCAGGTTCACCCCTACACCCTCCCCCTTCCCCCAAATATTTACCCCCAAGGATCACCCTACCCCTCCCCCCTTCCCACAAATACTGACCCCCCAGGTTCACCCCTAAAACCCCTCCCCCCCTTTCCCAACAAATAGACACCCAGGATAAAACCCCTACACCCTCCCCCCCCTTCCAAAAATACTTCCCCCAAGGGATCAAAACCTTTCACCCTCCCCCCCTTCCCCCCAAATACTGACCCCCAAGGTTCACCCCTTAAAACCCTCCCCCCCTTTCCCAAAAATTTATGACCCCCAGGACCCCACACCTACACCCTCCCCCCCCTTCCCCAAAAAATTTCGGAAAATCCGGGAAATCCCCCACCTACCCCTCCCCCCCCTTTCCCAAAAATACGGGACACCCAGGATCCACCTACACCCTCCCCCCCTTCCACAAATACTGACCCCCAGGATCAACCTCCCACCTCCCCCCCCTTCCACAAATACTGAAAACCCAGGAATCACACCTACACCCTCCCTCCTTCCACAAATACTGACACCCAGGACCCACACCTAAAACCCCTCCCTCCTTCCACAAATACGGGACACCAGGATCACCCCTACCCCCCTTCCCCCCTTTCCAACAAAAAATGACACCCGGATCACACCTACAACCTCCCTCCTTCCCAAATACGGGACCCCCGGGAAATCACCCTCACCCCCCCCTTCCCTTCCACAAATACGGGGAAACCCCCCCCCAGGTCACCCCTAAAACCCTCCCCCCCTTCCAGGGAATACTGACACCCAGGATCACCCCTTCCCCCCCCCCCCCCCCCCCCCCCCCCCCCCCCCCCCCCCCCCCCCCCCCCCCCCACCCCCCCCCCCCCCCCCCCCCCCCCCCCCCCCCCCCCCCCCCCCCCCCCCCCCCCCCCCCCCCCCCCCCCCCCCCCCCCCCCCCCCCCCCCCCCCCCCCCCCCCCCCCCCCCCCCCCCCCCCCCCCCCCCCCCCCCCCCCCCCCACTAAAAACCCCTTCCCCCCCTTTCCACAAAAATGACCCCCCGGGGAATCACCCCTACCCCCCTCCCCCCCTTCACAAAAAAAATGCCACCGGATCACACCTACACCCCCCCCCCTTTCCCAACAAATTGACCCCAGGATCACCCAAACCCTCCCTCCTTCCACAAATAGGGAAAACCCAGGACCCACCAAACCCCTCCCCCCCTTCCACAAATACTGACCCCCCGGGGTTCACCCTCCCACCCTCCCCCCCTTCCACAAATCTGACCCCAAAGGATCACCCCTACACCCTCCCTCTTCCCCCTTTTTGGGACCCCCCGGTAAAACCCCTTACACCCCCCCCCTTTAAACAAATACTGACACCCGGGATCCCCCTTTACCCCCTCCCCCCTTAAACAAAAATACTGACCCCCAGGATCACCCCAAAAACCCCCTCCCCCCTTCCAAACCAAAATTACTCCCCCCCCCCCCCCCCCAAAAAAGGCACCCCACATTACCCCCCCCCCAATTACTCCCCTAAACCCCCCTTCCACAAATTTTACTGCCCCCCCCCAAACCCAGGTTTCAAAACCTACCCCCTCCCCCCCTTCCACAAAACTGACACCCAGGATCAAAAACCTTCACCCTCCCCCCTTTTCCACAAATACGGGACCCCCAGGATCCACCACACCCCCCTCCTTCCACAAATATTTGACACCAGGATCACACCTACACCCCCCCCTCCTTCCACAAAAAATTGGCCCCGGGTCACCCCTCACCCCCCCTCCTTCCACAAATATGACACCCAGGATCACCCCTTTACACCCCCCCTCCTTTCCACAAATACTGACACCCAGGATCACACTACACCCTCCCCCCTTTCCCAACAATACTGACACCGGATAAAACCCCACACCCTCCCCTTTCCCACAAATATTTGACAAAAGGTTCACACCTACCCCCTTCCCCCCTTTCACAAATACTAAACCCCCAGGATCCCACCTACCCCTTTCCTTCCTTCCACAAATATGACCCCGGAAATCACACCTACCCCCTCCCTCCTTCCAAAAATACTGAAAACCCAGGATAAACACCTAAAACCCCCCCCTTCCCCAAAAATACTAAAACCCCCCGGATCCCCACCTACACCCTCCCTTTTTCCACAATACGACCCCAGGTCACACCCTACCCCCTCCCCCCCTTCCCAAATACTGACCCCCGGTCACACTCCACCCTTTCCCTCCTTCCAAAAAAATAGGGCCCCCGGGGATAAAACCCCTACACCCTCCCCCCTTTTCCAAAAATATGACCCCAGGTTCACCCCTCCCCCCCTCCCCCCTTCCCAAAAAAATACTAAACCCCCAGGACACCCCTACACCTCCCCCCCTTCCCAAAAATTTATGACACCCGGATCACACCTACCCCCCCCCCTTTCCACAAATACTGACCCCCAGGATCCACCTACACCCTCCCTTCCAAAATACGGGCCCCCAGGATCACCCTACCCCCCCTCCCTCCTTCCACAAATACTGAAAACCCGGGAAATAAAAACCTTTCCCCCCTCCCCCCTTCCCCACAAATACTGACCCCCAGGATCCACCTACACCCTCCCCCCTTCCACAAATACTAAAACCCCCAGGACACCCCTTCACCCCCCCTTTTCCTTTCCCACAAATACTGCCCACCCAGGATCCCCAATACGCTCTTTTTTCCAAAAACCCTCCCCTCATTTTAAAAAAAAAACCCTTTTTATAAATGGGAAAAAGGAAAATTTTGTCCCAAAAAAAGGGGCCAATTCTGGGATCCAATAATTAATTGAAAAATTTAAAATTTAAGTCAACTGAAATTTAACCCAGGGGAAAACGTTGACGAATCGGGACATGTGAAATATCGGGGAATTTTTTAAAGACGTTTTTTACCCAGGGGCCCCTTTTATCGTAAAATAAAATGAAATTTTAATGGGACTTTTTATTGAAAATAGGTGGAAAAAAAAGGCAGTCAGCCCCTCATTTTTTTCCCTTGTTGTATGTTTTCCACATTAATGTATTTTTATCAAAAAAAATTCCCCGGATTGCGAAACGTTTTTAACAATTTAAAGTTTTCCCGGGATGAAATAAAAGGTTTTAAAAATACTGACAAGAGGGAAAAAAAATACACACCTTCCCGTTTTAATGCGACCCTTTTATTTGAAAAACGTTTGCCCACACAGTGGGCTTTTTTCAAGTCAGAAACAAAATTGTTTGTAAATTTGATAAAGCTCACTGTATGAGTGAAAACGTGTAAAAAAAATTTTTCAAATTATCTGTATTTGTGTAGTTTTTTTTTCAAAGATGCTCAGATGTTTTCATATGTTTAATTTATATTGTTTGGGGATTGTAAAGTTACTGGTATGCTGGGGTAAATGTTGTCTCTCACTCCCAAAAACTGTGGTTTAAGGGGCCCCGATCCCGGGACACACTCCCCAACACTGTTTTTCAGGCCAAGCCTGAGGGCACAACACCCCAAAACCCCGTGTCTCAGGCCACGACCTGAGACACACTCCCCAACCCTGTGTTCAGGCCCGACCCCGAGGAAAACCTCCCCAAAAAACCCGGTCTAGGCCCGACCTGGACACACTCCCAAAAACTGTGTCTCGGGCCCCGACCTGGGGACCCCCTCCCCAACCACTTTTCTCAGGCCACGACCTGAGACACACTCCCCCAAACACTTTTCTCAGGCCCGACCCGAGACCCCTTTCCCCAAAACTGTGTTCAGGCCCCGACCTGAGACACACTCCCCAAAAAAATTGTTCAGGCCACGACCCCGAGCACACTCCCCCAACACTTTTCTCAGGCCCCGACCTGAGACACACTCACCAACACTGTTTTCTCAAAGGGCCCCGACCTGAGACACACTCCCCCCCACTGTTTTCTCAGGCCCGACCTGAGGGCACCCCCCAACACTGTGTCTAAAGGGCCCCGGGCCGAGACCAAAACTCCCCCCCACGGTCTCAGGCCACGACCTGAGACACATCCCCCCAACACTGTGTCTCAGGCCCCGACCTGAGACACAAATCCCCAACACTGGTTCAGGCCAGGGCCGAGACACATCCCCCAACACTGTGTCTAGGCCCCCGACCCGAGACCACCTCCCCCCCAAAACTGTTTTTTCAGGCCACGGGGCCTGGACACCTCCCCCAAAAACTGGGTTCAGGCCACGATGGGGGACACACTCCCCAACACTGTGGGCTTTGGCCACGACCCCGGGCCACTCCCCAACACTGGGTCTCAGGCCACGCCGAGACACACTCCCCCCCAACTGTTTTCTCAGGCCACGGGCCTGAGACACACTCCCAACACTGTGTCTTTAGGCCACGACCGGGACACAAATCCCCAAAACTGGGGTCTCAGGCCACACCTGGACACACTCCCCCAAAACGGGGTTTTCAGGCCCGACCCGAGACACATCCCCACACTGGTCTTTAGGCCACGACCTGAGGGCACACTCCCCAACCTGTGTTCGGCCCCCGACCTGGGACACACTCCCCAAAAAACTGTGTTCAGGCCAAAGACCCGGGGAAAACACTCCCAACACTGTGTCTCAGGCCACGACCTGAGACACACTCCCCCAAAACTGTGTCTCAGGGCCACGAAACCCGAGACACCACTTTCCCCCAAAAACTTTTTTTCCAGGCCCGACCTGAGGACACCAAATCCCCAACACTGTTTCTAGGCCACGACCTGAGACCACTTCCCCCAAAACTGGTCTCAGGCCACGAAACCCGAAAACACACCCCCCCAACAAAAAACTTTTTTCAGGCCAAAGGGCCCCGGACACACTCCCCAAAAAAACACTGTCCCCAGGCCCGACCTGAGACCCCACTCCCCAACACTGTTTTCTTGGGGCCCCGACCTGGACCCCACTCCCCAAACTGGGTCTCAGGCCCGACCTGAGACCACTCCCCAACACTGTGTCTCAGGCCCCGAACCCGAGGGCCAAAATCCCCAAAAACTGTGTCTCGGCCCCGACCCGAAAACACACTCCCCAAAACCTGTGTTTCGGCCACGCCTGGGACCCCCCCCCCCCAACAAAATTGTCTCAGGCCACGACCCGAGACACATTTCCCAAACAAATTTTCTCAGGCCCCGACCTGGGGACACCTTTCCCCAAAAACACTTTTCTCAGGCCACGACTGAGCACACTCCCCAAAAAACATGGGCTCAGGCCCCGACCTGAGACACCCCTCCCAAACCCCTGTGTCTCAGGCCACGACCTGAGCACACTCCCCCAAACACTGGGTCTTTAGGCCCCGACCCCGAGACACACTTTCCCCCAAAATTCACTGTGTCTCAGGCCAACCGGGAAAAACCCTGGAAAAAGGGGAAAACACTCCCAACATTCACTGTGTCTCAGGCCAAAAGGAAACCCGAGGGCACACTCCCCCCAAAATTCACTGTGTTCAGGCCACGGGCCTGAGAAAACTCCCCCCAAAATTTTACTGGGTCTCAGGCCACCCCGGGCCTGAGACACCCCTCCCCAACATTCCTGTGTCTCAGGCCCGAAATGAAGGGCCCCTCCCCAACTTTTACTGTGTGTTTAGGCCCACCGGAAAAAACCCCCAAGGGGACCCCACTCCCCAAAAACTACTGTGTTCAGGCCGGACCTGAGGAAAACTGAACCCCCAAAAAGAGTTTTCGTGGATTTCCAGAGGGTTTGGAGGGCTTAAATTTAAAATCACCTGAGCCCCGCCCCCACACCTGAGCAATCCCGTATTTAGAAACCCCGGTGGTTTTTCTTGTTTAAAGGGGGTATGAAAAGCAAAACAACCCCCCGTTTTGTGCCTATTTTGGCATCATTTAATTTTTAAGGGGGAAATCTGTGCGTTTTTGGGACCACGGAAAATTTGATATTAAAACAAAAATAATTTCAAAAATAAAAGCGAAATTTGATCATCTGTTTCATGATTTGTTTTTGTAGTGAGGATAAATTTAAACAGAAACGGGCTTCTGATAAATAATTTTTTTTTGGCTGAAAAAACACACAAATTAAAATTTATGGGTCGTTAGCCCAAGTGGGTGAGTTGGGACGAGGTAAAATAGTGGGGTTAAGGGATCAGTTTGTTAAACCCGTTTTCAAATCGTTTTTTCCCCCTCTGTTTCTCTAGGCCCCCCCTCGCTTTTAAACTATTTCTCTCTGTTTTTTTTCCCCTCCCCTCTCTCTCTCTCTCTCTTCTCTCTCTCTCTTTTCTCTACACACACAATAAAGATTTTTATTTGGTTAGGTTAAGAGTTCCCCATTTTATTTACAACTAAGAGTTTTTACCTGCCCCCTTCTCCTTAAAAGGCTTTTTTTTTTTTGATTGGGGATACCAAAATTTAGGGAATTTAGGATCGGGGTGGGGTCTTTTCCCCCTGGATCAGGGATTCATTTTAAAACCCAAAATGACCTACGTCATCCTGTTGGTTTTGAAGTACCCAACATGTACCAGACCCCCGGTCATTTTTGGGATGAAAAGACCAAAAAGAAATGATGGTTTTTCGATGTTTCCTTCGTGATATTTGCCCATTTTGAAACTTGGTTTTCCTGACCTCCATCCTGTCTTTTGACATAATTTGTTATATGGGGGTAGAAGCTAAAGGGTGTTTATTTACACTTGGTGGTTGGTTTTATTTGTTTTTGTTCACTTTTATGTATATTCTAGGGTTTTTTTGTTTGGTAGTTTTTAATTTTGTTTAGGTTTTACTGTGTATTTTATATTATTATTTTTTTTTTTGTTTTTAGTAAGAGTGGGGGAAAAAACCCACACTGTCAGTGTTGTTGTTACTGCTTCTGCTTTGCTTCGCTTCTGCTTTCTTCTTCTGCTTCTTCTTCTGCTTTTTCTTTTCTTCTTTTTTCTTCTTTTTTTTTTTCTTTTTTTTCTTTTTTTCTTTTTTTTCTTTTTCTTCCTTTTCTCCTTCTTCCCTTCCCAAAAAATGGTGTTTTCACCCTCAAATAGGGTTTGGTCAAATTTAGTGGGCCCTTCCCGCTAAATTTTACTATATTACTTAATTCTACTTTTTTACATTAACTACATTTACTACTACTACCTTAAAATTTTTTCATTACTCACTACTACTACAAATTTCTTTCTATCTACTAAAATTAATTTCTTAATACTACTACATTACTACTACTAACTTTAATACTTAAAAATTATACTTAAATATACATTACTATTTAATTTTCTTTCCCACTTAAAATTTTTCCCTTACTACTTTCTTTTAATTTTCAGTTTTTTACTACATTTCTTTCCATTACTACTTTTCTAACTTTCAATTAAATTTTCTAACCCCATTCTAAATTACCCAAATACTAATTTCTTTTAATACGAATTAAACTTTAATACTAAACATTACTACTACTATACTAATTAAAAATTTCTACTACTTTCATTACTTACTACATTTTTAATTTTACTATACATTACTCTACTACTTTTTAAATTACTACTAACTATACCTTTCTATACTAATACATTACCATTTTCTTTCTACTACTACATTACTACTACTACTTTACCTTTTCTTCATAATACATTACTACTACTACATTTCTTTACTAATACATTACTACTACTTTTTTATTTTACTAAACTACATTTCTTTTACTACTACATTTCTTTCTAATACTTACTCCCACACTACATTATACTCTACAAAATTCTACTTTCTACTATACAATTTCTTTCTACTACTACTAAATAATTACTACTACTACTACTTAACTACTACTACACATTACTAATTCTAATTTCTACATTTCTTTCATTACTAACCCAACCCTTTCACTTCTTTCTACTACCCTTATTCTACTAATTACTACTTTCTACTACTTTCTAAATTACTACTTTACAATACCTTTCTACATTTTAATTACTACACTCTTTTAAAAATTTACTTTTATATTTCTACTATACTACATAATTTCTATACTTACAAAAAACTAATAAAAATTTTACTACTTACCAATACTACATTATACTACCCACTACTACTTTAATTTCTAAAATAATACATTTCTACTACTCTATACTACTACTAATTTCTAACATTATACTTTACTTTTCAGTTTATACTACTTAAAAAAAATTTCTAATTATATCCCACATTACTTCTACTATACATTAACTACTATACTTCTACTAATTTAATTCAATACATTATTTTTTACTACTATTCTTCTACTTTCATACTTCTTTCTACTCTTTCATTTTTTATTTTACTACATTACTACTACCATACCCATACTTTTTTCATTAAATACTACTACTACCAAATTTCTTTTTACTCTTTAAAATTTCTACTACTACTAAATTTTACTATTATACTACTTCATTACTACTACTACTTTCAATTACAAATAAAACATAATTCATTTCTTTTATACTACATACTTTCTACACTACTACATTTCATACTACATTACTTTTCTACTTAAATTTAACTTTCTTTCTTACTATACCCTTTCTACTACTACTAAATTTTAATATATACTTCTTCATTATCCCACTTCTCTTTCCGTTAAAAATTTCTACTACATTTTCTACTTTCTACTACTACTATTTTTACTAAAATTTTACTACTAACTACATTTCTACATTACTATACTACTTTAAATTACTACTTTCTAAATAATTTCATTTCTTACTATAATTTCTTACTACTTAAAAGTACTTTCAATTTCTACTACTAAAATTTACTTTCAATTTTCTATACTAAACTTACTACTACTACTCTACATTAAATACTACTTCTTCTACTATTTCTACATTACTTACTACATTTTCTAAATACTACTTTATTAACTACTACTTTCTACTACAAATTTTCTACTAACTACTACTTTTCTTTCTATACTACTATACAATACTTACACTTTCTACTACTTAAATACCCTTATACTACTACTTTTAATTACTACTTTCTACTTTCTAAAATTTCTACTACATTTACTACTACATTACTTTTCAAAATTTCCTTTCTACTAATACTTTCTTACTAAATACTTTTCTTTTTTTAACCCTTACTTTCTATACTTTTTTAAATACATTACTTCTACTACTTCATTAAATTTTTTTCTACTACTTTCTACATTATTAAAATTTCTACTACTTACCTTACTTCTACTACTACTTTTAAATTTCTTTTTTACATTTTAACTTTACTACTACATTTCTACACATTATACATTACTACTACCCACATTACTAATTTAAAATAACTATACTACTTCATTTACTTTTAAAATTACTACTACTACTACATTTTCTACTTTTAAAACTTTTCCCCCTTACTTTCTTTCTACTACATTTACTACTACTTTAAAACTACCAAATTTCTACCTTTTCACTTTTCTACTTTTTACTACATTACTACTACTACTCCAATTACTACTTTCTACTACTTACTACCCTTACTACATTAAAACTTTCTAATTTCATTATATACCTAAAACTTTCTACATTACTACTTTCTACTACTACATTATACTACCTTTCTAATTTTACTACTTACTACCATTTACTAACTTACTTTTACTACTTTAAATTTCTACCCACTACCCTTCTACTTACTACTTTCTACTTTAATTTTACTAACTACACATTACTACTACTCTTTTTAAATTACTACTACTACTACATTACTACTAATACTTTTCTTTCTATTTCACTAATTACTTTCTAACCCACCTTACTACCAAATACTATACATTACTACCTTTTCTAATTACATTACTTAAATATATATACATTACTACTACTACTACATTACTACTACTACTTTACTACCTTACTACAATACTTTTTAAATCTACTAATTACTACTTTCTTTCTAAAAAAAATTTACTATACAATACTACATTTTACACATTTCTACTTTCTTTACTAATTTCTCATTATATAATACTACATTTTCACTAAAAATTTTCTACATACTTTTACTACTACTAATACATTATACATTACTATACTTCTACATTACACTTTCCCACTACTTCCAAATTTCTACCCACTATTACATTACTATATACTTCATTACTAAATTTTACTACTACTACATTACTACAATTACTTCTAATTTCTACATTTTAAAACATTAAATCTACTAAATTAATTACTTTTTCCCACTAAAATTTCTAAATTTACTATTTCTTACATTACTACTTTCTACTACTTTCTACATTATAATTTACTACTCCCACCTTTCTACAAATTTTCATTTACATTTACTATACTACATTAAATCCTTTCTACTATACATTTTCTATATACTACTAAAATACTACTTTCATTTCTACTACTTTCTACCCTTACTACTTTCTACTACATTTCTTTCTATACTACTACCCACTTTCATTACTATACTTACTACTACTACTCTTTCTTAATTTTCACCTTTCTATTACTTACTACTACTACATTTCTACTCTAAATACATTACTACTACTTAAAATTTTGATAATTACTACATTACTTTCTATACTACATTACTCTACTTAAAATTTCATTATACTACTCTACATTACAAAATTATAAAAATTACTACATTATAATACTCTACATTATACTTACTAAATACTACTAAATTTTCTACTTCTACTACTTTTCCCCTTTCTATAATACTATTTAAAATTTCTATACTACTAAAATTTTACTAACTATACATTACTAATACTTTCTACCCTTTCTACTACTTTCTACATTACTAATACTAATTTCTTTCTACTATACATACATTACTATACTACTACATTACTAACTACTACTTTTTACATTAAAATTTCTACTTTCTATCCCCTTAAAAACATTACTAATACTTTCTTATTTCTTACTACTAATTCCTTTTTACTACTTTCTACTACTAATACATTTTCTAAAATTACTACATTTCTACTATTCTACTTTCTAAAAATTTCTACATTTCTACTTACTATTTTATTTTTTTTTTTTATTTAATTTAACTTTTTACTACTAATACTTAACACATTAAACCACTTTTACTACATTTCCCCTTAAAATTAAAATTTGATTTTTTTTATTTTAAAAATTTTAAAAGTAATTTAAAACATAATAAGAGGGAAAAAATACAGGTTTTTAAGGTTTGCATGGCCCGCCCCTTTACATTAGCATTTTGGGTTTTCTTTTAAAATTAATTAAAAAATTTAATAAAAATTGATTGGGGTTTTTTTGGTTTAAAAATTTTTTGTAAAGGAAAATAACTATAAAAGGGAAAAAATTTAATGGCAGGGCATTTAGGGTTTTTTTTGGTTTTTCTGGGAATTTCTTTGGGATTCTTTTTTTAAAATTTTTTTTTTTTTAAAATTTTTAAAAGGGAATTGGGTTTTTTGGGTTTTTTTCAATTTTTGAAAAAATTTGAGAATAAAGGGGAAACATTTTTTAAAAGGAGTTAAACGTTTTTTTAGGGTTTTGGAAAGGTTTGGAAGGAATTTTGAGGGGAGGGTTAATTTTCAGGTTGGGGGTTTTTTTTATTTAAAGGGAATTAATTCCAGATTTTGGGTTTTTATGGTTTAGTGATTGGTTTTTGAAAAAGTGGAGTGGGCCGAGGGAAAAAGAAATGATCCTTTTTTTGGGGGTTTTTTGGTCTTTTGGTGGTTTATTTTTGGAAGGAGTTTTTGAGGGGAGGGGGTTAAAAAAAGAGGGTTTTAAATGGGCCCAAGGGGAAGTTAAATAGGTTTTTAAATAATTTTAAATTTGGAATTTTTTTAAAATTTTTGTTAGGTTTTTGAGAAGAAGGGGGTCCTAGGGGAATTTTTTGTTGGTTTTTTGTATTTATTTGGGTTTTGTTATTTAAATGGGGACTTTTTGTTCCTAATTAGGGGTTTTTTTAATTTTTATTGTTTTTTAGCCCATCCCCAAAATTTTTTTGGGGAATTGGGTTTTTAAAAAAGGAGGTTTAATGGGCCGGGGGGGGCGAATTTTGGCACTTGACCGTTTTTGAGTAATGCAACATTTTGGAATTTTTTAAAAAAACGGGGGTTTTGTGGGAAAAGAAATTTTGGTTTTATTTTAAGAGGTTTTTTCCTAAATTTTCCTTCTTTTACCCTTTGGGGGTTAGGGGGTTTCCCTTTTTAAAAGGTAAAATTTTTAAGGGGGCAATCCTTTTTCCTGTTTCCAAAAAATGCAATTGGAACCCCGGGGTTTTTTTTCAATTTAGTGTTTTTTGTTTGTTGTTTCTCCATTTGATTTTTTTCCCGTAAAATTTCGGGGGTTTTTAAGTTTTTGGGGGACACGAGGAACATCAAAGAGTGATCTGTGCCTTGTGTTATGGTCATGTGTTCTGTTGAGGTTGGCAAGGAGATGTTTGAGGGGAGGGTTAATATCAGAGTTAAGTGTTCTATGCATGTAATAGGTGCAGTAATAAGTATGGATGTTTTATATGGTGAGTAGGTTGAGTGTTTTGAATATTGGTGGAGTGTGCTGCCTGTAGTGAGAATTTGTTATTCTAACTGCAGCCTTTTGTTGGGTAATTAGTGGTCTGAGATGGTTAATTGTTGTTGAGCCCCATGCACAAATTCCATAGGTGAGATAGGGGTAAATAAGAGAGTGATATAGGGCCAGGAGGGCTGACTGTGGAACATAGTACCGTATCTTCGATAGTATGCCTACAGTCTTGGAAATTTTCTTAGAAATTTGTTGTATATGTGTATGAAATTTGAGTCTATTATCGAGGTGGATTCCTAGGAATTTTCCCTCTGTTAGCTTTGTGATAGGTTATCCGTTTATCGTTATGTTAAGAGGGACATCTGTAGCTCTGTTACCAAACTGAATGAAGTAGGTTTTGTCAATGTTTAGTGTAAGTTTGTTAGTCCTCATCCAGGTAGATATTTTCTGTAATTCGGTGTTTACAGTATTGGCTAGCGTGACTGGGCTCGGGTGAGAGAAGACGTATGTAGTGTCATCTGCAAAAAGTGTGGGTTTGAGTAATTGCGAAGCATTTGGTAGGTCATTTATGTATAGGAGAAAGAGAAGAGGGCCAAGGACACTTCCCTGTGGGACACCAACTGTAATTGGTTGTGCGGAAGAGCTTGCCCCATTTGCATACACATATTGGCTTCTGTTGCTGAGGTATGACTTGAGGTAGTTGAGGGAGTGCCCTCTTATACCATAGTGTGACAATTTTACGTGGAGCAAGTCATGGTCAACTGTATCAAAAGCTTTACGTAAGTCAATGAAGATCCCCAGTGGGACTTCTTTTTTCTCTATTGCAGTGTATATATGTTCTAGCATGTGTATAATAGCATCATTAGTATTTTTATTAGGCCTGAATCCAAATTGGCAGGGGTTGAGTATGTTTTGGGAGATAAGGTAGGAGTAGATTCGTTTATGAATTAATTTTTCGAAGATTTTTGAGAGAGGGTGTAAATTGGATATTGGCCTATAGTTATTCAACTCTGTTTGGTCTCCTCCTTTATGGATCGGGGTGACCCTTGCTATTTTGAGAGCTGTAGGGAAGGTGGAGGATTCAATGGATTTGTTAAAGAGTGTTGCAATGATTGGTGATAGCACTTGTGACACTTTTTTGTACTACTACTACTACTACTACTACATTACTACTACTACTACTACATTACTACTACTACTACTACTACATTACTACTACTACTACTACTACATTACTACTACTACTACTACTACTACTACTACTACTACATTACTACTACTACATTACTACTACTACTACATTACTACTACTACTGCTACATTACTACTACTACTACTACTACTATTACTACTGCTATTATTACTACTACTATTACTACTGCTATTATTACTACTACTACTATTACTACTGCTATTATTACTACTACTGTAACTATTACTAATAGTATTGTTACTACCACTAATATTGCTACTACTACTACTGTAACTATTACTACTAGTATTGCTACCACTAATATTGCTACTACTACTACTACTGTAAATATTACTACTAGTGTTGCTACTACCACTAATATTGCTACTATTACAGTAACTATTACTACTAGTATTGCTACTGCTGCCACTGTCTCTGACACTGCTTCACCACCTCACTCTCTCCCTCCCACGGTTCTAACATCTTGCTTGACTGACGTGTGTGGTTGGGTCTTCCTTGACGGCAGTGTCTGCTCCTGACAAGCCTGACTGATTGCTGCCACCAACAGCCTGACTGATTGCTGCCACCGTCATGGGATTCCCGTATGGGTCGTCTTCGCTCCACCTATCAGTGAGGTCGTCCTCAGGGTCGTCCTGTGCTGGAGGGTGAGGTGTTTGAGCTGAAGATACCAGGAAAACCAGGTTTTTTGCAGGAAAATTTTCCTATCAAGAACACGTAGATGCTTTTGCAAACAACATTAATAATAAAATTATTATTTGCACCAGCGTGGGCAGACTTAAAATTATTTATTTATGTAATGCGCTAAACCTATGTAGGTCATGTGTAAGTGGTAGTGGAGGCTTGAACCTCCGTGCTTTAATCGCGAGAGAGAGAGAGAGAGAGAGAGAGAGAGAGAGAGAGAGAGAGAGAGAGAGAGAGTGTGAGTGAGAGTGAGAGAGAGTGAGAGAGAGGTTTAGATTATTGTCCATAACTAGACATGGTGCTTCATAGGACCTTAAACTGTGTCGGCTACACGAGGGTTATTATGGCCGCATGTCACCTGTACATCACCAGTCAAGATTAATCCCTCAGGTAGGATTAAAAGTATAACCCTCAGTGTGTGTGTATATGTCGTGCCGAATAGGTAACACTTGCGACTTTGGCTAAAATAGCAACGGACTTCTTGCCGAATAAGGCAAGCGAAAATTTGTGTATGCAATAATTTCGCAAAAATCATTCTGAACCTAATGAAAAAAATATATTTTGTTGTGTTTGTTTATTATTAAATTATTGTGAACTTATCTGAAATATAATTAATTGAATTAGACTTAATTAAATTGCGCTTGTTATAATAAGGTTAGGTAAGTTTTCTAAGGTACTTTTGGTACAAAATTATTAATTTTACATTAATATAAATGAAAAAATATATCTTTAAATGTGTAAGAGAAAATTTTAGGAAAAAATTAATTTTAAATGAGTTCTTGCTAATTGACCAGTTTTACCTATTCGGCACGACATATATATATATATATATATATATATATATATATATATATATATATATAATATTATATATATATATATATTATATATATATATATATATGCAAAACAACCACTCTGAAAGAATAGAGAAATTCCAAGCGCTTTCGTGACTACTCACATTAGTTCATAGTTCCTTGATAATGTGAGTAGTCACGAAAGCGCTTGGAATTTCTCTATTCTTTCAGAGTGGTTGTTTTGCATATTTTGAAATCACCTGTTTACTGTGATCTTATTGCATATATATATATATAATATATATATATATATATATATATATATATATATATATATATGTGTGCAGGACAAACCACGGGGGGTGGAAATCTTTAGCTCGAGTACTTTCACACTTCTCAGTGCGTCATCAGGAGCTGTGCAATGCTGCAAGGGAGCAACCAAAGCATTGAGAGAGGTCTCAGAGAGCAATAAACAGAGGAATAAACTGCTATTTTCTGAGACCTCTCTCCCTGCTTTGGTTGCTCCCTTGCAACATTGCACAGCTCCTGATGACGCACTGAGGAGTGTGAAAGTACTTGTATTAGAGATTCCCCCCCCCCCGGTGGCTTGTCCTGCATAGTTAAGATCGCCCGTCTGCGACTGTTTGCATATATATATATATATATATATATATATATATATATAATATATATATATATATATATATATATATATATATATAACACACACACACACACACACACACACACACACACACACACACACACACACACACACACACACACATACTGGGAGACACGCCTTGCAGTGTACACATACTGTAAGTAAATATTCGTGCGAGTTCAGTTTACTGCATTCCTCAATCTCATTTGTCTCAGATATACTGTATCTTCCCTGATATCTTGATATTCGATCCATTTCTCATTAGATTTTTGCCGGCGAAGCGGCTAGTTTACTGTGCACCCGACATCCATCCTATGGACGCTATTGCAAGAGCGCTAGGAACAGGCGCTCCTATGCTAGTTCCTAGCGCAAGCTTACAACTAGATTTATGTCCACAATTACGTTATCTGTTATAATCAGATTTAAGATGTTTGTTTGATTTGTCTGGTAGCTAATTTTCACTACTTTAGTTAACCAAGTGAAAGTGTATGATGTAGGGCTTTCACTGGTTTAAATAAAGTGTATAATGTAGCCTTGAATACTGAATATTCTCTTTCACAATCTTTATTCTGGGTTAATGATATTTCGAGTACGACTGAGGATATCTTACGTAGGATGGTAAATGTTCTCTTCTTATTGAGGGTAAGAAATGTGTAGCCTGTCAGGATGTGTTTACTGTCTCTCTCTGTCAACATAATATAGTATTAATGTTGCTAGAAATACCGATACTACTACTACTACTACTATTACTACTGCTGCTGCTACTGCTGCTGCTACTGCTGCTGCTGCTGCTGCTGCTGCTGCTGCTGCTGCTGCTGCTGCTGCTGCTACTACTACTACTACTACTACTACTATTACTACTACTACTGCTGCTGCTGCTGCTGCTGCTGCTGCTGCTGCTACTACTACTACTACTACTACTACTACTACTACTATTACTACTACTGCTGCTGCTGCTGCTGCTGCTGCTGCTGCTGCTGCTGCTACTACTACTACTACTACTACTATTACTACTACTAGTGCTGCTGCTGCTGCTGCTGCTGCTGCTGCTGCTGCTACTACTACTACTACTACTACTACTACTACTACTGCTGCTGCTGCTGCTACTGCTGCTGCTGCTGCTGCTGCTGCTGCTGCTGCTGCTGCTACTACTACTACTACTACTACTATTACTACTACTACTGCTGCTGCTGCTGCTGCTGCTGCTGCTGCTGCTGCTGCTGCTGCTGCTACTACTACTACTACTACTACTACTATTACTACTATTACTACTACTACTTCTACTATTACTACTACTACTACTACTACTTATAATAATAATATTATATATATATATATAATATATATATATATATATATATATATATATATATATATATATATATATATATATATAATAGTATACACATATAGAATTGATGAGGGAAAAAAGGTGAGTGGTGCGTTGAGGTATATGTGGAGTCAAAAAACGTTATCTATGGAGGCAAAGAAGGGAATGTATGAAAGTATAGTAGTACCAACACTCTTATATGGGTGTGAATTATTATTATTATAATCAAGGGGGAAGCACTAAACCCGTAGGATTATACAGCGCCTATGGGGGGATGGAAGGCATTCAGGCTTAATTCAGGGAACTGGAGCACAGATCCAATTCCCTAGATCAAGAGCCCCTCACCAGCGTCAAGGAGCCTTCCTTGAGGGGATATGGGTGTGAAGCTTGGGTTGTGAATGCAGCAGCGAGGAGGCGGTTGGAGGCAGTGGAGATGTCCTGTCTAAGGGCAATGTGTTGTGTAAATATTATGCAGAAAATTCGGAGTGTGAAAATTATGAGAAGGTGTGGAGTTAATAAAAGCATTAGTCAGAGGGCTGACGAGGGGTTGTTGAGGTGGTTTGGTCATTTAGAGAGAATGGATCAAAGTAGAATGACATGGAGAGCGTATAAATCTGTAGAGGAAGGAAGGCTGGGTAGGGGTCGTCCTCGAAAAGGTTGGAAGGAAGGGGTAAGGGAGGTTTTGTGGGCGAGGGGCTTGGACTTCCAGCAGGCGTGCATGAGCGTGTTCAATAGGAGTGAATGGAGACGAATGGTATTTGGGACCTGACGAGCTGTTGGAGTGTGAGCAGGGTAATATTTAGGGAAGGGATTCAGGGAAAGCGATTATTTTTGTATAACCGGACTTGAGTCCTGGAAATGGGAAGTACAATGCCTGCACTCTAAAGGAGGGGTTCGGGATATTAGCAGTTTGGAGGGATATGTTGTGTATCTTTGTACGTATATGCTTCTAAACTGTTGTGTTCTGAGCACCTCTGCAAAAACAGTCATTATGTGTGAGTGAGGTGAAAGTGTTGAATAATGATGAAAGTATTTTCTTTTTGGGGATTTTCTTTCTTTTTGGGTCACCCTGCCTCGGTGGGAGACGGCCGACTTGTGTTAAATATATATATATATATATATATATATATATATATATATATATAAATATATATATATATATATATATATATAATATATATATATATAATCTCTATGTCATGTATTGTTTGTAATGGCTTGACAAAGCTCCTGGAGAGCGAAACGTTGCCACAATACAATATCACATTAATTATAACAGGATACATATAAAGTCCATCATTATGTCCGGATACATTCGTAAAGACCCGGTCTCTGTGTCCGGATAAGAGAGACGGTGCCCAACCCTAGACGAAGATAAACAACACGGAGGAATAAACTGGATCCGGATAAACTGAATCCGGATAAACGACATTGTTTGACAGCAGCCTCAGGCTGTAAGATATATGATCGGAGGTGGAGTGCATGGAGGGATGGAGGGGAAGTGTGTGGAGGAAGGAGGATGGGAACTGAAGGGAGGGAAGAAGTGGTGAGTGAAGAGGAGCCAGGGTCGAAGAGGATAGGTAAGGAGAAAATAAGATAACTAGAGTACAAGAACTACGAGAACTTACTCTTAAGATCAATATTGTCTGGTTAGAATCCACACTTGCTGTCTCTGCTGGGGCTTCACATCATTCGTGAACACACAAGGTCATGGTGAAGCTTAGATCATTCGTGAACACACAAGGTCGTGGTGAAGCTTAGATCATTCGTGAGCACACAAGGTCATGGTGAAGCTTAGATCATTCGTGAACACACAAGGTCGTGGTGAAGCTTAGATCATTCGTGAACACACAAGGTCATGGTGAAGCTTAGATCATTCGTGAACACACAAGGTCATGGTGAAGCTTAGATCATTCGTGAACACACAAGGTCATGGTGAAGCTTAGATAATTCGTGAACACACAAGGTCGTGGTGAAGCTTAGATCATTCGTGAACACACAAGGTCATGGTGAAGCTTAGATCATTCGTAAGTACACAAGGTCGTGGTGAAGCTTAGATCATTCGTGAGCACACAAGATCGTGGTGAAGCTTAGATCATTCGTAAACACAGGTGGTGGTGAGGCTTCAGATCATTTCTGGACACAGAAGGTGGTGAGAGCAAAGCAGAAGGTTCTCTCCTTGGCCTGTGTCCCTCCTGCTCAGGTGTCGTTCTGGGAAATTTGACACACATAAAACGAAGAGTGGTAAAAGTAATCAAACTGTACTACCACCACTACCTCTACTACTACAACTACTATTACCACCATCATTGCTACCACCACCACCATTACCACTGCTACTACTACTACTACTACTACCACCTTCTCTAAACTTCCGGCAGAATAACCACCACTACTACCACCACTACCACTGTACCATACAGTGTGCAACTAGTTAATGTGCGGGTTATTTGTCTATTGTTCCAGTCAGGGTATTGTGCCTTTGTATTCCATTTGGAAATTAAGAAGATCATCTCGGTTAGTGTGTTTCTGAAAGATCTTGACTTATAGTATTATATTAGATTTTTTGCCACCAAAGTGGCTGTATTATCGTGCACCTCACATCCATCCTGTGGATGGTGGTGGCTGTTTATCGTGCACCTCACATCCATCCTGTGGATGGTGGTGGCTGGTTTATCGTGCACCTCACATCCATCCTGTGGATGGTGGTGGCTGTATTATCGTGCACCTCACATCCATCCTGTGGATGGTGGTGCTGGTTTATCGTGCACCTCACATCCATCCTGTGGATGGTGGTGGCTGGTTTATCGTGCACCTCACATCCATCCTGTGGATGGTGGTGGCTGGTTTATCGTGCACCTCACATCCATCCTGTGGATGGTGGTGGCTGGTTTATCGTGCACCTCACATCCGTCCTGTGATGGTGGTGGCTGTTTATCGTGCACCTCACATCCATCCTGTGGATGGTGGTGGCTGGTTTATCGTGCACCTCACATCCATCCTGTGGATGGTGGTGGCTGGTTTATCGTGCACCTCACATCCGTCCTGTGGATGGTGGTGGCTGGTTTATCGTGTACCTCACATCCATCCTGTGGATGGTGGTGGCTGGTTTATCGTGTACCTCACATCCATCCTGTGGATGGTGGTGGCTGGTTTATCGTGCACCTCACATCCATACTGTGGATGGTGGTGGCTGGTTTATCGTGCACCTCACATCCATCCTGTGGATGGTGGTGGCTGGTTTATCGTGCACCTCACATCCATCTGTGGATGGTGGTGGCTGGTTTATCGTGCACCTCACATCCATCCTGTGGATGGTGGTGGCTGGTTTATCGTGCACCTCACATCCATCCTGTGGATGGTGGTGGCTGGTTTATCGTGCACCTCACATCCATCCTGTGGATGGTGGTGGCTGGTTTATCGTGCACCTCACATCCATCCTGTGGATGGTGGTGGCTGGTTTATCGTGCACCTCACATCCATCCTGTGGATGGTGGTGGCTGGTTTATCGTGCACCCTCACATCCATCCTGTGGATGGTGGTGGCTGTTTATCGTGCACCTCACATCCATCCTGTGGATGGTGGTGGCTGGTTTATCGTGCACCTCACAATCCATCCTGTGGATGGTGGTGGCTGGTTTATCGTGCACCTCACATCCATCCTGTGGATGGTGGTGGCTGGTTTATCGTGCACCTCACATCCATCCTGTGGATGGTGGTGGCTGGTTTATCGTGCACCTCACATCCATCCTGTGGATGGTGGTGGCTGGTTTATCGTGCACCTCACATCCATCCTGTGGATGGTGGTGGCTGGTTTATCGTGCACCTCACATCCATCCTGTGGATGGTGGTGGCTGGTTTATCGTGCACCTCACATCCATCCTGTGGATGGTGGTGGCTGGTTTTATCGTGCACCTCACATCCAACTGTGGATGGTGGTGGCTGGTTTATCGTGCACCTCACATCCATCCTGTGGATGGTGGTGGCTGGTTTATCGTGCACCTCACATCCATCCTGTGGATGGTGGTGGCTGGTTTATCGTGCACCTCACATCCATCCTGTGGATGGTGGTGGCTGGTTTATCGTGCACCTCACATCCATCCTGTGGATGTGGGGCTGGTTATCGTGCACCTCACATCCATCCTGTGGATGGTGGTGGCTGGTTTATCGTGCACCTCACATCCATCCTGTGGATGACAGCTAAAAAACATATATGAATACACAAAAGGCCTAGGAACGAGGCCCCAAAAGGGTTAACAAAAGTGCATCTGGACTGATATTTACAATTCATTTATCCGTTGTAAGCAAATTTAGGAAATTTGCTTTATTTATCTGGTATCTTATTTTCATTAATAAGATATCGTGACATGTCACATACATGTAGCCTCTTTTCACAAAAAAACAACTGTGACAATTCTTACTTTGTGTTATGTTCTTCATCTTTAAATTCCACACCTCTTTCCAACACCCGAACATTCACTATTCTTAAAGCCCATCTATAAATAAACTGACCAACCATGGTGACACAATACATCCCTGACTAAGGTCCACTTTTAGTGGGACATTATAATCTGGCTTTGTGGAATTATCCCTTAAGTAATTTACTAAGTGGTATTGATTGGTATTTGCCAACTGGGGTGTTATTTAACATTAGGGTAATGAGGTTCACTAGTTAACCTCTGGTATAACAGTCTTCCCAGGAAAGGTTGGAGTTAGGGGGTAAATGAAGTTTTGAATGCTAGAGGCTTGAGCATCCAGCAGGTTTGTGTGAGTGCATTAGATCAGAGTGGAAGCGGGTGGTTTTTGTGGCTTGCAGTGCTGGTAGACTGTGAGCAAGGTAACATTCACGAAGGGATTCGGGGCAACCGGTTAGCCGGACTTGAGTCCTGGAGGTGAGAAGTACAGTGCCTGCAATCTAAGGGAGGAATGTCTGAACTGTGATGTCAGTACCTCTCTGGCAGAGCAGCAAATGAACGAATGACGAATTTATTTCTTTTGTTTCGGATCACCCTATTTCGGTGGGACACACACACACACACACACACACACACACACACACACACACACACACACACACACACACACACACACACACACACACACACATTACGTACACAGGTGCAGATATGGCCTACAGACCTTGTCGTAATGTGATAACCACTTAGGAACGAGCAAAAACACAGCAAAAAATAAAATATTACATTTCCTTCGCCAAAAATAAGCTGGTATTTACAACATATATAGCCTGTGTACAGTATTTACAGCTAGGTACAGTGAGACAAATGCAAGCATAAGGCACTGTGAACCGTGTCGACCAGAAGGGAAGGTAAGTCTGCTAAACTTGTTTGCACAAGTGTATAACATCGCTTCACAGCTTTGGTGGGGTTCCTTGTTATTAGCTGGTTGAACCAAGGTACTGGTATAGGGGTGGGGGTCCCTTTGATCGTTAAGCCCTTAGCACCTGATTCACTGGTCGGGAGGCAGTCTATATGGGTGTGTGACATACTCTTAGCACCTGGTTCACGCCAAATATAATGTAACATACTCTTAGCAAGTCACAACACACACTTGCACAGTACGCAGCACCAGTATGGATCCCACACCTGGTCAAGCACGTCAAGAAATTAGAGAAAATGCAAAGTTTTGCAACAAGACTAGTCACCGAGCTAAGGGGTATGTCCTACGAGGAGACGTTAAGAAAATCAACCTGATGACACTGAAGGATAGGATATATAGGGACAATATGATAACGACATATAAAATACTGAGAGGGACTGACGGGGTAGATAGGGACAGAATGTTTCAGAAATGTGACATAGCAACAAGGGGTCACAACTGGAAGTTGAAGACTCACATGAGTCACAGGGATGTTAGAAAGTATTTCTTCAGTCATAGAGTAGTTAGGAAGTGGAACAATCTGGAGAGTGATGTAGTGGAGGCAGGATCCATACATAGGTTTAAGAGATACGACAAAGCTCACGGAGCTGGAAGAAAGTGGACCTAGTGTGATTAGTGAAGAGAAAGGGCCAGGAGCTGTGAATCGACCCCTGCAACCACAAATAGGTGAGTACACATTTACATGAATACCTGAGACAAAAGTTAATAAATTTTATAATACAGTACACGTACTGCAGCTATGTATGAAAGAGAGAGACAGAGACAGAGAGAGACAGAGACAGACAGAGACAGACAGAGACAGACAGAGACAGACAGAGACAGAGACAGACAGAGACAGACAGAGACAGACAGAGACAGACAGAGACAGAGACAGACAGAGACAGACAGAGACAGACAGAGACAGACAGAGACAGACAGAGACAGAGACAGACAGAGACAGAGAGAGACAGAGACAGACAGACAAACACGAAGGAAGGACTCGCCCATCGGTGAGACTAATTGTTAAAAATATAGAAAATAAGGTAACATAAAGAATTTGCAGGAGGAGGAGGAGGAGGAAATGGAGGAAGGAAGTGATCAGGAGTGATAAGTGGGCGAGGGAGAGCGAAGGATTGTGGAGGGAAGGAAGGTAAAGTATGGCAGAGATGAGAAAGTGGAAGGGAAGAGGAGGGACAGAAGAATTATCTTTACTCATTCGTGATTGCTGGAGTCGAGGCGTAGCTCCCAGACCTGCCCATGATCAGGTTCCGACCTAGTGTCGTGGACCTTGTCATACCTATTCTTGAAGCTGCGTATGGATGTCACCTCTGCCTGTTCTTCGTTCAGGCCATATTGTTTCCTGACTACCCTAAAACTGAAAAAAAAAAAACAGTTTCTGACATCCATGTGACTCATCTGTGTCTTTAAGTGCCCTCGTGTACCAGTTTGCCGCCTCTCATCAAAGCGTATTTTGTACTTCACTATCACATAGTATGATTGCCAAACATATATTTTTTTCTGATAAACTTGAAATTTTGTGCTGCATACATTTGTTAGTGGGTTTGACTTTGAGAAGACTCTGCCTAGCATGGGCCAGTAGGTCTGCTGCAGTGCTCCTCCTTTCTTGTGCTCTTTGGAAATAAGACATTTGTGCAACACTTGGGAATATTTATTGTGGAAACGTTTCGCCAACCAGAATAAAGATTCCAGCACGAAGATTCCCGAATAAAGATTCCCGAATAAAGATTCACTGAATAAAGATTCACCGAATAAAGATTCACCGAGTAAAGCTCCCCGAATAAAGATTCACCGAGTAAAGCTCCCCGAATAAAGATTCACCGAATAAAGCTCCCGAATAAAGATTCACCGAGTAAAGCTCCCCGAATAAAGATTCACCGAATAAAGCTCCCCGAATAAAGATTCACCGAGTAAAGCTCCCCGAATAAAGATTCCGACATATTGCACAAGTGTACTAATTTCACCTTGTCGGTTTTCTAAACCATATATTCAATTTATGGGAATGTTAGGTACATGAAGACAGGAGCAACTAGTGTCACAATATACTGTGTTAATTCCACCATTATTAAACTATGTGAAGATGTGCGCCCTAGCACATGACCACACCCTGATCCACCATGAGGCCTGGTCTCAGACCAAGCCGCCGGGGGCGTTGACCCCCGAAATCCTCTGCAGGTAAACTCCTGGTAACCCACGTAATTCTTCCAAGTGTCAAGCAGCTTCACTGTTGCTGAAAATAGTATAAAATACCAGGTTGACGAGTGGGACACATGTACAGCAATTAGGTAAAGATACCTAACTCTTGCACATGCGTCTTACTCCTCAGCCCAGGAGCTGAGCTCTTCTTCAAGGATTTGATTCCTAAAGTCTGTAGTGAACGAGAGGATGAGCGAGCAAGACGAGTTTAGGTAAGTTGTTAACACGTTCTCAGTGTTGTGCATGCAACAGATGTCCGTTATCAGAACTGCTGTTGTCAGAGATTAATGATGGGCAGAATAAACATGCAGATGGAGGTGATACCGAACGTAACAATGATTATGCATAGATAACTTCTTAGAAGATATCAGAGGTTATATAAATCAAATTTTTTGGATTTCAAGGGAAGTGTACGAGTGTTAGTCATCACTTGCTGGTGATGTCACTTAAATGTCTCATAAAGATTACAGAAAACTTTTAAAGTCTTTTAAAGAGTAATTGGTATGTCTGTCTCATCTGGTCTGTCTCATCTCTCGTGGACTATGAATTAGTATCAGTTCCAGCCTCAGTGGTTGATGGGAGACAAAACAGAGATACGAATTGCTAAATCACAGTCAACGGCGAAGAGAAAACTTCTAGCGGAGCAGACAGCCCGTGCAACCAGGCAGCCTGATGGCGTTGTCACAGCCGGATTTACCAGACTTTTGGCACTTCATTGACTTAGCAAAGCTAGAGAATCAGGATTTACTTGGAGTCGTTTCCCGGGGTCACCGCCCCCGCGGCGAGATCCCAGACCAGGCCTCCTGGTTGCTGGCCTGATCGATCAAGCTGTTAGTGTCCGCCGCCAACAGTCCCAAGTATACACCATACCCCACCTGATCAGGAACTGATTTGACAAATCTGTCGAGTTTCCCTTGAAGACATCTAGGGTGGGGACTGTTGGTTATCCCCCTTATGCATAAAGGGAGGGTGTTGAAGAGTTGTGGTCCCTTAACAATAATGGAGTTTACAGTATATTTGCCGTTCCTTGTTTTTTTTTCATTGGAGGTATCCCGCACCGTCTGCCAAGCCTCTGATGTTCATAAGTAATGATTCCGACGTGCAGGTTTGAGAGCGATCCCTCCAGTGCATGTAAATCTGTGGCCATTACCATGAGTTTAAATCTCTTAAACATGAACTGCATTTAAAGTCTCCTTTACAGGTTGTGTTGTCAAGAAACCACAAAGACACAGTTGATTCATTTGGTATGTGAGGAAGTTCTGACTTCAGTGGAACAGTGAATTATTATTATTATTATTATAATCAGGGGGAAGCGCTAAACCCGTAGGATTATACAGTGGAACAGTGAAACAACCCCGCGAGTCTAATGCTTACTGGGAGATTATCTATAGTTGTCGGTGTGTACAGTGGGTCAGTTACCCTTCCATGACTTGAAGACCAAGCTTGAGGTACCTGATGTTATCATTTATCACCGAGTGGTACCACTGGTAACTCTCGGACGTTAGTATCTGAGTTATCAGTGACGAGAGTGATGTCAATGTTAATGCATCACTATAGTGTTAGTATCAGTGATGAGAGTGATGTCACTATGTTAATACATCACCATTGTGAAGGCTAACATCTTCAGTCAGTATTACCAAGGCTGGCTTCTCCTCAGGAAAATTAATGAATAGAAAAAGAAATAATAATTCACAAAGATAAACACTTCATTATTTATTAATGCAAAGATTAAACATTGAAATATGAAGGTGTATCCTATTTGAAAGAAAAATGAAAAATGAAATGGAAAAATGACATTTGAATTCAACGCTAATATGTACAGTTACACTGGGGTGTCTGGTGGAGGTTGACACCGTCTTGTAGAAATTGTAGCCGTTGCTGATGATGTGTGTGGGGGGGGGTCACAGGTGTTGGTGACAACCCAACGACTAGTTCTTCACAGAGTCTATAGCCCTGAATAGTCAGTCCAGCTGACAGGAATGCAGGTTCTTTACCACTGCAAAGATGAGGGGTAGTGTCCTGTACAATTAATCAGGTAGGTAGATTATGAATGACGTCTCATGGGCTGTTTCAGTCCGTCTCCTTCAACACTTCTCGTTGGTTGGCAGGTGACCCGATCTGTTATTCCAAGCTGGAAAGAGAGACAGGTTACCCACTGCTTAAGAAATCACTCTCCATAAGTGCAAGATACTTAAAAAAGGTGGTGATTATCTAAAAGTCTCATGGGGAGCTTAAAACTGAAAGGATTAAGTTTATTATTGGTCAAAAGTGAAGCTTTCAACCAATATCCACTAGAATAGGAGCAGAGGCTTTTACTTACAGTAGTGCTGGGAGCTGTGAGTCGAGTGATTACTGTTTGGCCGGAGCCCCACACGTCACCTTTCGAGGTGGGGAGAAAAGGGGGGGAGGGGATAGCGGGAGCTAGACTGACCCTACCTTAACAAGCAGCCAGCAATCAAACTATCGTTACCATACACTTGCTCGCTACTCCTATCTGTTGAACTTTTCCCTCACACTCCCTCATACCAAGACTTATAGTCAAGGAGTATAAGAAGAATAGGCGAGGAAAAAGTTCTAATACGAAGTCGCGTAAGGCAACCAATCTACTGACTGTCACGACTTAACCAGTCAGAGAAATAATTGGATGAACCATTGATTTACACATACGAAACTTAAAAGCTTTGAGTGCCAATGTCCACCTGAAGAGGCGACTGTTGGTTCCCTTAAAAGTTTCTAGGTATATCAAAGGTTTGTGATCCGTTTCTAAAATAAATTCTTTTCCCAGTAAATAAAATTTAAGTTTGGAGATACCCCACACAAGGGCCAAACATTCCTTTTCTATGGTGGAGTATCTCGTTTCTGCAGGAGGGAAGTTTTAGATTTAATAAATATACAGGATCTAGGAGTGTGTGTATTTTGTGCAGTAAGCACCTGACACCTATTGCAAGAACTATACTTCTTTGTAACCTGTAAGTACATGCTTGACCAATAATAAGTGCTTGAGTTTATGCCACGTCTTACGATGGGCCAAGTCTTTGGTCACTGGCAAATCATGAGCCATTTGAAGAACAGTCTCTCGACATGGTTTAGGAACAACAAGGAGGGAATAATCTATCGCTGAAGAATGAGATTTAAATACAGATTTATATAAGATACCATTAATATATTCAAACTTATGAGATACGTATCTCCCGTGGATAACTGTTGTTAAAAGCTTGATTTTTTTGTATATTTTATTTAAAATACAATACATAGCTTAACATAAAAACCCTTTAAACAAGGGTTGATACACATTTAATATAAACACATTTTGAAACACAATCCCTCAGAACGTACAATAGCAAATAACAAACACAATATTAACAGACACGAAGAGGTTACACAAATATACTAGAAAATATCGCTTGTGACAAAACATAAAATTAAGAAAGATGGGTAATCTTAACCCTATTTACACAGAAACAACAACAAGGACATAATATGTAGGTGACCCCTGTAACAGGTTCAATAATATAATTAAATCCATAATCCCTTCAGGTATACACTATTTACATAATATTACTGTGACATATTGCCAATGCACAATACAATATAATAAGAATATTACGATAAATATATAAATATATCGGTTACTCACAACCTACACAAATAATCAATAAATGAAAGGACCTACATCACAATCTCATGATAAAACAAAGTACATACTCTTACTCACCTAACCCCCCAGTACATAAGTTCGCTACAGTCACACATACTCGCCTTACCACAAGTCTTACGAGTCGGCCACAAAACTAGAAAAGCCATAATCATTCCGCACTCATCTACATCCCCTGAACTTCAACCCCCCCCCTTTCACAACGTTAACAATGCTCTCACACTCATACTACGGTACCCTGCTGAAAAAGCCTGGTCCCAGCGACTTCCATATATTTCCCGATTACAACACAACGTTCTATAAATGGTCCCCGCCAATACCCTTTTTGCGCACCTCCCAATCCCCATTCCCTCTCATCGCCCAGGATACAAAAACAAAATCTGCAATTATATACCTGATTGCACATTGCACAGGCGCCTCGACGCCTCCCACGTCCAAACTTAACGCCCTCAATACTGATATCCCGCCTCCTCCCACTGTCCTCAGAACCTTACCCATCCATTCCCTGATACTCCCCAAATTATCACAAAATACACTACATGAAACGCCGTCTCCTCATCCCCGCACACCCGACACGCGCCCTCCACCATCAACCCTCTTTCCCGACGGCAGTATACCATGGAGAAAACGGAAAAATACCTCTCGCACATTTGGACGCACGCGCATCAAACATAATCTCTCCCATATATCCTTCCACGCATACATAGGGTAGATACTCTCAGCCTTTGTGACTACCGTCGCCCTTACAACATGCTCTAAAACACCCACTCAAACTTTATTAGGGTCCCGTACATGCAGCAACGCCCGCTACACGTCTTCACACACCTTCATCTCCGACCCTCCCCACCACATTCACATCTCTTCATGTAAGTCATTCACGCCCCTCCCCGCTTGACCCTGCACATGGCGTAACCCCCACTTCAAATAAATACACTTGACTCTTAACCATAAATCAATCAACCCCAGTCCTCCTCTGTTGACCGGTAAAGTAACCACACTCCTACTCAACCATTCACACCCGGAACCCCAAAGAAAATGGAAAACCCTCTTTAACAGCCTCATAACATCTGGACCTGCTAATGGATATACCGCAGCCACGTGCCAGACTTTACTGTATAACAACACATTCACAACAATCGCATGCTGATGTACTGTCAAATGAGTTGGTCTCAACCCATCCAAGCACCCCACCACTCGATCCACAGCAAGTCCAGAATTAACCATCCTCGCACTACCCATATACACTAACCCACACACTTTTATCCTGTCCACCATATTCCAATGTACATTCCATCCCCAACTCTCTCTTCCCACCCAATCTCCTAAAACCAGTAATTTTGATTTTTCCACATTAACTCTTAAACCAGTAACCCCCGTGAAATTATCAATAACATCTCCAACTGCACGTAAACTCCTCAGCATTCGCACGAGTATTGTCGTGTCATCCACGTACCCTATTATTCCCTGCTCTCCACTTCCTACTCCCCAATCCACCTCCATACACGCTTCCACCTTTCTATAGAAAGGGTCTGTTAAACAGGCAAACAACAATTGAGACAGGGGACAACCCTGCCTAATACCCCGACCCATGGATACCCACTTCCCCAACTTTCCATTTACTTGTACACACATTCCCACACCTGTATACAATGTCTCTGCCCAATGCACCACCTCCTCCCCAAAACCCTGCTTCCTTAATATGTACCACAACACCTCACGTTCTACACTATCATCACAGCAATGATATTATCCTAAAGTCCCACACCGTGTCTTGTCACTTACCTTTTGGCACTAAAACCACAACCATAGTTCCTTGCAACCTGCCCATCCTCCCCTCCCTTTTCATCATATTCATTAGTTCTACTAAGAAGGACTTCAACACATTCCAATGGCTCACATAAAACTCACAGGGCAAGCCATCCAAACCTGGTGCCTTACCTCATGCCATCCCCTCTAAAGCCCTCCACACCCCCCCTTCTTCAATATCCCCCCAACGCCATGCGATCACTGCCACTTAGCACACAAGATACATTCTCCCCCAACCCCCTGAAAGCCCTCACATCCCCCCCTACACTCAGTAAATTTCTTTTTCCCAAAACCCCCTATCCACATAATCACTCATTGCCTCCATTGCTCTTAACTCCTGTCCTGCCCTATATCCACCTAAGACTTCATGTACCACCAGCCTATCAATTTCCATAGCCATACAGTGCTGCCTCTGTCCCCGTAACACACAGGCCGATGGGCGATCACCCCACACCGCCTCTTCAAATCCACCCTGCACTCTCACCGCATCAAATCTGTAATTCCTGAAAAAACTCGGGAAACCTCCCTTTTAACAACTCGATTTTCTCCATGGGATACTGCCCTGCCTGCACACCCCTCTCATAACAACCTTGCAACCTACCCTCGAAATACTGCTGCAACCCGTACATCATCCAACCCTGGTACTTTTCCCATCGCACATAAAACCGCCGGATCCTCTCCTTAGCTACCCCATCCCACCACCCCAGTGTTATATCTTCGAAATTGGTCATCCTGTGTTATTTAACTATTGTAAGATAATATGTTCATCACTTAATATTATAGCGCAAAAGTCCCAGTTTATAGCTAAAATAGAGACTTTCGGCATTATATTATTATCTGTTAATATATGAAAAATACCATGTTATTATCGTTATTTTGTTATTATCACTATTATTTTATTATTATTGTTAGGTAGGATTTCTTGTGTATATAGAGTTTAAGTCTCGGAACTATCTGGTGAATTGTTCAATTGTTTATGTCCGGCTGGCTGACGTTTGGGTCAGCTGATCCAACCTGACGATGCGTCAACAGACTGGCAAGTAGTCAGTCCACTCCCTGCTCTAGCCCTGACAACAAAACGATTTGGCTCTTACGGTGTAAGTTTGAAGGTTTTGAGAAAGGACTTAACTGACTCATTTGTTTAATTTTAAAAATTTCCCCCCCCCCCCCCCCCCTTTTTTTTTTTTTTAAAACCCAATTTCCAAAAAAAAAAACCCAAAAACCCCCAAAAAAATTAAAAACCCCCCAAAACCCCTTAAAAATTTTTCCCCCCCCCCCCCCCCCCCCAAAAAACCCCCCCCCCCCCCCCCAAACCCCCGAAAACCCTCCCTCCCCCCTCCCCCCTTTTTTTAAAAAAAAATTCCCCCCCCCAACCCCCAAAAACCCCCCCTTTTCCCCAAAAAAAAAAACCCCCCACCAATTTAAAGATCCCCCCCCCAAAAAAACCCCCAAAAACCCCCCCCCCCCAAAAAAACCCACCCCCCTTTAAACCCCCAAAAAAAAAAAAAAAACCCCCTTTTTTAAAACCCCTTGGCCCCCCCCCCCCCTTTTTTTTTTTGGGGGGGGGGGGGGGGTTTTTTTTTTCCCCCCCCCCCCTTTTTTAAACCCCCCCCCCCTTTTCCCCCCCCCCCCCCCCCCTTTTTTTCCCCCCCTTTCCCTTTTTTTTTTTTTTTTTCCCCCCCAAAAAACCCCCCCCCAAAAAAAAAATTTTTTAAAAATTTTTTTTTTTTTTTTTATTTTTTTTAAAATTTTTTTTTTTTAAACCCTTTTTTTTAATTTTTTAAGGTTTTTTTAATTTTTTTTTTTTTTTTTCCCCCTTTTTTTCCCCCCCCTTTTTTTTTTCCTTTTTTTCCCTTTTTTCCCCCCCCCTTTTTCCCCCCTTTTCCCTTTCCCCTTTAAAAAACCCCCCCCTTTTTTTTTTTTCCCCCCCCTTTAAACCTTTTTTTTTTTTCCCCCCAATTTTTCCCCCCAATTTTTTCCCCCCCAATTTTTTTTTTCCCCCCCCCTTTTTTTTAAAATTTTACCCCTTTTCCCCCTTTTAAAACCTTTTTTTTTTTTTCCTTTTTTTTTTTTTTTTTCCCCCTTTAAAAAAAAATTAAAATTTTTTAAAAAAACCCCCCCTTTTTTAAACTTTTTTTTTTTTTCCCCCCCTTTAAACCCCCCCCCCCCCAAAAAAAATTTTTTTTTTTTTTTTTTTCCCCCCCCCTTTTTTTCCCCCTTTTTTTTTAAAAAAAAAGGTTCCCCCCCCCCAAAAAATTTTCCCCCCTTCCTTTTCCCCCCCCTTTTCCCCCCCCCCCCCCCCCCCCCTTTTTTCCCCCCCCCCCCCCTTTTAAAATTTTCCCCCCCCCTTTTCCCCCCGGTTTTTTTTTTTTCCCCAACCCCCCTTTTTTCCCCTTCCCCCCAATTTTCCCCCCCCCCCTTTTTAAAACCCCCCCCCCCTCCCCCCCCCCCCTTTTTTTTTTCCCCCCCCCCTTTTTTTCCCCCCCCCCCCCCCCTTTTTCCCCCCTTTTTTTTTTCCCCCCCCCAAAAAAAAAACCCCCCCCTTTTTCCCCCCCTTTCCCTCCCCCCCCTTCCTCCCCCTTTTCCCTTCCCTTTAAAATTTTTTCCCCCCCCAATTTCCCCCCCCCCCCAAAAAAAAAAACCCCCCCTTTTTCCCTTTTTTTCCCCAAAACTCCACCCCCCCCCCCCCTTTTCCCCCCTCCTTCCCCCCAATCCCCCCCCCTTTCCCCCCCCCCCCCCTTTTCCCCAAAACCCCCCTTTTTTTTCCCCCCCCCATTTTTTCCCCCCCTTTTTCCACCCCCCCCCCCCCTTTCCCCCCCCCCTTTTTTTTTTTTCCCCCCCCCTTTCCCCCTTTTTTCCCCCCCCCCTTTTCCCCCCCCCCCCCCAAAACCCCCCAAAACCCCCAAAATTTCCCCCCCTAAACCCCCCCCCCCCCTTTTTCCCCCTTCCCCCCCCCCCCCCCCCCCCCTTTTCCCCCCGCCCCCCCGGGGGGTTTCCCCCCCCCCCCCCCCCTTTTCCCCCCCTGTGGGGCCCCCCCCCCCCTTTTTTCCCCCCCCTTTTTTGGGGAAAAAAAATTTTTAAAAAGGTTTTTGGGGCCCCCCCCAAAACCCCCCCCCTTTGGCCAGGGTCCCCACCCCCCCCCCCCCCAGGCCCCCCCCCCACCCCCGGGCCCCCCCCCCTTTTTCCCCCCCCCCTTTTTCCCCCCAAACCCCCAAACCCCTCTAAGGGAAAAAACCCCCCCTTCCCTCTCTAGCCCCCCCCCAAAAAACCCCCCCCAAACCCCCCCCAAAAAGGGGGGAAAAAAAAAAAAAACCCCCCCCCCCCCCAAAAACCCCCCCCCCCCCAAAAAAACCCCCCCCGGGGGGGGCCCCCCCCCCCCCCCGGGGCCCCCCCGGTCCCTTTCCCCCCCCTTTTTTTCCCCCCCCAAATTCCCCCAAAACCCTTTTTTTTCCCCGGGGCCCCCCCGGAAAAAAAGGGGGGGGGAAAAAAAAATTTGGGCCCCCCCCCCCCCCCCCCCCCCCCCCTTTTTTTCCCCTCCCGGGAAAAAAAATTTTTTTTTTTCCCCCTTGGAAAAACCCCCCCCTTTTGGGGAAAAAATTTAAAAAATTTTTGGGGGAACCCCCCCCCTTTTTCCCCCCCGGGGGGCCCCCCCCCTTTTAGCTTGATGAATACCCGGTAAGCCCTTTTTTAAAAAAAATTTTTTAAAAGGGTTTTTTGGGGAAAAAAAAAAATTTGGGGGGGGAAAACCCCCCCAAAAACCCAAAAATTTTGGACACGCCTTCTTGAAATTCGCCCATTTGTGGGAAAAACAATTGCACAGGAAGGCCCCTCAACCAGGAGCGTGTGCGCAGGGACAACCTACGGCCCCCAGAGTTATGAGGGCAAAGTTAAAAGCTTGATTAGACAATCCCAATTGAAGGGGGTCATTTTGTTTTTTTTTGACAAAGTCCCTCCTTGGAATAAAATCTGGGAAAAAAAAAGGGGCTTAAGGGGGGAAAAAAAAAAAAGGAAGTAGGAGAATCAGGGTTTGGGCGAGCCCCATCAAGACATTGAAGTGCTTTAGGCAATACCCTTACTTTCACCTGATGAGTGGACAGGGGATCCTGGGTACCCCACTATCGAGAGCTAAACATCTTTTTTCCCCCCCCCAAAAAACATTTTAAAACAATGCAGCTTCCCGGGGCAGAATTTTTTAAGGGGCCCCTTTTTTAAAATTGCGAGGAAGAAGCAACCTTTGGAATACTGTTGAAGTTGTTTTCAGGGGCTGAGTAAGCCTTCACAAGTTTGGGGGACCCTGCCGGGTCAACTCGACTGAATCAAATTCAACTCCATTGAATCTACCATTGAAACTTCAGTGCCGAATAGTATGATGGGTTTCCACCCCGCCGTGATATTATTCTCTATGGAAAGGGCAAAAGTACAGGTATTTAAAATTTTGGTGATTTTTTATAGTCTCAATTTATTGTAAGTTTAAGTCAGGGAGGATATACAGTTAAATTTTGGGCACCCTTTTTTTTTTTGACCTTGAAACGATTTGGAGGAATTTGACTCTAGGGGCCCAAGGGTTTTCCAGTGGGCAAGTTTTTTCATTGAGCTCTTTATTTTTATCAAGGGAAAATTTTGTAGGACACTTTTTGATTTTTTTTTGGTTAGAAGATTGGATGGTTCCCAAAGGGGCCCCATTCTACTTTTTTTTTGCTCGGACCGGGGACAGAACCCTCTGTTTTTATTACACATAAATGTTTAACGAAGCAGGGGTCGAACCCTCCCCATTTTTTTTACCCGTTTGAGCGAAGCAGGGAAATTTTAAACCCCCCGTTTTCTTTTGAATTTTCCGTTTCATTTTCCCCCTTTGGGAGTTTTTAAAAATTTTTCAAACTGGGGGTACCCTTTTGGATGAACACTGGGGAGTAAGTTAGGGGAAAAACGGGGGGAAAAATTTAGAAGCTTTTTATTTTTGCTAAAATCCCGGAAAGAATGAAAGGGAAAGGGAAAAAATTGGGGAGAGAAGACAGAAAGAGAGGAGGAAAAGGAAGAAAGATTTCAAAAAGATAGGAGTAGCGAGCGGTTTATGGTAACGAAAAGTTTGATTGCCGGCTGCTTGTTAATTTTGGGTCCCGTCTACTCCCACTACCCCCCCCCCTTTTTCCCCAACTCGAAAGGGGGACGTGTGGGGCTCCGGCCAAAAAGTAATCCCTCGACCCACAGCTCCCACACAACTGTAAGAAAAACCTCTGCTTTCCCATTTTAGTGGATATTGGGTTTAAAGCTTCAAATTTTTACCCAAAAATAAACTTAAAACCTTTTAGTTTTAAGCTCCCCATGAGACTTTTAGAAAAATCACCCCTTTTTTTAAATACTTGCATTTTTGGGAGTTTATTTTTTTAAGAGGGGTAAAAACCCGTCTCTCTTTCCAGCTTGGAATAACAGATCGGGTCAATGCCAACCAAGAGAAGTGTTTAAGGGACGGACTGAAAAAAGCCCATGAGACGTCCCTTCAAATCTACCCCACCCCCGATTAATTGTACAGGCCACTACCCCTCATCTTTTTCAGTGGGGAAAGAAACCTGCATTTTCCCGGGCAGTGGACTGACTTTCAAGGCTATAGACTCGTGGGAAAAACTAGTCGTTGGGGTTTTCACCAACCCCCTGTGACCCCCCCCCCCCCACCAAAACCAACGGCTCCCAATTTTTACAAGACGGTGGGCAACCTCCACCAGACACCCCCCGTGTAAAATGTACATATTTTTGCGTTTTAATTTAAATGTCATTTTTCCCCTTTCATTTTTATTTTTCTTTTAAATAGGGTACAAACCCTTTATATTTTTAATGTTTAATCTTTGGGATTTTAAAAAAATAATGGGGAAATGTTTTTTCTTTGTGAATTATTATTTTTTTTTCTATTCATTAATTTTTCCCGAGGAGGAGCCCCGCCCTTGGGAATACTGTTTGAAGTTGTTCCGGGCTGAGTAAGCCCTTTTAATCGTTTATCACCCATGGTACCACAGGGAACTCTCGGGGCGTTAGTATCGAGTTTTTTTATTTACGGAGTGATTCAATTTAAAGCCCTCACTATTTCAGGGGTTAGTATCAGTGATGGAGTGATTTTCACTGTGTTAATGCATCACTACGTGTTAGATCAGTGATGAGGGGTGATGTCAAATGTGTTAATTATAATTTTACACTGACCCCCAACAGTCCCTTTATGGAGCACACAGGTCAAGAACCTCCCCCAGCTGACACAAAAAATCACAGTGCTACACATAGCAGCAACTTCCCCTGCCCGTGTCAGCTCTTTCGCCCATGTTTTAAGGTACTCTCAGCTGTGACTGATAATTTATCTAAAAATGTTAAGACAAAGTTTTTGGGCTGATAATAATCAATTCTACATAGATGCTCCCCTTTTTTTTAAATGAATTAAAATTTTTGGGTGATCATACGCACGGGAAAAATGAGACACATATGCAACATTAGGGAATGGGTTTTTTATGAAATGTTTCGCCAACCCGTGACCTCCCTTTAGTCTTTTTTCCCGAGCTACATCAACTCCTTTTTCCATTGAAGGTTTTGAAGGGACAAAGACACAATGTTTATGAAGGATCCTGTATCTGACCAAAAAAAACATGCGGGTTTAAAAGAAAAATATAAACGTTTCGAGTTGTAAACTTGAGTTATCCACCAAAGTATTTTTTAAAATAAAAAACATTTGCGTGTGATCCCTTTTTAGTGTGTGGGGGGGGGGGGGGCGAGTGTTTTTGACGGGGGGCGTGTTTCCGTCTCTAGCAAGGCCAGCAAGGCCAGCAGGGCCCGCAGGGGGCCGCAGGGCCAGCAGGGTTATTTGGGGGACCGCAGGACCAGCTGTAGTCTGTTTTTCCCGTCGACCCCCCAATGAGAGAGAATAATGAGGAGGGTTTTGCGGATCACTTAATTTTTCGTGACTTTTTCATCAGAGGGCCCGAAAAATACCCAGGGGGGTTTCCGCCAAACAAGAATTAGTAAAAACCCTGCATAAATCGAACCCACATAACCCCCAAAAAAAAAGTAAAGGATTCCAATGGAAAAAAATCACTTTATCTGACTTATCAAAGGGTTTTTTGGATATATACAAAATATGCTGCTATGAAAATAAATTTTTGTAACTTATTTATGTTTTTACCTGAATAAACTTACTTTGGTTGGGCATTTATTGAGCTCCTGGGCAGGGGTTTTGAATCGTTTTTGATCCAGGTAAAGGGTGGAAGTTTGTAATAGCTGACGAGGTTTTTCAAAAAACACACCCCACACACACACCTATACAAAAAATTTTTTTGTTTGTGGTGTGAGTGTGCGCGTGTGTATATGGTTTTCTTTTTCTTATCAGTTATCAAAGGAACCCGACTATGTGGGTAAAAGCGAGAGAGAAAAAACACTAAAAACACCCCACCAAACACACTCGGTTTTAGTTTTTAGGGGTGACCTAGGGACGACCAGTGAAGAGGCGGGACCAGATGCTAGGACTCGACCCCTGCAACCTCAACTAGGTGAGTACAACTAGGTGAGTACACACGTACACACACACACACGTACACACACACCTGTATAACGTTACTAATGAGGACTCTCGCGGTTCATGTGCAGTAAGTATTCAATCACCATGAATGACAGCATGACACGGGTGCCTAGCTCTTGGTAACATGTATCCTCAGCAGTGTGTGCTAGGAGTACTTCCCTTCCTCAGCAGTGTGTGCTAGGAGTACTTCCCTTCCTCAGCAGTGTGTGCTAGGAGTACTTCCCTTCCTCAGCAGTGTGTGCTAGGAGTACTTCCCTTCCTCAGCAGTGTGTGCTAGGAGTACTTCCCTTCCTCAGCAGTGTGTGCTAGGAGTACTTCCCTTCCTCAGCAGTGTGTGCTAGGAGTACTTCCCTTCCTCAGCAGTGTGTGCTAGGAGTACTTCCCTTCCTCAGCAGTGTGTGCTAGGAGTACTTCGATTCTTCAGCAGTGTGTGCTAGGAGTACTTCCCTTCCTCAGCAGTGTGTGCTAGGAGTACTTCCCTTCTTCAGCAGTGTGTGCTAGGAGTACTTCCCTTCTCAGCAGTGTGTGCTAGGAGTACTTCCCTTCTTCAGCAGTGTGTGCTAGAGTACTTCCCTTCCTCAGCAGTGTGTGCTAGGAGTACTTCCCTTCCTCAGCAGTGTGTGCTAGGAGTACTTCCCTTCCTCAGCATTGTGTGCTAGGAGTACTTCCCTTCCCTAGCAGTGTGTGCTAGGAGTACTTCCCTTCCTCAGCAGTGTGCTAGGAGTACTTCCCTTCCTCAGCAATGTGTGCTAGGAGTACTTCCCTTCCTCAGCAGTATGTGCTAGGAGTACTTCCCTTCCTCAGCAGTGTGTGGTACGAGTACTTCCCTCCCTCAGCAGTGTGTGCTAGGAGTACTTCCCTTCCTCAGCAATGTGTGCTAGGAGTACTTCCCTTCCTTAGCAGTGTGTGCTAGGAGTACTTCCCTTCCTCAGCAGTGTGTGGTACGAGTACTTCCCTTCCTCAGCAGTGTGTGGTAGGAGGTAGTACTTTCCCTCTCCCTCAGCAGTGTGTGGTACGAGTACTTCCCTTCCTCAGCAGTGTGTGGTAGGAGGTAGTATTTTCCCTCTCCCTCAGCAGTGTGTGGTACGAGTACTTCCCTTCCTCAGCAGTGTGTGGTAGGAAGTAGTACTTTCCCTCTCCCTCAGCAGTGTGTGGTAGGAGGGAGTACTTTCCCTCTCCCCCAGTAGTGTGTGGTAGGAAGTAGTACTTTCCCTCTCCCTCAGTAGTGTGTGGTAGGAGGGAGTACTTTCCCTCTCCCTCAGTAGTGTGTGGTAGGAAGTAGTACTTTCCCTCTCCCTCAGTAGTGTGTGGTAGGAGGGAGTACTTTCCCTCTCCCTCAGTAGTGTGTGGTAGGAAGTAGTACTTTCCCTCTACCTCAGCAGTGTGTGGTAGGAGGGAGTACTTTCCCTCTACCTCAGCAGTGTGTGGTAGGAGGGAGTACTTTCCCTCTCCCTCAGCAGTGTGTGGTAGGAAGTAGTACTTTCCCTCTACCTCAGCAGTGTGTGGTAGGAAGTAGTACTTTCCCTCTCCCTCAGCAGTGTGTGGTAGGAAGTAGTACTTTCCCTCTCCCTCAGCAGTGTGTGGTAGGAAGTAGCACTTTCCCTCTCCCTCAGCAGTGTGTGGTAGGAAGTAGCACTTTCCCTCTCCCTCAGCAGTGTGTGGTAGGAAGTAGTACTTTCCCTCTCCCTCAGCAGTGTGTGGTAGGAAGTAGTACTTTCCCTCTCCCTCAGTAGTGTGTGGTAGGAAGTAGTACTTTCCCTCTCCCTCAGCAGTGTGTGGTAGGAGGGAGTACTTTCCCTCTCCCTCAGCAGTGTGTGGTAGGAAGTAGTACTTTCCCTCTCCCTCAGTAGTGTGTGGTAGGAAGTAGTACTTTCCCTCTCCCTCAGCAGTGTGTGGTAGGAGGGAGTACTTTTCCTCTCCCTCAGCAGTGTGTGGTAGGAGAGGGTACTGTCCTCTCTTCCCTCAGCAGAGAGTAGGGAAGTAGGAGGGGGAAGAAGGGGAAGTACCTCATCTCCCCTCACAAGAGGGGTGAGAGAGAGTGGGGGGAGGGGAGGTGAACTGGTGAGTATCTTGCGTGACAGGACGCTTCTGTTATGTCTTTGTCGCAGGCAGGATGTGTGTCAGGGATGCTGCATCATGCTAGGGATGTGTGTCAGGGATGCTGCATCATGCTAGGGATGTGTGTCAGGGATGCTGCATCATGCTAGGGATGTGGGAGTGATGGTAGAAGAGAAGGAGCGCTGGAAGGAGAAGAGGAAGGAGAGAGAGCAGATATGGTAGAAGGGATATTGGATAAACCTAGGAAAGAACAGATAAGAGAGGGAGACCTCATGGTTGATAATGCAACAGAAGTTGAACGAAGAAAGGAGAGGATAATAATAATTATAATAATAATAATCTTTATTTCTACAAGTACATGTACAAGGTATACAGGCCATAGCTGATATCAATAACATACTACAGTATAGAAAGCCGCTTCTTATGCAGAGTATTTCGGGAAATTAGGTGAATTTTGTCCCAGGCTGCGACCTACACCAGTCGACTAACACCCAGGTACCTATTTTACTGATAGGTGAATATGGACAGCAGGTGTCCTAAGGAAACACGTCCTAATGTTCCCACCCGTACCGGAAATCGACCCCCAGACCTCAGTGTGTGAGCTGAGTGCGCTACCAACCGAGCAAACGGGACATGATAGACGATGAAGCGAGAGAGAGAGAGAGAGAGAGAGAGAGAGAGAGAGAGAGAGAGAGGGAGAGAGAGAGGCCGTATCCCAAGAATATATTCCCAACGTGCTAGAATATCACTCCAATACCAAACTAGACAGATTCGCCTTCGAAACACGATCGTTTCCCAAGTTGCCACAGGATGATTGGGTAGTTAGTGAGCTCGTCACTAACTACCCACTGAGAGGCAGTGTTAGGGCCCCACAGAGTAGATACGTGACTCACTAAATGAGAGTCCGTGTCTAACAAGGGTGATGCCTGGATAACGTCCTCCCTTAACAAGCAGCCTTAAAATCCAGACTAGTGCAGTATTACAGCCATACGTACCTCAGTGGTCAGGACAATGGGCTCATAACCGAAAAGCCCTGAGTTTAATCCCCGGGCAGGATAAATAATAATAATAATAATAATAATAATAATAATAATAATAATAATCTTTATTTCTACAAGTATATGTACAAGCTATACAGGCCTAGTTGACATCAATGACATACTACTGTATAGAAAGCCGCTTGTTATGCACAGCATTTCCCGCAAATTAGGTTAATTTAGTCCCCAGGATACGACCCCACACCAGTCGGCTAACACCCAGGTACCTACTTATTGCTAGGTGAACATGAACAGCAGGTGTCTTAAGGAAACACGACCCAAATGTTTCCACCCTTACAGGGGATCGAATCACGAACCTCAGTGTGTGAGGTGAGTGCGCTACCAACCAAGCTACGGGACACCCTCATGGTACCTGAAGGTTACTTGATTGTAGTGGGTGGCATCCTGGGGCTGATATACCGTAGATAGGGGTGAGCTTTGAAATGAGCTGAGGTTAGATAAGAGCTTCTGATCTCTTACAAACAAGTTCTCTAGAAGAAAATTACATCAGAGATGTCGCAGATGTTGCAAACACAGGATGCAGCAGCGTGCAAGCAAGACCAGACCAATAATCATTACTCTCTCAGAATGACGGTGATGAGTCGTTACTTAGTCAGGGTGGTGGGTCGATACTTAGGGTGGTGGGTCGTTACTTAGGGTAGTGAGTCGTTACTTAGGGTAGTGAGTCGTTAGTCACGGTTGTGGGTCGTTACCTAGTCACGGGTGTGGGTCATTACTCAGTCACGGTGGTGGGTCGTTACTCAGTCATGGTGGTGGGTCGTTACTCAGTCATGGTGGTGGGGTCGTTACTCAGTCATGGTGGTGGGTCGTTACTCAGTCATGGTGGTGGGTCGTTACTCAGTCATGGTGGTGGGTCGTTACTCAGTCATGGTGGTGGGTCGTTACTCAGTCACGGTGGTGGGTCGTTATTCACAGTCATGGTGGTGGGTTGTTACACAGTCACGGTGGTGGGTCGTTACTCAGTCATGGTGGTGGGCCGTTACTCAGTCATGGTGGTGGGTCGTTACTCAGTCACGGTGGTGGGTCGCTACTCATAGTCACGGTGGCGGGTCGTTACTCATAGTCACGGTGGTGGGTCGTTACTCATAGTCACGCTGGTGGGTCGTTACTCAGTCACGATGGTGGGTCGTTACTCAGTCATGGTGGTGAGTCGTTACTCAGTCACGGTGGTGGGTCGTTACTCAGTCACGGTGGTGAGTCGTTAGTCACGATGGTGGGTCGTTACTCAGTCACGGCGGGTCGTTACTCAGTCACGATGGTGGGTCGTTACTCAGTCACGGTGGTGGGTCGTTACTCAGTCACGGTGGTGGGTCGTTACTCAGTCACGGTGGTGGGTCGTTACTCAGTCACGGTGGTGGGTCGTTACTCAGTCATGGTGGTGGGTCGTTACTCAGTCACTGTGGTGGGTCGTTACTCAGTCACGGTGGAGGGTCGTTACTCAGTCACGGTGGTGAGTCGTTACTCAGTCACGGTGATGGGTCGTTACTCAGTCACGGTGGTGGGTCGTTACTCAGTCACGGTGGTGGGTCGTTACTCAGTCATGGTGGAGGGTCGTTACTCAGTCACGGTGGTGGGTCGTTACTCAGTCACGGTGGTGGGTCGTTACTCAGTCACGGTGGTGGGTCGTTACTCAGTCACGGTGGTGGGTCGTTACTCAGTCACTGTGGTGGGTCGTTACTCAGTCACGGTGGTGGGTCGTTTACTCAGTCACGGTGGTGGGTCGTTACTCAGTCACTGTGGTGGGTCGTTACTCAGTCACGGTGGTGGGTCGTTTACTCAGTCACGGTGGTGGGTCGTTACTCAGTCACTGTGGTGGGTCGTTACTCAGTCACGGTGGTGGGTCGTTACTCAGTCACTGTGGTGGGTCGTTACTCAGTCACGGTGGTGGGTCGTTACTCAGTCACTGTGGTGGGTCGTTACTCAGTCACTGTGGTGGGTCGTTACTCAGTCACGGTGGTGGGTCGTTACTCAGTCACTGTGGTGGGTCGTTACTCAGTCACGGTGGAGGGTCGTTACTCAGTCACGGTGGAGGGTCGTTACTCAGTCATGGTGGAGGGTCGTTACTCAGTCACGGTGGAGGGTCGTTACTCAGTCACGGTGGAGGATCGTTACTCAGTCACGGTGGAGGGTCGTTACTCAGTCACGGTGGAGGGTCGTTACTCAGTCATGGTGGAGGGTCGTTACTCAGTCACGGTGGAGGGTCGTTACTCAGTCACGGTGGAGGATCGTTACTCAGTCACGGTGGAGGGTCGTTACTCAGTCACGGTGGAGGTCGTTACTCAGTCATGGTGGAGGGTCGTTACTCAGTCACGGTGGAGGGTCGTTACTCAGTCACGGTGGAGGATCGTTACTCAGTCACGGTGGAGGGTCGTTACTCAGTCACGGTGGAGGGTCGTTACTCAGTCACGGTGGAGGGTCGTTACTCAGTCATGGTGGAGGGTCGTTACTCAGTCACGGTGGAGGGTCGTTACTCAGTCACGGTGGAGGGTCGTTACTCAGTCACGGTGGAGGGTCGTTACTCAGTCACGGTGGAGGGTCGTTACTCAGTCACGGTGGAGGGTCGTTACTCAGTCATGGTGGAGGGTCGTTACTCAGTCATGGTGGAGGGTCGTTACTCAGTCATGGTGGAGGGTCGTTACTCAGTCACGGTGGAGGGTCGTTACTCAGTCACGGTGGAGGGTCGTTACTCAGTCATGGTGGAGGGTCGTTACTCAGTCATGGTGGAGGTCGTTACTCAGTCATGGTGGAGGGTCGTTACTCAGTCACGGTGGTGGGTCGTTACTCAGTCACGGTGGTGGGTCGTTACTCAGTCACGGTGGTGGGTCGTTACTCAGTCACGGTGGTGGGTCGTTACTCAGTCACGGTGGAGGGTCGTTACTCAGTCACGGTGGTGGGTCGTTACTCAGTCACGGTGGTGGGTCGTTACTCAGTCACGGTGGTGGGTCGTTACTCAGTCACGGTGGTGGGTCGTTACCAAGATGTATGCACCCCAGGAGACAGTGTTTGTGAAAAGGAAATTTTTATGTTTTTTAAATTACTTATCTGTTGCTACAGAAGTCTTCAACTGAACCTACAATCAACCAGTATTGTTGTTGCTACAGAAGTCTTCAACTGAACCTACAATCAACCAGTATTGTTGTTGCTACAGAAGTCTTCAACTGAACCTACAATCAACCAGTATTGTTGTTACTACAGGAGTCTTCAACTGAACCTACAATCAACCAGTATTGTTGTTACTACAGAAGTCTTCAACTGAACCTACAATCAACCAGTATTGTTGTTACTACAGATTTCCAACTAAAACCTACAATTCAACCAGTATTGTTGTTGCTACAGAAGTCTTCAACTGAACCTACAATCAACCAGTATTGTTGTTGCTACAGAAGTCTTCAACTGAACCTACAATAAACCCAGTATTGTTGTTACTACAGAAGTTTTCAACTGAACCTACAATCAACCAGTATTGTTGTTACTACAGGATCTCAACTGAACCTACAATCAACCATATTGTTGTTACTAAGAAGTTTTCAACTGAACCAAACAATCAACCAGTATTGTTGTTACTACAGAAGTCTTAAACTGAACCTACAATCAACCAGTATTGTTGTTACTACAGAAGTCTTCAACTGAACCTACAATCAACCAGTATTGTTGTTGCTACAGAAGTCTTCACTAAAACCTTTACAATTCAACAGTATTGTTGTTGCTACAGAAGTCTTCAACTGAACCTACAATCAACCAGTATTTGTTGTTACTACAGAAGTCTTCAACTGAACCTACAATCAACCAGTATTGTTGTTACTACAGAAGTCTTCAACTGAACCTACAATCAACCGTATTGTTGTTGCTACAGAAGTCTTCAACTGAACCTACAATAAACCCAGTATTGTTGTTGCTACAGAAGTCTTCAACTGAACCTACAATCAACCAGTATTGTTGTTACTACAGAAGTCTTCAACTGAACCTACAATCAACCAGTATTGTTGTTACTACAGAAGTCTTCAACTGAACCTACAATCAACCAGTATTGTTGTTACTACAGAAGTCTTCAACTGAACCTACAATCAACCAGTATTTTTGTTACTACAGAAGTCTTCAACTGAACCTACAATCAACCAGTATTGTTGTTACTACAGAAGTCTTCAACTGAACCTACAATCAACCAGTATTGTTGTTACTACAGAAGTCTTCAACTGAACCTACAATCAACCAGTACTGTTGTTGCTACAGAAGTCTTCAACTGAACCTACAATCAACCAGTATTGTTGTTACTACAGAAGTCTTCAACTGAAACTACAATCAACCAGTGTTGTTGTTACTACAGAAGCCTTCAACTGAACCTACAATCAACCAGTATTGTTGTTACTACAGAAGTCTTCAACTGAACCTACAATGAACCAGTATTGTTGTTACTACAGAAGTCTTCAACTGAACCTACAATCAACCAGTATTGTTGTTACTACAGGAGTCTTCAACTGAACCTACAATCAACCAGTATTGTTCTTACTACAGGAGTCTTCACAATCAACCAGTATTGTTACTACAGGAGTCTTCAACTGAACCTACAATCAACCAGTATTGTTACTACAGAAGTCTTCAACTGAACCTACAATCAACCAGTATTGTTGTTACTACAGGAGTCTTCAACTGAACCTACAATCAACCAGTATTGTTGTTACTACAGAAGTCTTCAACTGAACCTACAATCAACCAGTATTGTTGTTGCTACAGAAGTTTTCAACTGAACCTACAATCAACCAGTATTGTTGTTACTACAGGAGTCTTCAACTGAACCTTCAATCAACCAGTATTGTTGTTGCTACAGAAGTCTTCAACTGAACCTACAATCAACCAGTATTGTTGTTACTACAGAAGTCTTCAACTGAACCTACAATCAACCAGTATTGTTGTTACTACAGAAGTCTTCAACTGAACCTACAATCAACCAGTATTGTTGTTACTACAGGAGTCTTCACAATCAACCAGTATTGTTGTTGCTACAGGAGTCTTCAACTGAACCTACAATCAACCAGTATTGTTGTTACTACAGGAGTCTTGACAATCAACCAGTATTGTTGTTACTACAGGAGTCTTCAACTGAACCTACAATCAACCAGTATTGTTACTACAGAAGTCTTCAACTGAACCTACAATCAACCAGTATTGTTGTTACTACAGGAGTCTTCAACTGAACCTACAATCAACCAGTATTGTTGTTACTACAGAAGTCTTCAACTGAACCTACAATCAACCAGTATTGTTGTTGCTACAGAAGTCTTCAACTGAACCTACAATCAACCAGTATTGTTGTTACTACAGGAGTCTTCAACTGAACCTTCAATCAACCAGTATTGTTGTTGCTACAGAAGTCTTCAACTGAACCTACAATCAACCAGTATTGTTGTTACTACAGAAGTCTTCAACTGAACCTACAATCAACCAGTATTGTTGTTACTACAGAAGTCTTCAACTGAACCTACAATCAACCAGTATTGTTGTTACTACAGGAGTCTTCACAATCAACCAGTATTGTTGTTGCTACAGGAGTCTTCAACTGAACCTACAATCACCCAGTATTGTTACTACAGGAGCCTTCACAATCAACCAGTATTGTTGTTACTACAGGGGTCTTCACAATCAACCAGTATTGTTGTTACTACAGGAGTCTTCACAATCAACCAGTATTGTTGTTACTACAGGAGTCTTCAACTGAACCTACAATCAACCAGTATTGTTGTTACTACAGAAGTCTTCAACTGAACCTACAATCAACCAGTATTGTTATTACAAGAGTCTTCACAATCAACCAGTAGTGTTGTTACTACAGGAGTCTTCAACTGAACCTACAATCAACCAGTATTGTTGTTACTACAGAAGTCTTCAATTGAACCTACAATCAACCAGTATTGTTGTTACTACAGGAATCTTTACAATCAACCAGTATTGTTGTTACTACAGGAGTCTTCAACTGAACCTACAATCAACCAGTATTGTTGTTACTACAGGAGTCTTCACAATCAACCAGTATTGTTGTTACTACAGGAGTCTTCACAATCAACCAGTATTGTTGTTACAACAGGAGTCTTCAACTGAACCTACAATCAACCAGTATTGTTACTACAGAAGTCTTCAACTGAACCTACAATCAACCAGTATTGTTGTTACTACAGAAGTCTTCAACTGAACCTACAATCAACCAGTATTGTTGTTACTACAGAGGTCTTCAACTGAACCTACAATCAACCAGTATTGTTGTTGCTACAGAAGTCTTCAACTGAACCTACAATCAACCAGTATTGTTGTTACTACAGAAGTCTTCAACTGAACCTACAATCAACCAGTATTGTTGTTACTACAGAGGTCTTCAACTGAACCTACAATCAACCAGTATTGTTGTTGCTACAGAAGTCTTCAACTGAACCTACAATCAACCAGTATTGTTGTTACTACAGAAGTTTTCAACTGAACCTACAATCAACCAGTATTGTTGTTACTACAGAGGTCTTCAACTGAACCTACAATCAACCAGTATTGTTGTTGCTACAGAAGTCTTCAACTGAACCTACAATAAACCCAGTATTGTTGTTGCTACAGAAGTCTTCAACTGAACCTACAATCAACCAGTATTGTTGTTACTACAGAAGTCTTCAACTGAACCTACAATCAACCAGTATTGTTGTTACTACAGAAGTCTTCAACTGAACCTACAATCAACCAGTATTGTTACTACAGAAGTCTTCAACTGAACCTACAATCAACCAGTATTGTTGTTACTACAGGAGTCTTCAACTGAACCTACAATCAACCAGTATTGGTGTTGCTACAGAAGTCTTCAACTGAACCTACAATCAACCAGTATTGTTGTTACTACAGAAGTCTTCAACTGAACCTACAATCAACCAGTATTGTTGTTACTACAGAAGTCTTCAACTGAACCTACAATCAACCAGTATTGTTGTTGCTACAGAAGTCTTCAACTGAACCTACAATCAACCAGTATTGTTGTTACTACAGAAGTCTTCAACTGAACCTACAATCAACCAGTATTGTTGTTGCTACAGAAGTCTTCAACTGAACCTACAATCAACCAGTATTGTTGTTACTACAGAAGTCTTCAACTGAACCTACAATCAACCAGTATTGTTGTTACTACAGAAGTCTTCAACTGAACCTACAATCAACCAGTATTGTTGTTACTACAGAATTTCTTCAACTGGACCTACAATCAACCAGTATTGTTGTTGCTACAGGAGTCTTCAACTGAACCTACAGTCAACCAGTATTGTTGTTACTACAGAAGTCTTCAACTGAACCTACAATCAACCAGTATTGTTTTTTGCTACAGAAGTCTTCAACTAAACCCTACAATCAACCAGTATTGTTGTTACTACAGAAGTCTTCAACTGAACCTACAATCAACCAGTATTGTTGTTACTACAGAAGTCTTCAACTGAACCTACAATCAACCAGTATTGTTTTTTACTACAGAAGTCTCAACTGAACCTACAATCAACCAGTATTGTTGTTACTACAGAAGTTTTCAACTGAACCTACAATCAACCAGTATTGTTGTTACTACAGAAGTCTTCAACTGAACCTACAATCAACCAGTATTGTTGTTACTACAGAAGTCTTCAACTGAACCTACAATCAACCAGTATTGTTGTTACTACAGAAGTCTTCAACTGAACCTACAATCAACCAGTATTGTTGTTGCTACAGAAGTCTTCAACTGAACCTACAATCAACCAGTATTGTTGTTACTACAGAAGTCTTCAACTGAACCTACAATCAACCAGTATTGTTGTTACTACAGAAGTCTTCAACTGAACCTACAATCAACCAGTATTGTTGTTACTACAGAAGTCTTCAACTGGACCTACAATCAACCAGTATTGTTGTTGCTACAGGAGTCTTCAACTGAACCTACAGTCAACCAGTATTGTTGTTACTACAGAAGTCTTCAACTGAACCTACAATCAACCAGTATTGTTGTTGCTACAGAAGTCTTCAACTGAACCTACAATCAACCAGTATTGTTGTTACTACAGAAGTCTTCAACTGAACCTACAATCAACCAGTATTGTTGTTACTACAGAAGTCTTCAACTGAACCTACAATCAACCAGTATTGTTGTTACTACAGAAGTCTTCAACTGAACCTACAATCAACCAGTATTGTTTTTTACTACAGAAGTTTTCAACTGAACCTACAATCAACCAGTATTGTTGTTACTACAGAAGTCTTCAACTGAACCTACAATCAACCAGTATTGTTGTTACTACAGAAGTCTTCAACTGAACCTACAATCAACCAGTATTGTTGTTACTACAGAAGTCTTCAACTGAACCTACAATCAACCAGTATTGTTGTTGCTACAGAAGTCTTTAACTGAACCTACAATCAACCAGTATTGTAGTTGCTACAGAATCTTCAACTAAACCCTACAATCAACCAGTATTGTTGTGTGCTACAGAAGTCTTCAACTGAACCTACAATCAACCAGTATTGTAGTTGCTACAGAAGTCTTCAACTGAACCTACAATCAACCAGTATTGTTACTACAGAAGTCTTCAACTGAACCTACAATCAACCAGTATTGTTGTTGCTACAGAAGTCTTCAACTGAACCTACAATCAACCAGTATTGTAGTTGCTACAGAAGTCTTCAACTGAACCTACAATCAACCAGTATTGTTGGTGTTTTTGTTGCTGGGCTCTAACAAGCTTCCTCTAGGACTGGCGTTTGTTTTCATTTTTTTCCCAGGTAACTTCATTCCAGTTTTATCCCCGAGAGATTGAAGTGTTTCTTCTCGTCCTTGTAGGGAAGCTGCAGCGTCGTGGATCAAGAGCCCACCACCAGCATCAAGGCAACCCCCCCCCCCTTCCTTCATTTTTGAAGAGATGGGTATGTAGCCAGCAGTCATAATTTTTTTTTTTGTATAAAGTCATAGGTCTCTAAAATTAGATCTGTCCCTCTGTGTCTGTGTCGTGTCGTGATGACGGCTTTGATGGGACTTGAGCTAGAGCACGACACAGTCATGCTGGTGTGGGATTCCTCTGTAAAAAAAAACTGATTTGTGGTCACAGTGGTGGCCTATGCTAACCTCCCTATGGTTTTTATAAATATACTTGGTTGAATCTTATCAGAGCCAGCTGGTTCAGTGGTTAACACACTGGCCTGTGAGTTTTAGGACTCACTTGCCATGGGTTCTAACCCCACACGTTCCATGGCTTACCTACACTGGTTCTTAGCTCTGGCGATATGTTGGCAAACACAATAGATTTTTGTTCGTATCCAGGTATCTCATTGACGTCAGTAACTATCTCTATCTCTCCCTCTCTCCCTCTCCGTGTCTCTCTCTCTCTCTCTCTCTCTCTCTCTCTCTCTCTCTCTCTCTCTCTCTCTCCTCTCTCTCTCTCTCTCTCTCGCTCTCTCGTGTTGTTAAATTTTCTTGTCTTGTTCTTACTTGCTCTGTTTTGTTATTCTCTTAAATGAAGAACTCCTGAATTTTATTTTTAGTTTCTTACGTACTTCTCCCATTTGCTTGTAGCCTTTTTCTGACTGTCTTTTTTTCATTCGGTTCTTATTTGGTCGCCTCTCGTCTTAAATGGCTGTGAAACAGTCTGGCTTCGTTTTAGCCTTTGCTGCTGCCATTTTTTTTTTAATTTTGAATTATAAATTCTTTTCTGACTACTGTGCATAATTTCCCATGTCCTCTGTCATCATCCATGTCCTCTGTTATCATCCATGTCCTCTGTTATCATCCATGTCCTCTGTCATCATCCATGTCCTCTGTTATCATCCATGTCCTCTGTCATCATCCATGTCCTCTGTCATCATCCATGTCCTCTGTCATCATCCATGTCCTCTGTTATCATCCATGTCCTCTGTCATCATCCATGTCCTCTGTCATCATCCATGTCCTCTGTTATCATCCATGTCCTCTGTTATCATCTATGTCCTCTGTCATCATCCATGTCCTCTGTCATCATCCATGTCCTCTGTTATCATCCATGTCCTCTGTCATCATCCATGTCCTCTGTCATCATCCATGTCCTCTGTCATCATCCATGTCCTCTGTTATCATCCATGTCCTCTGTCATCATCCATGTCCTCTGTCATCATCCATGTCCTCTGTCATCATCCATGTCCTCTGTCATCATCCATGTCCTCTGTCATCATCCATGTCCTCTGTCATCATCCATGTCCTCTGTCATCATCCATGACCTCTGTCATCATCCATGTCCTCTGTCATCATCCATGTCCTCTCTCATCATCCATGTCCTCTGTTATCCATGTCCTCTGTCATCATCCATGTCCTCTCTCATCATCCATGTCCTCTGTTATCATCCATGTCCTCTGTCATCATCCATGTCCTCTGTCATCATCCATGTCCTCTGTCATCATCCATGTCCTCTGTCATCATCCATGTCCTCTGTCATCATCCATGTCCTCTGTCATCATCCATGTCCTCTGTCATCATCCATGTCCTCTGTCATCATCCATGTCCTCTCTCATCATCCCTGTCCTCTGTTATCCATGTCCTCTGTCATCATCCATGTCCTCTCTCATCATCCATGTCCTTTGTCATCATCCATGTCCTCTGTCATCATCCATGTCCTCTGTCATCATCCATGTCCTCTGTCATCATCCATGTCCTCTCTCATCATCCATGTCCTCTGTTATCCATGTCCTCTGTCATCATCCATGTCCTCTCTCATCATCCATGTCCTCTGTCATCATCCATGTCCTCTGTCATCATCTATGTCCTCTGTCATCATCCATGTCCTCTGTCATCATCCATGTCCTCTGTCATCATCCATGTCCTCTGTCATCATCCATGTCCTCTGTCACCATCCGTGTCCTCTGTCATCATCCATGTCCTCTGTCATCATCCATGTCGTCTGTTACCTTCCATGTCCTCTGTCATCATCTATGTCCTCTGTCATCATCCATGTCCTCTGTCATCATCCGTGTCCTCTGTCATCATCCGTGTCCTCTGTCACCATCCGTGTCCTCTGTCATCATCCATGTCCTCTGTCATCATCCATGTCGTCTGTTACCTTCCATGTCCTCTCTCATCATCCATGTCCTCTGTCATCATCCATGTCCTCTCTCATCATCCATGTCCTCTGTCATCATCCATGTCCTCTGTCATCATCCATGTCGTCTGTTACCTTCCATGTCCTCTGTCATCATCCATGTCCTCTGTCATCATCCATGTCCTCTGTCATCATCCATGTCCTCTGTCATCATCCATGTCCTCTCTCATCATCCATGTCCTCTGTCATCATCCATTTTCCTCTCTCATCATCCATGTCCTCTGTCACCATCCGTGTCCTCTGTCATCATCCATGTCCTCTGTCATCATCCATGTCCTCTGTCATCATCCATGTCCTCTGTCATCATCCATGTCGTCTGTTACCTTCCATGTCCTCTGTCATCATCCATGTCCTCTGTCATCATCCATGTCCTCTTTCATCATCCATGTCGTCTGTTACCTTCCATTTTCCTCTGTCATCATCCATTTTCCTCTGTCATCATCCATGTCCTCTCTCATCATCCATGTCCTCTGTCACCATCCGTGTCCTCTGTCATCATCCATGTCCTCTCTCATCATCCATGTCCTCTGTCATCATCCATGTCCTCTGTCATCATCCATGTCGTCTGTTACCTTCCATGTCCTCTCTCATCATCCATGTCCTCTGTCATCATCCATGTCCTCTCTCATCATCCATGTCCTCTGTCATCATCCATGTCCTCTGTCATCATCCATGTCGTCTGTTACCTTCCATGTCCTCTGTCATCATCCATGTCCTCTGTCATCATCCATGTCCTCTGTCATCATCCATGTCCTCTGTCATCATCCATGTCCTCTGTCATCATCCATGTTCTCTGTCATCATCCATATCCTCTGTCATCATCCGTGTCCTCTGTCACCATCCGTGTCCTCTGTCATCATCCGTGTCCTCTGTCACCATCCGTGTCCTGTGTCATCATCCATGTCCTCTGTCATCATCCATGTCCTCTGTCACCATCCGTGTCCTCTGTCATCATCCATGTCCTCTGTCATCATCCGTGTCCTCTGTCATCATCCGTGTCCTCTGTCACCATCCGTGTCCTGTGTCATCATCCATGTCCTCTGTCATCATCCATGTCCTCTGTCATCATCCATGTCCTCTGTCACCATCCGTGTCCTCTGTCATCATCCATGTCCTCTGTCATCATCCGTGTCCTCTGTCTTCATCCACGTCCTCTGTCATCATCCATGTCCTCTGTCATCATCCATGTCCTCTGTCTTCATCCACGTCCTCTGTCATCATCCATGTCCTCTCTGTCCATCCGTGTCATCATCCATGTCCTCTGTCACCATCCGTGTCATCATCCATGTTCTCTGTCTTCATCCACGTCCTCTGTCATCATCCATTGTCCTCTGTTCCATACGTGTCCTC
>NC_069460.1:13050166-13082666 GCF_026875155.1 Cherax quadricarinatus | reverse complement strand
AAACGTGGGAAGCAGCCCCGCACAGCCGTCCGCCAGCCTTGATTTCATTGGTTCCCGCTATCGCTTTATCTAAAAACGTTACTACCTCTGGCAACTGCTCACCCTCACTCCCCCAGCCACCGCCAGGGATAGCAGAGGACAACAGGGGATAGCAGGGGTCAGATGAGGACAGCAGGGGTCAGTAAAGTAGAAAGGGACTCAAGAATATATATATATTTATATATATATATATATATATATATATATATATATATATATATATATATATATATATATATATATATATATATATATATATATATATATATATATATATAATGTGAGAAATCATGAAAGTGCTTGGAAGTTCGCAGTGGTTGTTTTTCCAAATTGTGATATCACCTGTTTACTGTGTGTGTGGAGGCGGAGGAATATTCAGCTCAGGATCTTTCACAGGAGCAGCGCCCCCACACATTCTAGCAAGCTGAAAGCAGAATTTGTGCAAATTCTATACTTAAAGTTATCTGTAGGCATGGAATATCTGGGAAAACGAATGGCGCACGCAACTCTGAGCACCCCAAAAAATGACGCGACCTCCTGTCCCAAGGAGTGAAGGAGTGTGTCATTCTACCTCCTGTAAACTTTTTTCACCCCAAAATGTACTATACATCAGTCCACAAAAAATACTATAACACAAACTGCCGTGCGTACCATTTGTATGGGACCAGGAGATACAGACCCACAAATCTTGGGAAGCTAACTATAGAGGTTACAACCATTTCACAACAAGAGATTTTTTGTAGATGAATGGTTCAGAGAATCGACATGTTGAATTAGACACATGTGCAAATCTGGGTATCATATTGAGGAAACGTTTCGCTACACAGTGGCTTCATCAGTCCATACAAAGGAGAAACTAGAGAACAGGCGAGAATGAGGTAATCAGTCCCTCAGCCTTGAGTCGATGTGGTCAGTCCGTCAATCTTGAATAGAATACGGCATATGAGCGGAGAAGCAGCTTATAAACCGTAGACAGGTGAGGCAGCAGTCGTAGGTGGTGTCACAGAATGGTTCTCTGAACCATTTATCTACAATTCTGTCAGACACTGCAACTTCTTGGGATCTTAATACTTGGGAATTCTTCACTTGCCTAACCCTTGGGCACGACCTACTTCCACATTGGACAAATGTGTACAATTATGTGTACAATTCAAGTCCGCTAGATGCTAATATGGGACCACTTAAAGCTCTAATCCATGTACGAAATTTGTGTCCCGAGGGATCCTTCCCTTATCGTAGGTCTATGCCAAACACCTTGTCCAATCCTGTACCTCCTTTAGTTTGTGCTACTACCAAACCTCTCAACCGCAATCACTCACGCTCATCATCCAAAGCAAGTGTTAAGAGCTATCATTCCCGTAACACCCATAGTACGTACAGTAACCACAGTCAAATAATTTGCTACAATTGTGGTTTCCGTGGTCATATCGCTAGTAATTGTTATGACAGTTACCCTAAGAAGCGTCGTACTGATGATGAGTACCAGTCAGATCTTCCCTACTGTACTCATCATAGAATTCATGGACATGATACATCTGAGTGCAATGCGCTCTACAATATGCGGTACTCTAGATCTTTCCATGGCCGTTCCAACCGCAGAGCCAGGAGAGGAAACAGACGTCGTGGTTCACAGTCTAATCAGAACCAGGCTCATTCTTCCAATTCGGGGGAATTAGAGCGCCCCAGTCAACCCGCCCAATGGTGACGGTAAGTGATAATGAGTACACCATCCCCGTTCACAATTCCTTTGAAGCCTTAAGCAGTCTCGTGAATGACAATCCTGCTGATGATGTGGCTTCACACGTCTCTGACGTAGAGGAATTTGGGGATGAAGTAGAAGATGCTTTCTCCGATGATAACTCAACTTCCTGTTTGCATATAAGTTCTAATGCAACGATTGGTCCATTAGTACAAGCTTCTGTCCATAATGCGCCCGTTCATGTGTTCATGGACTCTGGTGCGCAAGTTAATATCATTAGGTCTAGCTTGTTTAAAGAGAAGCGGTTACGACGTATCCTCCTCGTTGAACCAACTACTGTAACCTTCCTTGGTGGAGTAGCTGGTTCTCTTCTGCGAGTCAGAGGTCAGACTTCGCTCACCTTTACTATCCAAGGCAGAGACTTTACTGCTGCTTTTCTTGTTGTCGACCAGATTACTTTCCCTGGTGACCTTCTTCTGGGATTTGCTTCCATGCGAGACTTACGCATTGTGCTCGACCCGTACCGATGGCATGCCCAAATAGATGACTTAATCGTTCCATTCTGGGGTTACCAGCTTGGATCAGAAATCTGTCATACTGCTGCAGAGTATGATGTACGCATTAAGTCCTTACAAGCCAATGCAATTTCCAGTAGCGTACCCAAGCGGTCAGGCACTGGTAATTCTGTCACTCCCATTAGTGTTCCACCTATGCCTTCAGACTTGCAGGATAGTGTTCCGTTGCCTCAAGTGTCCGAGGACACTCAGACAGCCTTGAGTGCACAGCCTATCCCTGCAATGACTGCTAGTTCGAGTAGTAGTTTCTCCACAGGGGATGCCTTGTCAGAAAACGATTACTTGGAACTAGTAATGCCATCTCTTGTTGATGTCACATGCCGTTTGCAGAAAGACGTCTCTGTTGCGGCTAGTGCTCTCACTAGAGTGTCTGTTGTTGTTCCTAATGTTCCAGATGGTGATACCGTCCTAGTTGACAGTGATTCCTGCAAGGTCAAAGGTTTATTTGTTGAACCTTCCTTACATATTGTAAGAGACAGTAAGATCCATTTACTCCTTGCTAACACTTTGGGTCACAGTGTTCGTCTCAGAGCAAATACCAACCTCGTTGACCTAGTTCACTATCCTTACCCTGTTCAAGTACAGCATGACGTGTCACCTGACCAGTGGGTCGGTGCTATTTCTACCGGGGAGACCTCATCCACTTCTCCGGATCAATCTGTTTCACCGGTTGAGGAGAAAGACTTAGCTCCTACTGACTTCCCAGACGAAGTCAAGCATTTGTTGACTCTGTTGAAACAAAACGTCGTAAAGCTATTGCCTTACCAGGTGAGAGATGGGTATAACGAACTTATTGTCCCATCGTATTCCACTTGAACCTGGTACTAGACCTATTTACATACCTGCGTACAGAATGCCTCATTCACAAGTTGCTGTCGCAGAGGAACTGATCAATCAAATGCTCAATGATGGAGTTATTGCACATAGCAATTCACCCGGAATGCGCCCTTGATCCTAGTGCCTAAGAAGGATGGCACTTGGCGCCCGGTGATTTGACTTTAGGAAGTTAAACGCGAAAACCATTCCAGATCGTTTCCCACTTCCTGTACTAGGTGACCTTTTACGCAATATCGGAGATAACAAAGTCTTCTCGACCCTAGACTTGTTACAAGGGTTTTGGCAAGTCCCTCTTCACGAGGACAGCCAAGAGTTAACGCTTTCTCCACTCCCACAGGTCATTTATCCATTTCCTCCTATGGCGTTTGGATTACGATCGTCTCCTATCACGTTCTCTAGACTCATGACCAATATCTTTAGAGGTCTGATAGGTAAAGCACTTATGGTGTACTTAGACGACGTAATCGTCATGTCGAAGACGTGGACACACATCTGAAAAGACTTGATACAGTACTTGGAAAGCTTGAAGAAGCAAATTTAAAGATCAAACTGTCTAAATGCCAATTTTTCAGATCAGAAATTAAGTTTCTTGGTCACGTAGTCACTCCTAGAGGGGTTACGACTGACCAAGTAAAGTAACTGCAGTACTAAATTTTCCAACTCCCAAAACTGCTGATGCCGTAAGATCCTTTGTGGGCTTAGCAGGTTTTTATAGATCTTTCATTGCTAATTTTTCTTCCATAGCTGCTCCTCTAACCGAGTTGCTTAAGAAAGATGCTCCTTTTGTTTGGACCTTCCGTCAAGAAACAGCATTCCAAACTCTAAAAGAAAAGCTAACATCTGCTCCAATTTTGAAATTCCCAGATTTTTCTAAGCCCTTCTATCTGACAACTGATGCTAGTTCAATTGGCATAGGTGCCGTACTAGTCAGAAGATGATAGCAAGTACAACGCAGTTGCATTTGCTAGCCGAGTCCTTACGAGGCTGAACGTAATTATACTGTAACGGAGCAAGAAGCCTTAGCAATAGTGTGGTCTTTAAAGCACTTCCGAGACATCATTTACCAGTACCCTGTTCATGTCTTGACAGATCATGCGCCACTGATACCTTTATTCCAGAACAAACAGCCTACTGGAAGGTTAGCCAGATGGTCCTTGACTATCCAAGAGTTCAATCCCACTTTTGAACATTTACCTGGCAAGTCAAATGTAGTCGCAGATGCTTTATCGCGACACGTTAGTGTAGTTACTGCAGATCCTCCATTTACTGTCGAGGATGTCAAAACTGCACAAAGAATAGATCCATGTGGTCTGGTGTGATTCGATTCCTTCTCCAGGAAGATCCCATTCTTACTGTAAAGCCACCAGCACCCATTAGTGACTTTGTAATGAGTCAGGAATTACTGTATCGAACAGCCGAGTTGGGTACTCCAAGCAGAAGAGTTTACCAGTTAGTAATTCCACAGTCACTAGTGAACGTAGCTCTACAGCTAGTTCATGATGCACCAGGTGTTGCACACCCTGGTATGGTATCGTTCTGTGAAACAAGCCAGAATGAAATACTTTTGGCCACGTATGGCAACTGATATTTCTGAGTATGTTAGGAAATGTAGTGTCTGCATGCAGCATAAAGGAAATGTCAATGGTCCTAACCAATCCAATGTGTACCAACCACTAGCGAACCGTGGGAAAAGAGTTGCCCTTGATTTGTTAACTAATTTTAAATGTTCCCTCCAAGGCAACAAACATCTTGGGTGTTATGGTAGACCATTTCACCAGATATTGTGAGCTAGTTCCTATTGCAGATAAGACTGCAGAGACAGTAGCTAGAGCGTTTAAAGAACGCATTATCTGCAGGCATACCACCCCAAAGTCCTTAGTAACAGATAATGGAGGGTGAATTCTGTAATGAGATTCTTGAAATTTGTGTACTTTATACAAGATCTCTAAATCCACCATTGTTCCTCATCATCCTGCCAGCAATGGGTTTAGCGGAACGAACCAATAAGAAAGTACTTGATGTTCTGAGAGCCACTATCAACCCCAATAGTGAAACTTGGGATGAAGTTATACCAGATGTCCAGTGTGCCATAAATTCTGCTTACAATGCTTCCTAGGTGATACTCCACATTATGCATTGTATGGTGTAGACAAGCGTTTTACCTATGAGTTGTTAAATTCCACTCCGAAACCTAATTATAACCCTGATGATTTCGTAGCAACTCGTACCAGCTTAGCTCAAAGTGTTTTTAGAAGAATCCGTGAAACACTTCATAAAGCAACAAGCAATTTACTAGAGTAACTAATAGCCGTGCTAAGCCATCCAAAATCAAAGTAGGTTCGAGAGTTATGCTGATTAACTTTAACAAAACGTCTGCAATGCCAAAGCTTGATCAAAAGTTTGTCGGACCTTATCGAGTTGTAGAAACATATCTCTGGAAATAAGTATAAGGTTAGAGAAGTTAGTACTGGCAAATACAAAGAATCGCAATTTAGATCATATGAAATTAGTATGCGATGTTGAGGATATTGCTACCCAGACTAATGAGACAGACTCTGACAATCCTCCTGATCCTGTACTCTCTACCTCAGATACTCAGTCAGATACTCAACCTGAATGTCGTTACTCCTTGCGTACTCGAAAAGTAATGAGAAACCCGCAAGTATCTTTTGTAGATATTCCTTCAGATCTCTCTCAGTCAAGGCATGTTGTTAGCCATTGCAGAGGAATTCGACCCTCCCAGAGATGATAACCATTCTGCCATACGTAAACCTTCCCTCGCAGAATTGGGTTTAAATGTACATAGTCTGTATAATTAGATGTCCGAGATGAATGAATTTGTCAACTGTGTGTTTTATTATTAGCTGATCAGTTTGTCGGAAATTTTTCGTGTTCACGTTCCCTCCGTATTCTGAGAATTAACAGTCTAGATTTGAGTGCACCGAATCTGCCTTTCTGTTAAACACTTCTTTGTATATAATTATTCTTCCTCAGAATCCGTAGAGTGCATGAATACAGATCGATCGATCAATTCCATCCATATTGTATAATGATTTGTTCTTATAGTTTGTAATGATTACGTTAACACCCATTACGTCAAAATCATGTTGTTACCATCCATTAGTTCTAAGTTATATATGAATTTGTTATTGTATAGAATCAGCCCAGATCCGCCTTGCCTGTTCAGCCTATAGTATTAGTAGTGTATGTCGGGACGACATACGTAACATGACCGAGCTGTCAGCATAGTTGCTGATCCCTGTATTCCCAGTATTTATAGCATAGCATATTAGTATCATCCCTGTGCTTTAGACACGAGATCCCTCGTAGGCCTGGCTTTGTGTGACGTCATGGGGATACACATGGGCAGTGATCCCCCTGTCCCGTCCTCACTCGGCGGCAGACCTACAAGGCGTGAACAGGCTAGGCACCCGGCTCCATCTCTCATCTCAGTCTGACAATACACCTACCATCCTACAAGTGTGTCTACCTTATCCTACGATATCTCCATTCAAGAACCCTTACGATATGACCACATCGACTCAAGGTTGAGGGACTGATTACCTCATTCTCCTCCTGTTCTTCTAGTTTCTTCTTTGTATGGACTGATGAAGCCACTGTGTGGCGAAACGTTTCCTCAATAAAGATACCCAAGATTTGCACATGTGTCTAATTCAACAAGAGATTTTTTAGTGTCAGGAAACGTTAAAAAAAAAAACATGGTAAGAAATTACTAAAATATTCCACCAGCTTGGAGCCTTGTCGGACTGGAGGTATAGCCATTGATCCCCTCTCCAGAACTACAGATACTGATGCTAACCAAAAAAATTCCCCATCAAATATGTAATATGACTTCATTTGTATTTGCGAATATACAGGGTCATCCACCAACAACAAAATACCTTTCATCAGTGGACTCGTGTAGACAAATGCGATGTTGGCAGCCTTCACAGAGACCCGCCCAAAAGACCACGTTGGCAATGAGACATGGATAACAGGGTACAACTTATTTAGATGCGACAGAGAGAACAGCTAACAAGGAAGGGTTGGCCTACATGTCATAGAGTCGCTCATTTGCATAGAGTTACTAAACACCACAAACGATGTAGTTAAAGTTTTAGCAATAAAGATTGAGTACGAACTCATTATGACTTTATATAAGCCGCCACATGGAACTTCCCAACAGCTCAAGAAACAGTTGTTGAAAATTGATTACTGCTTGGAAAATCCAACACCAGTCCCAAATATCTTGCTGTTTGATGATTTGATTTTAAAACATAAAATGGAAGAATGTAGCAAATAATGTTATAGCGGAGATAATCCCTGGAGGCAGCTCAGATGATAAGTCACGCACACATGACCTGCTGAATCTCTGCAATAAATTCACCCTAAGCCAGCAAATAGTGGAGCCAAGGAGGCTGGAAAACACACTTGACCTTATTTTCACAAATTATGATGACCTGGTATGAAATATAACAAAGATAATTATTTCAAATCACAGTGTAATCGAAGTCCAGATTTGTATGCATATGACCCTGACCAGCAAAATGCATATAGTTACAAGGGTACCTTCACCAAATTCAACTTTAACAAGAACATCAATTAGGATCATATAAATTATGTCCTTAATGAAACATGTGGGGAAGATATCGTAAATAGCACAGATCCGAACTAGTGTCCTGAAATGATCAACTCTTTGGCAGCTGAAGTATAGTCAAGGCATATTTCCCTAGGGAAAAATAAAAATAAATACAGACTGGAAAAATAGAGGCGCTCTTTCTACTGGCGAAGGTAAAGAATCACTGAGCTTCTTAAGCAGGCTAAGCCATCTGAAATGTAGAAGGAAGTACTGACTAGGGAAGTAGAAAATGTTAATATTGATCATAAGCAAACTGATCATACAGGAAACAGGAGAGACAAAAAGAGCTATAAGCATTTTATGAAACTGAGAGAAATCCAGAATATTTCATTTGCCAAAAACAAGGCAAAAACCACATCGAGTATCAGGCCCTTGCTTAGAGAAAATGGGACTTAGATAACAGCAAAGAAATGAATGAGCTATTGAAGTCTCGGTATGACACTGTTTAGCGAGCCAATAATCACATTATAATTCAACAGTCCGAATGAATTTTTTTGTGAACAAGTCTCAAAACCTTGTAAATATATGCCAAATTTCTGACGTACCCCTAACTTCACTGGACTTTGAAAAAGTCATTGACAATGCATGCACTTTGCCCCAGGCCCAGATGTGTGTTCGTGTTCATCAAGAGCTGCAAGAAACCTCTTGCTATGGAGAGGTAGCCTGGACACGGGGGTCATCCCACAGTCACTAAAAACAACTCCACTCCATAAAGGTGGCAACAAAGCAGTAGTAAAGAATTATAAATCAATAAATAGCTCTAACATCCCACATTATAAAAATCTTTGAAAGAATTCTAAGAAGCATGATCGACATCCACTTGGATTCCCAACAACTGCAAAACCCTGCGGCAATTTGGGTTTAGAGCAGGTCGCCCCTCCCTCTCGCAATACTGGACCACTATGAATGGTCTTGTATGCAACAAAAATGTAGAGTAGTATAGCAGACTTTGAAAAGTTTTAAAACAAGTGCGATCAGGGTAATAGCGAAAAATTTGTGCTAAAAAAATCATAAAAAAGTGGGCAGTTTGATCTTCAACTTTCTAACCAAAAGGGCAAAAACGAGGCACCCGTAAAAGTCTGTTCCACAAGGTACACTATTTGGGCCCTCCTGGCCCCTTTCTTAATTGATTTAATCAGATGAAAACCATGCACTGTGGTTGACGATACTAGAACGCTGAGAGTGCATCTCTTGAGGACAGGAAAATCCCCAACACATATAAAACCAAGTTTTCCAGTGGCAACGGAAAAAAAATAATTTTTCAATGAAAACAATTTCTTACCCGTTGGGGGAAAACTTGAGGAAATAAAATTAAAGCGGAATTCCACAAATTCAAACAACACAATGGGCGAAAAACTAATGTGAAGGATTGAGAGTGATAAAGTCAGGGGATCTCACCACAAGGATCAAAAAGTGTCACTATCACATCTGTGAAAAAAAAGGGGGGATGGTAATGAGAACTTTAAAAACAAAGATATAAAGTCAGTGATAAACCCTTTTAAAATTAAGCAATTGTTCTTTTCCCTGAAATGACTGAACACTAACAGCCCCATTAAGGGCAGGGGGGAAAATTGCATATCTAGAGAATGTACGAGACCCTTAAAATGTACTTAAACAATTAAATCGGTATTTTAAATTTACTGGGCACTTTGAAGCCCCTTGACCGTACCCTCTGGTACGCAGGCGAGAAAGAAAATCATAATCTATAATGAGAAGTCCTATAGAGACGGGCCCCAAAATCTGCCACAGAAAACACTCCCATAAACGAAAGATAGGCAGACAGTGCAAAATCCCAAGGGGATGGGGAGGGGGACCATGAGCACGCTAAGAGAAATACAAGACTGTTTAAAAAGCCTTCCATCATACTTCAGGGAAGTTCAATAGCCCCCGATGGTTTCAAGAACGAACCCAAAAGATCCTAAAAACAGTCCCCCAAAAACTGGCGTGGTGCGTATGCTGGGGTTTCGTGCGGCCAGCAGTAACGCCTGGGGATCATGCCCTGATTCACCCGGGTTTTGGGCCCCCCCGGAACCCCTCCAGGAGGGTTTAAAAAAGGAAACTGAAAAAATTGGTAAAGCGTTTTAATAGGAAGATAAAAACCCGGGCCCCCTGGCCCGGTGGCAAAGTTCCCCTTCACCGCAGGTTCCCGGGGTTTATTCCTGGCAGGGGGGGGGACATTGGGGTGTTTCCTTTTCACCTTTTGTCCCGTTCACCTGCTAGAACTGGGTGTTAGTCAATGGTGTGGGGTCCATCCCCGGGGGCAGATGGGACCACAATGGAAATAAAATCATTCCCCCGAGGGCGCGACTTTCTTGGGTTATCCTGGGGGCTAACCCCACGAGTTAAAAATCCGAACAAAACTTATTTTATTTATTTTATTATACGTTTCCCCCATAGATTTGTCTTCGTTAAGCACAGATTGGGGGGGAATCGGTTTGTTATTATGTTTCCCCTTTTGACAACGTATTATTTTTCTTCGTTTTTTTTTATTTTCTTGTTCCAAGTGGAACCATTATTTAATAAAATTAAGTCTTTTTGGTACAACGTTTCGCCCGAGTGAACTTTTTTGAATACCCCCCCCTCAAGGAGGATCCTTGACGCTGGTGAGGGGCTCTTGATCAGGGAAGTGGATCTGTGCTCCATTTCCCCTAAAACTAAGGGTGAGGATGATTTAATGTTTTTTTCCAAATTCTCTATGTTCCTGCCTACTTTCTGTTTTGACTGAAGAAGCCTCTTTTAGGCGAAACGTTTCGGAAAAAAAGGGTTTTTCTAACTGTTGCTATGTGTCTCCCTAACCCCCTGAAAACTAAGACGGAATCCTTCCACCCCGCTACATGCGCTGTGTAATCCTTTTAAAAATTTATAATAAATTAGGGAAAATACATGCTGTATTAGATAACGTTCACATTGGGGAACGCCCGTATCACACAGCTTCACCGCATCAAAGTGTCGGTCTCCATAATTAGGCCGGTTTTAACAAGCAGTGGATCAGTACAGCTGGTACGTCTCACAAACAACGTGGTACTGTTTCCAAAAAACACGGCTATGTTTCACAAAAAACATTGGTACGTCCACAAACAAAAGCGGTATTGTCTCCAAACAACAGCTGGCTACTGTTCACAAACAAATCTGGCTACGTCTCACAAACAACAGCTGGCTACTGTCCACAAACAACAGCTGGATATTGCCCACAAAAAACAGCTGGCTACTGTCTCAAAAACAATACTGGCACTGTCTCCGAACACAGCGGTTCTGTCCACAAACATCTGGCTACTGTCTCACAAACATCTGGCTACTGTCTCACGAACGACATTGGTACTGTTTTCACGAACAGAAGCTGGCTACGTTTCACAAACAAAGCGGGATACTGTCTCAAAAAAAAAGTGGCTACTGTCTCAAAAACAATATTGGCTCTGTCTCACAAAAAAAACAACTGGCACTGTCTCAAAAACAACAGCTGGCTACTGTCTCACAAACAACAGGGGCTACTGTCTTCAGCATACATAACGGGGTTTTACCAACAGACCCCGGGGCAGTCTTCAAGCTGGCACGGACAAGACCTAAAGTCGGTTCCTGCCCACCCGGGTTGTGGCTCGTACTTGGTTTGCGTGCAGCCGCAGCAACCCCCTGGTTGATCAGGCTTGATCCACCAGAGGCCGGTCACAGCCCGGGCCGCGGGGGCTTTTGACCCCCGGACTCTCCCCAGGAAAACTGTCTCACAACAAAGCTGGCTACTTTAAAAAAAAAGCTGGTACGTTCACGAACAACGGGCTACGTCTCAAAACAACAGATGGCTATGTTCAAAAACAACACTTGCTACTGTCTCCGAACAGCAGTGGCTTCTGTCTCCAAACATCTGGTTACTGTCCATAAACTTTGGGGCTCTGTTCACGAAAAACAGCTGGACTCTTCAAAACAGAGCTGGCTACTGTTCACGAACAACAGTGGTATGTCTCAAAAAACAACAGCTGGCTACTGTCTCACAAACAACATCTGGCACTTTTTCACAAACAACAGCTGGCTACTGTCTCAAAAAACAACGCTGGCTACTGTCTCACAAAACAAGATGGCTATGTCTCAGAAACATCTGGTTTTCTGTCCACAAACCAAAACTGGTTACTGTCTCACAAAATCTGGCTACTGTCTCACGAACAACACTGGTCTCTCTCAAAAACAAACAGCTGGCTACTGTCTCATGAACAACAGCGGGCTATTGCTCAAAAACAACAGATGGTACTGTTCACAAAACATCTTGTACTGTCTCACAAACCAGCTGGCTTGTCTCACAAACTTTCTGGTTCTGTCTCAAAACATTGGCTCTGTCTCACGAACAACACTGGTACTCTCTCCAAAAGATGGTACTGTCTCACGAACAACGCTGGCTACTGTCTCACAAACAACAGCGGGTACTGTCTCACAAACAACATCGGCTCTGTTCACAAACCCCCTGGCTACTGTTCCAAAAAACGTGGCTCTGTCTCACAAAAAACAGTGGCTAGTCTAGAAAACCTGTTTCTGCCAAAAAAAAATCGGTTTACTGTCTCACAAACATTGGTACTGTTCAGAACAACAGCGGCTATCCTCAAAAAAACAGGGGCACTGTCTATGAACAACACTGGTTTGTCTCACAAACAACAGATGGTATGTTCAAAAACAACACTTGCACTGTTCACGAACAGCAGCTGGTTCTGTTCACAAAACTCTGGTTCTGTCTCCAAACATCGGGTACTGTCCACAAACAACGCTGGCTACTCCCCAAAAAAACAACCGGGCTACTGTTCCGAAAAACATGGACGTCTCCAAACAAGAGGGGACTGTCTCACAAAACCAACAGCTGGCTACTGTTCACAAACAAAGTGGTTTCTGTCTCCAAAAAACGCTGGTAGGGGTTCACAAACAACGGGTACCGTCTCCAAACAAAGCTGGCTATTTTCACAAGCAACAGCGGTAGTCTCACAAGAACGGGGTACTGTCCCCCAAAAAACACTGGTACTGTCTCAAACACACTGGCTACTGTCTCACGAAAAACAGCTGGCTACTCTCAAAACAACGCTGGACTGTCTCACGAAAACAGCTGGCTACTTTTTCAAAAAACACAGCTGGCTACTGTCTCACAAACAACGGGTATATCCAAAACTCTGGCTACTGTCTTCAAAAAAGAAAACGGCTACGTCCACAAAGAAAAGCGGGCTACTGTCTCACAAAATAACAGTGGCCACTGTCTCACAAGAAACGCGGGGCTATGTCCAAAAACATCTGGTACGTCTCACAACAGTGGAACTGTCTCACAAACAACAGCTGGCTACTCTCACAAAAAAACAGCTGGCTACTGTCTCACGAACAACAGCGGGCTACTGTTTCACAAACAACAGCGGGCTACTTTTTCTCGCAAAAAACTGGCTACTGTCTCACAAACTTGACTACTGTCCCAAATAAATTTGGCTACTGTCTCCAAAAACAGCTGGCTATGTCCCCAAAACAACAGTGGCTACGTCTCACAAACAACATTGGCTACTGTCTCAAAGCAAAATGGTATGTCTAAAAAAAGAAGACTGGCATGTCTCACAAACATTACCTGTTCACAAAAAAATTCGGGCTACTGTCTCTCAAAAAAACACCTGGCTACTGTCTCACAAACACATCTGGCTACTGTTACAAACAACTCGGGGTACTGTCCAAAAACAACAGGGGTCTGTCTCCAAAAAACATTGGCTACTGTCTCACAAACAACACGGGTACGTCTCACAAACAACATCGGGGTACTGTCTCCAAACAACATTGGTACTGTCCACAAAAAAAGCTGGCTACTGTTCAAAAAACAACAGCTGGCTACTGTCCACAACAAAGCTGGGTACTGCCTCCAAACAACAGCCTACAAAATTGTTTCCCTCACTCTCTGCCAAAATTTAGCCACCTTTTCCGCATATCCCGTACTCTTATAAAAGATTGATGGACTGATTTTGTCGATCCGGCTGGGGGGATGATTCCCTCAAACCCTTTATTTTCAACTTTCTTTGTTTGGTGATGGTCCTGTGTACGAAAACGTTTCCCCAATTAAATACCCAAGTGTTGCACATGTTTGCTATGTGTCCAATTTTTCAATGGGAAGGAATAACAAATTTAAATTTAGTAAAGAATATTGAGAGACTGAAGACTGATGTAAAAGTTTGAGACGATCATCAAAGTTAAACGGAAGACAACAGTTTAAACAGTGATCATTAGGATGGCAAGGGGGAGCGCAGGTCAAACATAAGAACATAAGAAAAAAGGGGGAAAAACGCAGAGGCCTACTGGCACATTCGGGCAGGCCAAGTCTCCTACCGGGTTTAGCCCCAAAGCCCCAACCGGTCAGGTCAAGTCACATTCACTTAAGGAAAGGGCACGGAACTGACCTAGTACCAGGCTTACCAGGTCCAACCACCCCACCCCCACCCACTCATGTATTTATCTAACCTATTTTTTAAAAATAACAAAAAGTTTTAGCCTTATAACTGTATTTTGGGAGTTTTTTCCACTATCCACAACTCTTACCAAACCATGCTTTTTCCCTTTTCCTTCCTAATCAAATTTTTCCAATTAAAAAACCTTGTACGAGTCCCGTCTGGCGGAATTTTTTTAGCACGTTTTTACATCCCTTTATTTATACCCGTTTCCCTTTATACACCTCAATCATAACCCCCTAAATTTTGCCCTTTCAGAGCTTCAGATTCAGGGCCCTTTAGTCCCATCCTCATAGGGGGATTTCTATGCAGGGATCCCCTTTTTTATCCCCCTTTGTAGTTTTCCAGAGCATTTTTATCCATTCTGTAATACGGTGACCAAAACTGTGCAGCATAATCTAATGGGCCTAACCAAAATATTAGAGTTGAAAAACACCTGGGGCTCCCCATTATTTATGCTTTTTGAAAGAAGCCAAGGGTTCTGTTGCTTTTTTTGCGAACACTTATGCCTGTTGTCTTGGTTTCAGATTACTGTAACCAAACTCCTAAATTTTTTCGCAATCCGTTTTAAGATTACATTATTTAGTTTATATGTGGCCTGGTTTTTGTCCTGTCCCAAAATTTAGAACCTTTTCATTTGCTATATTAAAGCATCTGCCACTTCCGACCCCTGCATCAGCTATTTTAAAATTTCCTGGGGTGCTCTAAAGTCCTCGCAGAATGAATTCGACGGCCTATTTTGGTGTAAACGGCAAACTTGCTATGTCGCTCTTTTTGCCCCCCTCAGTGTCGTTTTTGTAAATTTTGAAGCAGGGGGGCCCCAAACCTCCCCATAGGAACCTGTGACGTTCCCCACTCTGATTTTTCCTTTTGCAAAAAACCCGGCGGCCTTTTTGCCCATTCACCGGAAAAATTTCTCCTCCTTTCCAAACCCCCTTAATTTTTCAAATCTCTTGGGGACCCGAAAAAGCCTTTATGAGCCAATACACATTAACCCCAACCATATTATTTAAACCTTTTTTAAAAAAAGTTATTAAATTGTAAGGAGGCCCCCTTTTAAAACCTTTTGGGTTTTGTTTTTTATCTTTTCAAGGGGTACAAAAAACTGCTCGGAAATTTTTAGCTAAATTTTCCCACTTTTTAATTATTAGGGTCTTATTGAACTAAACCTGTACCTTTTTGAAAATAGGTATCCATTTGCATTTTTTTTATCGGGGCCCATCCTTTGTTGTTTTTAAAAGATTACCCCAGGTTTGCCAAAAATTTTTTAATTCTTTAGAACCCCTTGAAAATTTTTCCACCTGGGGATTTTTTTAGTTTTATTTTAATTTGTTACGGCCATGCATGGGTTTTCATGTTTATTAAACTGTTAACAAATTTTTTTTTCGGAATTTAAAAATATTTCCTGTTGTAAAAAGTAAAAATATTTTAAAAATTTAAATTTCCTTTCATAGAAACTTGCTCGACACTCAAATGATCAACGGGTGGTAGGTCAAAAGAGGTGTTTTGGGTTTGTTAGGCCAAAGGCAGGCCTAGCCCTATATTTCTTTTAGGTCAACAGGGGCCACAGATTAGCGAAGTCAACGATGGGTTTTTTTTGACCCCCGAGGTCAATTCCCCAAGGAAAATCTTCCTAGCAGCTAATTTTTATTTCGTTTATTAAAGGGGGGTTTCTGGTTTCCTTAAAAAATAAATTTCCATTATCTTTTAAATCCCTTTAGGAAAAAAAAGTTAGTAAGCAGGTTTGATCCTCCCGGGGGGGAGAGGAAGAAGAAGGGAGAAGGAGAGAAAAGAGGGGAGTGGAAGGGAAGAAGAGAAAACAAAAAAAACATGCTTTTCATTTGAACGATTTTATAAAGTATTTTTTCCGGTTGTTAAATTTTCCCTCCAAACTTGACCAAATTTTTTCTTCGGGCCGGATGGTTTTTTTTTGTTCCCCCAGGGCACGTTTCCTCTCTTTTTTTTCCCCTTTTTCTTTTTTTTTCTTCCCTTCCCCTTCCCTTTTCCCTTTCTTCCCCCTCCTCTTCCTTCTGTTCCCTCCCTCCCTCAAAATGAGGTTGGGAAAAAACCAGATCTCCCGGGGGATTGTAAACATCACAGATATCAAAAAGTGTGGCCACCAGCCAAAAATTTTTGTCAAATCACGGGCCTTGTCAAAAGAGGCAGTCACAAAATTGGGGAAAATTTCCCCTGTCTAAATAAACCATGATGTGACACATTTTCCTTTAAAAACAAAAAAAAGGGAAAAAAGAAATCAAAAGGGGGGAAAAGGGAAAACATCAACCACGACCTGTCATTTCCTTTTAAAATAAAGATTGCCTTTTTCCCCCCCTTAAACCTAACATGACCTGTGCACACTCCTTTGTTAAATCCCGCCCGTTTTCCTCTCCCCTCCTCCTCTCTCCCAGTCCTACTCTTCCTCCTCCTCTCTAAACCCTCCCCCTGCTCTCTCCCTCCCTCTCCCCTCCCGCTCCTTCCCCCCTCCCTCTCCCCTTTCCCCTCGCGCCCTCCCTCCCCTTCAACCCTAAATATGGGGAACTACTCTCCCCCGTTTAATAAACACTCCCCGTACAACTTTGCCCAACACAACCATATTGACATACCCCTTGCCCAAATCAACCACTGACCCGTGACATACTCCCCTCCTGCCCTTAACATAAACCCATGCCCTCGCGGCACATCTCCTCTGCCTAAAAAATAAACCACTGCCTCGCGACATCTCTCCTCCTCCCCTTTAACATCAACCCAGGACCTCGCGACACTAATTCCTCCTGCCTTAACACATCTTTTTCTTTCCAGATGTTAATTGGGGAAGATTCTTTTAGGAAAAGGACAAGTCTTTCCGGGACGGGGTCTTAGCATAGGACCCGCCCTGGGGTTTTGGTCATCGACCGGGGCCTTCCCGGGCTTACTCATCCGATGAAAACAACTCACCAAAGCCATTTGGGGGCTGAAGAATACCCGAAGGTGTTTCCGGGAATCAAGGCCCCACAGTTTTGTCCAGACCTCCCTCCTTAGGGTCTTGCGTGATAAAAGCGTTGTTACTGTTGGGTGCACGCACCCCAACACTCTGCCTAAACCTAATAAAGAATTTAAATCAAATTTATTCCCCAAAAATTTTGTACACAGGGTTTACAAAAAAAAAAAAATTAACATGACTGTACAAAGTCACGATGGTGCAGAGGATTGCAGGCGTACTGTATTACTCATTATTGATTTGATTGCCATAAGTCTCCCACGGGGGAGCTCCCGTACCTATTCCCTTGGATCAAACCCGAGTATCCCAGCTCCCATTTCTCAAACACTATATGCCCCTAGGGGTTTTTGGGGCCCCCCACAATCAAGTAAAATAAGGGGAAACACTGCAAAGGCCTTGGCCATACTCGGCAGGTCTGTAAGCCCAAACCCATAAAAAAATTTTTACGCCCAACCCTTATTAACGTTACCCAAAGTAAGCTTTGATAACCATATTCCCAAAATAAACGAGTGAAAACTTGTGTTGGGCATTTTTTTCGCAAAAATTTTTCTTACCCAAACGAAAAAATGATTTCATTGTGTTGTTTTTAAAATTCTCTAACTTATCTAAATATTTAGTTGGATTAGGCAAATTAAATTGCGCTTTTTATAAAAAGGTTAGGTAAGTTTTTAATTTCTTTTGGTAAAAAAATTTTAGTTTTTTCATTAAATAAATAAAAAAAAATGATTTTTTTAAACGTATTTCAGATTTCTAAAATTGTGTATAGAAAAGGGCCAAAGACTTGAGTCAGAGGGGGCTGAATGGGTTTAAAACACTTTCCCGTGAGACTGTGTTGACGGGTCGATGTTCTGCCTTTCTGTTATTTGTCAGCCTTTGGGAAAATTTAAGAAAAATTTCCCAAATTTACTTGTAAAAGAAAGGAACTGTAATAAAAATCCAGAGGTACTCCTGTTAACCTTTTGGGGGCCCTTTTGTGTACCCTATTCCTGCATGCCGTCCCAGGATGGATATGGGCAACACTAACAAAACCTTGCAGCCTTTATTCCCCCCCTCTTTAATGAATTTTGTGAGACAACGTCTATCAGAGCAATAATAATCTAATACGGGTACGGTATCAGTCACCAGGGGCAGGAGTCGAGTGGTGCCACCACTCCCCAACCAAGACGCTAGGGCCCCATACACGATCTAAGGGCACCGCGGGGCACCAACACCCTAGGCAAGACCTCAAGCACAAATTTTCGTTGGGGACGGTAATCAGGTACACCCCCTTTGTGGAAAAATTCCCAAGTGATGTTAAGATGCGGTTTCCCACAAGGAGAGGTTGCGTTGGAACGTTATCTTGTTTCACTCTGAGCGAGTTTCAACCAGGGGTGCAGCACACCCGGGGGGGATTACCTCACCGGGGATGCATGAACACTCCCTGGGCCAAAAAAAAAATTTAAATTATTTTTCAGTAAGCGAATGTTTTAGTGACATAAACACTGCACGCGCTAAATTTAAAAAACTTATAAATAAAGAAAAATTACAAAAAGTGAATTAAACCTATTTTGCATGTTAAATTTCCCATCCTTTTTTTGGCTTTGTTATCGACATTTTTACAAAGGGTTCCCGGGTTGGGGATCAATTTGCTTCGGGAATGCAAAGACTAAAAAAATTTAGAAAAATTTGTATTAAACGGGGTTCAAGTATAGCAAACGTATTTTTATTGTGAAATATTTCTTAGGAAATTTTTTCACCCCCAGCCAGTCGTGGTGGACACGAGTAGACAGGGGGAGATATGAGGGAGACAGTTTGGTTCTCTGTAGTCACAGATCTTCCACACTACGGGTTTTTACAACCCCAAGACTAAGGGCTGTTCCCTCATCTTTGGTTTATAGTTCCACTGTTTTAAATTATGCCCCTAGAAGCTGAAAATTGATAAAGCCATGGATGGCAAACGTTACAATAAAGATACCCAGATGTGCACTTTTCTAAATCTTCATCTCTGTGGTCATTAAGATCCCCAAAATTTGATCTGTGTCTTATTTAATTTTGTCGGTATTGTATCCCTTTAATTTTAAAGGGAGATCTTAATTTGGATGCAGGCTTTCTTAATGAAAAATTTATGTAAAAGGGTGAGAAAAAATAAAAAAGTCCAATACCGGACTGGAAACAATACCAAAATAACCCCAAATGGAGGGGGAAAAGTTACCACACGTTTGGGCCCAACTGGGACCATTTCAAGTGCATTAACCCGAGAGGAGGGGGGGGGAGGGCAGTGGGGGAAAAGAGGGGGAAGAAAAGAAGGAATTGGAAGTAGGGGTAGAGGAAAGGTGGAATGGGGTGAGTAGAAAACTTTTCGACCCCCCAGAACTTTATAAAGTTTTCAATTTGTATCTTATTCACAAGCGTTGGCAGTTTTTCCTGTATTTTCCCCCCCCTGCGCGTCCGCATTCCGCATCTTGCTCATTTTAATGATCTCCCCCTTTGGCCCCTCTTTATATTTTATTTTTTTAAAAATTTTAAACCCATTTCCTTTTGGGTTATACTGAAAGTAAGCCCAATCGTTTAAAATAAGTGTTGAGCTCTTAAACAACAACCCCAGAGACAGTGGGGCGCGTCAGCTGTTTTATGTCCAAAAAACCCTGCTCGAATCAGTGGGGGGAAAAAAAAAAAATATAAAACCTACCTTATATAAATAAATTTTAAAAAACAATGGCACAGTGGATTCGCTTTTATAAGAAAAATTAAAGATACACAAATGTGGGGTAAATTTTGTAAAAAAAAAACGCAGCCAGAGAAAAAAAACGATGTCTGCAGGACAAAACGACAGGGTGTTTCCTCTTGGTTCAGCACGAGGAAGGGGACAAAGGCACCGGACCCCACAGAAAGAGGTGGGGACGTCAGGTGAAAGTAAAGGGACACAGATATCTGGATGCAAAGAACAAAACGAAAGGGGGGGAATAATTGCAGCTACTAAAGAAAGCAGAGAAAAAGACAGCGAAGAGAGGTTAATAACACAAAGAAATAAAAATAGCCGTAGACAGGCAATAACACCCAAAAAAGACTGAATGGTAAATCCAGGAAAGGGGTATAAAAAAAAAAACAAGAAAAACATGAGGCTACAGAAGAGGACAAGGAAGCAAAAGTAAACAACAACCCGAAAAGGGGAGGGGGATGGAAATGGGGAAAAAGGGGGAAAGGGGGGAGGCAGAAATGATCAGGGAAACAAGAAGGAAGGAAAATAAAAAAAGCAAAGGGGAAAACCCTGATAATAGGACTCAGAATAGCAATCAACATCGGTTACGTGGTGCCGCCCCCCCTTGTACCACCCCCAAACAACCTAAAAAAACCCCCCTCTGACCATCCCAAACCAACCTAAAAAAATCTTCACGTACCACCACAAACTTAAAATAGCCCCCCGCTCCTCCGAAATGCCCAATTAGTTAACAAAAAAACCCCCCTCCCCCCCCCTGGTTAGAGGCATATTTGATTTGTGTTTCGTCCCAAAATAGGAAAATTGGGATCGAAACCCAGGCCTTACGAAGGCCAAAATTTTATTTTTCAGCGATAAAAACGAATGAAAATTCTAAATTAGACTTGACATTTGTTTTTAAATGAGTTGTTTCCATTATACACAATTATAGCATAGCTATTTTGGCCCTTATTGGTTAGATCTGTTATACCCCAAAACCAACGATTTCCTTTTTAACATCACCAACAAAACGATTTCCTTTTAACATCACCAAACAATGATTTCCCTCTCTAACTCACCAACACAACGATCTTCCTCTCAAAACACCAACACAACGATTTTCCTCTCAACTAAAAAAAACCCAAAACGATTTTCCTCTTAACATCACCAACACAAGATCTTCCTTTTCTAAAAAATTCCCACCCAAATCAAAAAATGATTTTCCTCCTACACACCAACAAATGTTTCCCCTCTCAAAATCACAACACAATGATCTTCCTCTTAACATCACAAACAATGATCCCCTTTTCTAACATCATCAACACAAGATCTTCCTCTCTAAATCAACACAATGACTTCCTCTCAAACATCATCAACACAATGTTTTCCCCTCCTAAATCACCAACAAAAGATCTTCCCCTGAACCGCCAACACAAGACTTCCTCCTGAACATCACCACAAAATGTCTTCCCTGAACATCCCACACAATGATCTTCCTCCTGAACTTTCCCCAACAAAAAAGATTTTCCCCCTAAAACATCCCCAAAAAAGATCTTCTCCTGAAATCCCCAACACAGTGATTTCCTCCTGAACATCGCCAACACAATGATTTCTTCCTAAACATCACCAAAAAGATTTCCCTCCTGAACATCCCCAAACCAATGATCTTCCTCAAAACATCCCCAAACACATGACTTCCTCCTGAACATCACCAACACAATATTTCCTCGCTAACATCACCAACAATATTTCCTCCTGAACATCACCAACACAATGTTTTCCCTCCTGAACTCCCCAAACAAATGACTTCCCCCTGAACATCCCCAAACCCAATGACCCTTCCCCCTAACACACCAACAAAAATGATCCCCCTGTAACATCACCAAGGGTCAATGACTTGGCGTCTTGGAAAAATGGCGAACCCCGCTTCCTTAATCTTTCCCCACATTTTCGTTTTTCCTTAACGAATTCCGATGACTTTCCTTATTTGGGGGAGGGACACCCCTCCTCCCCACCGGGTTTTGTGCTTGCCCTTGAAAAAAAACGCGTTTTTCTGGGCCAATGTTCGAACCTACTGCCACCGCCCTTAAACCCGGGGTTGTAAAATTTGGACAGTTATCGATGCGATTTTTGTTGAGCGGGAAGGGTGCCAGTGCCTCGAGGGATGCCTCTTCAGGGGGGTCCCAACCTTGGGAGACTCTGGGCTCTCCGGGAGAGGTCTGCCTTGTTACACGGAATCTCTGACTCAGAGGGAAAAGTCAATAATTTGACACAGGGGAACCGGTAAGCCTCATCATCGCATACTGTTTGTTTCCTATTTTTTTTCCCTTTCAGTCCCATGATGTAAATTAAATCACACAACGGGGGATTCAAACCTCCCCCTTCGTGATTATTTTCAGTCGTGTTGCTCGATTTTGTGAGTACGATACAGAGTAGGTAAGAAGATTACAGATAAACCAATAAAAAAACTGGTACGCATATTTAAAAATAAATGGGGGGGGAGTTTTTTGGCTGAATTAAAAGAGGGGTAAAGTCTCTTACAGTAAGTTTACTGGGAAAGTATGTTGTTTTCATAATCTCGTACAAGGGGGTTACGTTCGTTGTAGTTACACTGTTGAGGAAATAGAGTTCATAAACTAAAGGGAAAAAATAGCGTGAACAATTGAAAAAAAATTGATGGACTAAAACCCTCGACTCCGGGGAGGGGCTGATACCTCAAACTCCCATTTAAAAAACTAAGAACATAAGAACGAAGGAACCTGCAGAAGGGGCCCACTGGGGCCCCTGCGAGGGAGGTCCAAGTCTCCTACCGGCTTAACCAAGCACCCAACCCACAGGTCAGGCACTTGACTTTAAAGGGGGAACACGGCAAACCGACTGGTAGCACAAGCTATCAGGCTAACTCACACCCCCCACATTATCATGTATTTATCCAACCATTTTTAAAGTACACAAAAGTTCGGCCCCTATAAAGGTACTTGGGGTTTGTTCCACTCTCCAAACCTATTACCAAACCAGTACTTTTCCATTCCTTTCCGAACTGAATTTTTTTTCCAACTTAAAAACCATTGCTGCGGTCCGTCTAGGTAATATTTTCAGCACACTATTTAAAACCCCCTTTTTTTTTCCTTCATCCATTTATACACCCAACTTCCCCCCTAATTTACTCTTTCAAGAGATGCAGTTTTGGGCCCCTTTGTCTATCCTCAAGGGAAGGTTTCTGATACTGGGGTCAACTTTGTCTTCCTTTGTACATTTTTCCAAGAATTTAATCCCTTTTAATACGGGGACCAAAACTGTGCAGCATAATTAAATGAGGCCTACCAAGGGTGTATGAGTTGAAGAACAACCTAGGACCCTATTTTTTATGCTTCTTGATAGAAGCCAAAGGGTTTTTAGCTTTTTTGCGAACATTATGCCTGTTGTCTTGGTTTTTTAGATTACTGCTAACCAAATCCTAAATCTTTATCGCAATCCGTAATTAGATCTAATTATTTGTTTAATGTGGCATGGTTATTTTCCCCGTCCAACATTTTGAACTTTGCATTTGTTAATTTAATGCTCTGCCACTTCTCTACCCTGCATCAGTCTATTTAAAAACTTCCTGGGGGCTCGATTCCTGTCAGAATGAATTCGAAGGCCTATTTTGGTGTCATCGGCAAACTTCCGATGTCGCTCTTTATCCCCCATCTTGTCGTTTAGTAGATTGTGAACCGGGGGCCCAAACTGACCCCTGTGGGGAAACCGCCCTGACCTTCCCCCCTCTGTTTTCCCCAAATTTATGCAAAAATCTCTGTGCCCCATTTTTAAAAAAGCCTCTTCCAGGAAAAAAAATTTCTCCCCCCCCATTCCTGGCTTTAATTTTTCCTCATACCCCATGGGGGGACCCCTTTAAAAAGCCTTATGAAGTCCAATACACAATATCATATTTATTACTATTACCTCTCAAATACCTTTGTGAAAAAAATTTTAAAAAATTGTAAGGCAGGAACGCCCCTTTGTAAAACCGGGTGAGATTCGTTTTTTTTTTATTTCTTTTTAAGGTGGTACGAACTGCCTCGGAATTATTGATTCCCCCAAATTTTTCCCCCCCTTTGGGGGTTTGGGATATTGGTCATTTTCGAACAAAAAGGGGGCCCGTCACCCGTTTTTAAAATAGGTATCTCTATTGAACTGAGGGGAACTACTGGTTTACGAAACGTTTTTTGCAATAAAGATACCCCAAGTTTGAAACGCATCTAGTTAAGCTATCGGGTTTTCCCGAACTAGGATGTACTATAGTTCTCAAGATACAGAGTCCCCAGAATCCTCAGCTCAACCATGTGATACACAATGGTCTTCCTGCATGCTGCGGGCTGCAGCGGTGTTGATCTTTGTGCAGCTGCGGGGTGCAGCTGTTTATTTCCGTGATGCTGCGGGGTGAGCGGTGTTGATCTTCCGTGCTGCGGGGCTGCAGCGGTTTGATCTTCCCTGCTGCGCGGGCTGCAGCGGTGTTGATCTTCCGTGTTTTCTGCGGGGGTGCAGCGGTGTTTATCCCGTGCATGCTGCGGGTGAGCGGTGTTGATCTTCCGTGCTGGCGGGGTGCAGCGGTTTTTTGACTTCCGTGCATGCTGCGGGCTCAGGGTGTTTATCTTCCCTGCAGCGCGGGGTGCAGCGGGTTGATCTTTCCCTGCAGCTGCGGGCTGCAGCGGGGTTTATCCCGAACACCTCCAGGTACTGGCTTCCCCCCTCGCGTCACCCGCCATATCTCACGCTGACTTGACTCCCTTTATCTTGTTTTCCCAATTTCTTCAGAGTTAAAGGGTATAACGAATAAAAAGACACAATACCGTGACTGGAAAAAGCACAAAAAAATTATACGTTTTATTTTTCCCAAGTGCGAGTTATTTGGAATTAAGATCTCCCCTTTTAATCTCCCCCATGATAAAAAAATGCTTCATCAGGAAGTTTGAAAAAAACATTAATGGGGGTGAATGTTTCAGCCTTACAAAAAAAAACAGGTATACCTGCCCGGGTCTACCCGGTTACCCGGGGGGTTACCTGGGGTTATTCCGGGGACAACGCCCCCCCCGCCAGGTCCAGACCAGGCCTCCCGTGGATAGGGGCCGGTCAATAGGCTGTTAGTGGCCGCACGCAGTCCAACGTACGAGCCCAGCCCGGCTGATCCGGCACTGACTTTAGGTATCTGTCCGCTCCTCTTGAAGGCACCAGGGGTTTATTGGAAAAACCCCTAAGCTTGATGGGGGGCTGTTGAATTTTGGGCCCCCGGGCACTTTTGGTGTACCTGGCGCCCCTACTTTTATTGGCGGCATTTTGCTCGCTGCCCATTTTTACTTTCGTAGGGAGTAATTTTTGTGGAGATTTGGGGCCATTCCCTTTCCCGGATTTTTCCCGGGGTTTTTGTATATTCCCCTCCTGCGTTTCCAAAATACATTTAAGTGCTTCCCGGTTCCCAAGTTAAGGGGTTGACAGAATTTATTTTCAGTAAAGGACTCTGTTTCACCTCTAGATCGCATTTCACCCGTTTAATGAGTGTTAATGTACAGCAGATTTCCGCCCGAGGGGAAAATGATTGAAAAGGTCATTTGGCTTGGATCTCTGTTTTGAAAGTTTCCCTTTTCCACCTATCATTTTTTTTGCAGTGCGTCGTGGCACGCTGTGATCCTTGAAATGAGATCCCCAGAATTTCTACTCCAGGGCCCTTACATTATTTTTTCCCCCTCTATTGTATGGCCAAATCTGTAGTATATCGTTTGTTATTTTCTCCTCCCGTTTTCCATAACGGGGATGTTTGGGAAATTTTTCCTATTGAACATCTAAGTTTACCGTTCCATGGAAAACTTTGTTTTATCTTCTTTGGGGTTAACCCGTCCCCACAGGACAGCCTCATGGAAACCCAGTATCATCCGCAAAGGGCGATAAGGTGCTGCGTGTATATCTCTGTTAGTCTGATATGATGATAAGGAATAAGAGGGGGCGATAGGCCTTGTGGAACAGACTTTTTATAGGACCCCCATTTAAATCTGTTGGGCCCTACTCTTTGTGTTCGATTTTTTAGGGAAATTGAGATCCCTCTTCCCCCCTTTTCCCGTTATTCCTTTTTGACGTATTTATGGGCTTTACCCCCTGTCGCATTTTTCAAAAGCTTTTGCAAAATCTTTTTATATTCTCTGCATTTTGATTTTCTTCCAGTGATCCAAGGCATGTCATAGTGATCCAGTAGTTGTGGAGGCAGGGCGACCCGCCCCGAACCCGTGCCCCGGGTTGTGCGATTTTTTGGGAAAACCCGGTGTTTGCAATCCCTTTTTAGCACTCTTTCAAAGATTTTATGATGTGGACGTAGAGCTATTGGTTATAGTTCTTAGCTTAATGTTTGCGCCACCTTTTGGAGTGGGGGTGGGAATTTTTACCCTGTCCAAGCTCCTCCTCCCTAGTTATTAGGGGCCCCCGGGGGGGGGTTTTTGCAGTTCTTAAAGAAAACAGAGTTCCCCGAGTTGGGGCCCCGGGGCTGAGTGCAAGGCATGTTGCAAGGCTTTTTGAAAACTAGGAGTTAGGGTAATGTCGGAAATCTGGCATACATTTTTTTGAGTTTTTGAGGTCTTCTTGAAGAAATCATTTTGGGGGTTTGCCTCAGACGATTGTGGTTCCTAAAAAAGAGTATATGGGATTTCAATATTTCATCATTTCCTTTCATCGTGAAATCCCAAACCGTTGGTAAGGGCCCGATAAAGATGTGGTATTGCCTTGTTTTTAGCATGTGAAAAAAAAATTTTTTGAATTTTTTCAAATTTTACTAATAGCTTTTAAACTCCCCCTGCCTCCCTATTCCTGAAGAGTCATTTAACTTAAGTTCGATAGTTCCACTTCCCTGGGCACGCCTCCTTTCGTGTATCAGATATTCTAGCACCTGAGGGGGCCCGTGACCTTTTTCGACTTCTGTAGAGGGGGCTCTTTTTCCCTCAATTTTCGCCTTTTTTTTTTAGGGGGAAAATGCCCAGAACATGCTTCGGCTGCAGGAAGTTGATCCTTTCAAGGCACTGGTTTTGGATCCATGTCATTTAAGACATTCCCAACATTTTCGTTAAGGACATGGTTTTTCCCGGGCCCAGTTGAGTTTTGTTGTTGAATTGTATTTGTGAAGCACCCCTTTACAGGGACATCATTCTGCTGTTTGGGCCCCTATGCATGACGGTTTGGCTTCAATTAGGTTGTGATAGGGAAATTTGTTTTTTTTTTATTTCTTATGTCTCTTATCAGGTCCTCATTATTTTTGGAAAATAAGGGTTTAAATGTGTTTTCTGCTTGTTGGCTCCCCTATCTGCTGGCTTAAGGTTTTTTTTTCGCAGAGACTTGTAGCTCATGTGGTGTGACCTTTCATCTGCGTCCCCTGGGATTGTTTTAGCTATAACATTATTTGCTACATTTTCCATTTTGTATGCCTTAGGTTGAAATCACCCAAACAGTAAGAGTTTGGGGATGGAGCGGAAGGGGTTTTTCCCGAAGTAATCAATTTCGTAGCTGTTCCTTAAAATGTTGTGAGGTGCATTTTGGGGGTTTTATACAACCCCAAAGACTAGTTTTTGGTTCTCGACTTTTTTGATAGAAAATTTAATACCTCATTTGTGGTGTTCAGCAACTCCCTGCGAAGGGGCTTTAATACAGGCCAATTCCCCCCTTTTTGCCTTTTTTTCTGTCGACTAAAAAGGGTTTTAACCACTTATCCATATTTCACTGTCAAATGACTTCCGGGTATTCCGGGGGTAAACCCCCCCCCAGCCAGGTCCCGACCAGGGCCCCCCGGGGGATAAGGGCCCGTCAACTAGGCTGCACTCTGGCCGCACGTGTCCAACGTACGAACCACAGCCCGGCTGATCCGCACTGGCTTAAGTTCGTCCCGCTCCCCCCTTGAAGGCAGCCGGGGTTTTTGGTAATTCCCCCTTTTCTTTGGGGGAGGTTTTTGAACAGTTTGAGCCCCACTTAAGGGTTTTTTTTTTAGTGTACCCGTGGCGCCCCTACTTTTCATTTGAGGATTTGCACCGCCTACTTTTGAGGGGGTGATTTTTGCGTGCGATTCGGGACCCTTTCCTTAGGATTTTTCCAAGTGTACATTTGATTATCTCTCTCGGCCCGTTCCTGAGTACAAGCAAGTACTTTTAAAACGTTCCCAGTACTTGAGTGTTTGGATGGAACTTTGGTGCATAAAGGCTCTCTGTACACTGTCCAGCTTTTCATTTTCACCGAATATAAATTCAAAAAGGGTATTCCCCATAAGTATCCATCACAGGTATCCCTCGACATATTCTTCAAAACTTCCCGCCTCCACGGGATCTTTCCTTTTCTGATGTCATTAAAAATCTCACCTCAGTAAGGAAACACAAGACAGTTTTTTATACGCAGTAACACATGCATTTCAGTGGGAAAAAGGCGTCTTAACAAGTTTAAAAAAACCACAGGGGGGTGACAAACTTCAACTCTAGATCTTTCGCGCGCCGTATTCGTCAGGAGTTTTTGCAATGTTGCAAAAAAAGCAAAAAGATAGGGGGGGGAATTCTTGGGCAAAGGATGTATCAATGGAGGCCATGTCCAGGAATTTCCCCTCATATCTTGTATCTTGCAACATTGCATAGCTCATGAGCCAAAGTGGAAAATCTTGAGCTAAAGATTTTAATCCCCCTGTGGTTTATTCTGCACAGTGAGCATGGTACGATTAGGGCAACGCAAAAACCAAAATGTTATTTTCTCGGATCCAACACACTTTAAAAAAAAAAGAATGAAGAAACTTGCAAAGGGGGGAAAAAAAGGGGGAAAGGGGGGGAAAGGAGAGAGAAGAGAGAGAGAAAAAGGGGAGAGAGAGAGAGAGGGGGATCTTAACAAAGCGAGGCTACACCGACCTTCCCCCTTGTGTACCAACCCTCATCTGACCACGTGATCCCCTCCTTTTTTCCTCCACATCCTCTGACTCCCCCGCTTCTCCCTCCATTCCCCCGCTTTTGTCTTTACTCCCCCCTCTCCCTCCGCCCACGCTTTCCCTCTTCTTTCTCACGCCTCTCTCTCCTGCCCACGCTTCCCCTCTTCACCTTTAGTCTCCCCCTTCATTCCCCTACTTCCCTCTTCACTCCCCACTTCCTTCCTCTTCCCGCCCCCTTTTCTCCCCTTCCCCCCGGTCTTCGTCTTTTTTCCCCCCCTCCGCCTCCTCACCCTCTCCCCCCTGGGCCCTTCCCCCTCGCGCCCCTTTTTCCCCCCAATAATCATGATAAAAGATCAAAGTGGGGCATGATGTCTGTCAATTAACATTACAAAACCACTAAAACCCTATGATATGAATTTTCACGCACGTCGGAGCTGTGACTCGACCCCTGCAACCACAAAATTTGGTATACACCAACACACAACCCCCACACACCCCCACAAAAACACACCACACACCCCCACCCCCCAATATACACGTAAATTTTTAAAAAGAGATAACAGAAACTGAGGGAGGTCGTTGTTACTGTTGTGTCAAAGAGCAGGTAACAACGACAAAAAGTGGTGTTTGCTGTTGAAAAGATTTGTATAAATGATTCAGAAAAACTTAGAATTTTATAAATAGAGACTTTTAACATTTGGGGTATTTTATTTGGAAACGTTTCGCCACACAGTGGCTTATCAGTCCAAAAACGCGAAGAAAAAATGGGAAAGGGAACCCAGGGGAATCAGTCCCCCGTCTTTCCCCCTTTCCCTTTCCCCTTTTTCCCTCCTTGTCTTGTTCTTATGTTCTTATTCCTTTCCTTTAGCCCCTTTTCCCTCCTCCCTCTCTCTTGCATCTTCCCTTTTCCCCCCCCCACCCAAATTTTCCCAAATCCGCTCTCTCTTCTCTCCCCCTTCTTTCTCTCTCTCTTCTTCCTCTCTCTCTTTCTCTCTTCCTCTCTTCCCCTCTCTCTCTCTCTTCTCTCCTCTCTCTCTCTTCTCTCTCTCTCTCCTCTCTCTCTCTCTCTCTCTCTCCCCCCCTCCCCCCCCCCCCCCCCCTCCCCCCACCCATGACTAAATTTATTGGCTTGCGCGGTAATTGCCCCTAACAACTAATTAGTACCCTTACGATGAAAAGGTTTCGGTCATAGGGTGGGGCTAGATGGTTCCACCCCTTTCATGTTTAGCAAATTTTGAAAGTGTTGCAATGTCCACTTTTCATGTTGAGGAAGTTGGGGGGTTGTTACAAATGTCCTTCTTGCCGTGCAAAGTTTTTGTTTATTTTTACTTTTTTACATTACATTATTTTTTTTTTATTTTAATTATTTATTATTTATTATTATTTATTATTTTTTTGTTTTTATGAAGGGGTGTGTTGACTCACCCTGGTCTCAGCTCTTGGGCCCCCTTTTACAGTGATACATGGAGGACGCCCCGCGGGGTAAAATCACTTTTTTTTATTCAAGGGGGAACGTCCCGGGTTAACGCCCCTGGGGGGTTGGGAAAGGATTCAGGCTTAAACCGGGGACTGGGCCAGTAACCCAACGACCCCTCACCCAAAACGGAAACCCTTGGGGGATTCCGGGGAAACTCGATTTTTGTTCCCATGTTCTGGAGTGTTTTGGGGGGCAAAGCCCCCGTACCTTCCTTAAAAGGGGCCCCCATATCAACCTTTTCACCAGGTGACGGGCTGAGTAAAACGTACGCCAAACCGGGTGAGGTTAGAAATTGGGTGGTGCCCCCTTCCTCTGAGAAGGGGATCTTTGGGGAACCCTGTATGGGGAATGTTGTCTATCATTAAAAACGAATACAAACCTGGTATTTATAAATTTTCTAAAAACTCCCCAATAAAAGCCGTAAAATTTTAAAAAATATTTTAAACGGGTAAACGGGCACAAAATCCCGTGTAGTGAATAAACGTTGTAACGGTGCCCAAACCTCTTAGTAGTGAATAAAACTTTTGAAATGGTGCAAAAACCCTGTAGTAGTGAATAAACGTTGTAACGGTGCACAAAACCTCTGTAGTGGTGAAAAAATGTTGTAACGGTGCAAAAAACCTCTGTATAGGAAAAAGCTGTTGTAACGGTGCAAAAACCTCTGTATAGTGAATAAACTGTTTAACGGTGCACAAACCCGTAGTAGTGAATAAGGGGTTTTGTAACGGGCACAAACCTCTGTAGTAGTAAATAAAGTTGTAACGGTCCCAAAACCTCTGTAGTAGTAAAAATAAGCTGTTGTAACGGTGCCAAACCTCTATAGTAGTGAATAAACTGTTGTAAGGGTGCACAAACCCTGTAGTATAAAAATAAACTGTTGTAACGGTGCACAAACCTCTGTAGTAGTGAATAAACGTTGTAGCGGGACAAACCTCTGTAGCAGTGCACAAAACCTCTGTACATTAAATGAAAATGACCCACATACATAAAAAGTATGGAAAGGAAAACAGTAACAAAAAGTGTCAGAGTAAACCCATGATCATCAAGATGTTAGTGTCAGAGTGAACATGATCATCAAGAAGTTAGTGCCCAGAGTGAACATGATCATCAAGATGTTAGTGTCAGAGTGAACATGATCATCAAGAAGTTAGTGTCAGAGTGAACATGATCATCAAGATGTTAGTGTCAGAGTGAACATGATCATCAAGAAGTTAGTGTCAGAGTGAACATGATCATCAAGATGTTAGTGTCAGAGTGAACATCATCATCAAGATGTTAGAGTGAACTGATCATCAAGATGCTAGAGTGAACATGATCATCAAGATGCTAGAGTGAACATGATCATCAAGATGCTAGAGTGAACATGATCATCAAGAAGTTAGTGTCAGAGTGAACATGATCATTAAGATGTTAGTGTCAGAGTGAACATGATCATTAAGATGTTAGTGTCAGAGTGAACATGATCATCAAGATGTTAGTGTCAGAGTGAACATGATCATTAAGATGTTAGTGTCAGAGTGAACATGATCATTAGATGTTAGTGTCAGAGTGAACATGATCATCAAGAAGTTAGTGTCAGAGTGAACATGATCATTAAGATGTTAGTGTCAGAGTGACTGATCATAAGATGTTAGAGTGAACATGATCATCAAGAAGTTAGTGTCAGAGTGAACATGATCATCAAGAAGTTAGTGTCAGAGTGAACATGATCATCAAGATGTTAGAGTGAACATGATCATCAAGAAGTTAGTGTCAGAGTGAACATGATCATTAAGATGTTAGTGTCAGAGTGTACATGATCATCAAGATGTTAGAGTGAACATGATCATCAAGAAGTTAGTGTTCAGAAGTGAACATGATCATTAAAAAGTTAGTGTCAGAGTGAACATGATCATCAAGATGTTAGAGTGAACATGATCATCAAGATGTTAGAGTGAACATGATCATCAAGAAGTTAGTGCCCAGAGTGAACATGATCATCAAGAAGTTAGTGTCAGAGTAAAACATGAATATCAAGAAGTTAGAGTGAACATGATCATCAGAAGTTAGTGTCAAGTGAAACATGAACATCTAGATGTTAGGAGTGAACATGATCATCAAGAAGTTAGTGTCAGAGTGAACATGAACATTAGATGTTAGAGCGAACATGATCATCAAGAATTTAGTGTCAGAGTGAACAGATCATCAAGAAGTTAGTGAGAGTGAACATGATCATCAATTAGTGTAAGAGTGAAC
>NC_069460.1:13034383-13049666 GCF_026875155.1 Cherax quadricarinatus | reverse complement strand
GTCTTTCCCTCTCCCATCTTCTATTTCTTTATCGTAACTTAGTGTCTGGAAAATGCTTTAATGAATATAAACTGGTCCTCCCAAGACACTGGTTTAGATTCACTCTAGTCATACCGTTTTCTCAGTTGGTTTTTTGAAATTAAATTAGTCGAATGGCCCTTAATTAATGATCGTTTCGCTGTTTCAGATGAGTAAGTTTGAGGGTTGGTTAGGTTGTGCTCTGAGTGCTGTCATCGACACCACAAAGTCCCTCACCAGGTCCTCATTATTCATGAATATAAAGTTGAGTTATCTGCTCGTGAATACAAGGCTCTGCTACCTGCTAGCTTAAAGCAAATTGAAGGCAGACTCTTGATAATTCGATTATGTGAGACTGCTCGTCCAGGTTAGATCCTGGAATTTTCTCTGCTAAGGCAATCTATACTACAGTCGTCCACTTCAGATGTCATGAATTGAAGTCAACAAGCAGTGGGACATTTAGGGCCAGGTCTGATAGGCTTTCAAGACAGTGCTCGAGAGTGTAAGATTTGGTATGTGTATGGAGGGAAGACTAGAGAGAGAGAAGAGAGAGAGAGAGAGAGAGAGAAAGAGAGAGAATGGGGGAAGAATGAAGAGGAGAGGAAGATGAAGAGAAGGAAGAGAAGAAAGAAGGGAAGAGCGTCCTGCCTGACTGCCCAGCAGCAGCAGCAGGAGGTAAAGGCAAGAGTATTAATGACTGAGGAAGTGCGGAAAATAAGAGAACGGGGGATACAGATGGTGCAGGTGAGCACGTGCACACGTCCTCACACGCACAAGTACACCCTCATGCACGCACATACAAACGCTCGAACACGGACACATTCGTACACACATACAAACTCTCTCACGGACGTTCGCACACGCTCACATTTGCACACTCACATGAACGCATATTCTCACACAAAACCATATTGCATACACACATGTACGCACGATACAAAATAGTGTACATAAAAAAACAATGGCACCCGACTATTTATTGTCTGAAGTACTGAGAGAAGAATCTGAGGCCCTGAACAAGCCATTAAGAGAACATTTTACAGGTAGTTTGAGACACACCTGGGAACCTCCTGGTTATTTGTGTGTTCATACAGTCAACAACAGTAGAGAAGTCACGTTGCAGTGCCAGCATTTTTGATGAATAAGAAATGTGCAACCCCTGGGTATCTTTATTATGTAGACTTTTCGCCAACTTGGGGCCTTTTTTAATCAGTACTGATTATACACTGCGGACAGTGGAAGATAAGGTGATCAGTCCCTCGGCCTGGAGTCGCTGTGATCAATATATCAGTCTCAAGATTGACTCGCTGATCACATTGACTTCAGGCTAATGGACTGATTACCTCAAACTCCTACTCGTCTTCAACCTTTCTTCTCTTTATTAAGAAGCCACTGGCTGGCGAAACGTTTCCGTAATAAACATACCCAAACGTTGCGCAAGTGTCTCATTCTTCAACTTGTTGGTTTTCCATCAGTGTAGCTAGAGTGAGACACTGCTCGAGGGGATACTGTCACCAACACACTACACTGCCAATACCTGTTTCTAAGGAGCAAACACGACTGTTGAAATCCAAAAGCAGATCAGACGAAAGTCAATATTAACTAGACTAAGGGATGTATAAAGTGAGGCGGTGTAGTAAGTCATGGAGTCTTGATAAATCGTAGTGACCTCACTTTCTAATTCTCTTTAGAGAGGTTCCTTGAAGCCAGTGAGTGATGGGGGAGGGGGGGTGGTTCTTGATTTAAGGAAGTAGACCTAACTTCCCTTCCTTAGAACTTGATTACATGACCTCTACAGGTTTAGCGCTCCTCACCATGCACAAAGTGAATTAATTAGAAACTAAAAAGTTACTTAGTACGACACACTAACTTTGAAAAGTTTGAAGCCTTCCCGAAGAGGCATTCTCCAGTTATCCCACAGAATCCAGCGATTCGGTATTTTTAACTGTGTCAGAATATTGACAAATTTCCACAGACAGACAGAAAGACAGACACACACACACTCACACACACACATACACACACACACACACACACACACACACACACACACATTACACATACACACACACACACACACACACACACACACACACACACACACACACAGTAGCAGCCAGTGAGGAGGCAGGGCCAGCAGCTATGACTCGACCCCTGCAACCACAACTAGGAGAGCACAACTAGGTGAATACGTACCTGTCATTACTGTCCTGGTATATTTGTTGCTCTACAAAAACAACAACAAAACTTGGCAACAAACACAAAAGTCAAGTCGTCTCCAAACTTAAAAATCTTTGTAAATATATAAATACATTTGTTTTCTGGCAAGTCTTCAATGTCAAGTAAAGTTGAGATGACTAAAGAAACTTTTTTATACCGCAGGAGGGGAGGGGAGGGGAGGGGGGAGAGGGGAGGGGATAAGGGGAAGAGAGGAGAGGAGGGAGGGCAGGGAGAGGGGAAAGAATTTTTTTTTTATAAGAAAGTGGATACGTGAGCAGTGTGCTGCTGCCATGTGCTTATAATAGTGACAGAGTGGGTACAAATCTTGCTATGTTTCCCTGTCACATTCCACCAGGCACATACAAGGTGCTGGAATGTGTCAGTCTGAGCTGGGAGACTTCAGTCTGACGGAGTCGAGCGTCGGGGAGAGGGAGGTAGCATTAGGCGGACGGGAAAAGGTCACTGACTGGAGTGGGGGTTGGTGGAGAGTGTCATCATGTATTTTTGTTTACAGGAGCAGAATTGTAATCGCCTTGATGTGCCTAATCTGCCTTAACAAATATTGTTTCAAGGTCACCTGCGACTGTGATATATACTGACCTTTGCTATCATTGACAAATATCTGTCAGTATTTCCCTGTATCCAGGTGTCCGTCTCTGTAAGATAATCTGATACACAGCCAGACACATTAACTACTTACGAAGTTATACTTGGGCATTAATAACTAATAACTAAAGCGTAATGAATACTTGTCAATATTCAATAATAACCCACATGGAGACAGAAATTCAAGAGAATAATTGATCTATATATTTCGACTCCTTCTGGGGTCCTCTTCAGCAGATGTTTATGTTTTCATGGGAGATTTTAATGATTATTAATAAGCAATTTTTTTTCCTGTCAAGGACTCATTGTACAGATGTTAATGGTAGGATTACATTTAACTGTTACTTTCTGTTCCATTATTTTTTCCCAAATTATTTTTTCTCGTTTTTCCGAAGTTTGAATATAATATTTTGCTAGTGTTTGTATTTTTGTTAGTTGTTTTTTTCTAAGTTCGACTCCTTACTTGAGTACTAACATGTACTGGTGGCCTCATCACCTTACTTGAGTACTAACATGTACTGGTGGCCTCATCACCTTACTTGAGTACTAACATGTACTGGTGGCCTCATCACCTTACTTGAGTACTAACATGTACTGGTGGCCTCATCACCTTACTTGAGTACTAACATGTACTGGTGGCCTCATCACCTCACCTGAGTACTAACATGTACTGGTAGCCTCATCACCTTACTTGAGTACTAACATGTACTGGTGGTCTCATCACCTCACCTGAGTACTAACATGTACTGGTAGCCTCATCACCTTACTTGAGTACTAACATGTACTGGTAGCCTCATCACCTCACCTGAGTACTAACATGTACTGGTAGCCTCATCACCTTACTTGAGTACTAACATGTACTGGTGGTCTCATCACCTCACCTGAGTACTAACATGTACTGGTAGCCTCATCACCTTACTTGAGTACTAACATGTACTGGTAGCCTCATCACCTCACCTGAGTACTAACATGTACTGGTAGCCTCATCACCTTACTTGAGTACTAACATGTACTGGTGGTCTCATCACCTTACTTGAGTACTAACATGTACTGGTGGTTTCATCATCTCACGTGAGTACTAACATGTACTGGTAGCCTCATCACCTTACTTGAGTACTAACATGTACTGGTGGTCTCATCACCTCACCTGAGTACTAACATGTACTGGTAGCCTCATCACCTTACTTGAGTACTAACATGTACTGGTGGTCTCATCATCTCACGTGAGTACTAACATGTACTGGTGGTCTCATCATCTCACGTGAGTACTAACATGTACTGGTGGTCTCATCACCTTACTTGAGTACTAACATGTACTGGTGGTTTCATCATCTCACGTGAGTACTAACATGTACTGGTGGTCTCATCATCTCACGTGAGTACTAACATGTACTGGTGACCTCATCACCTCACCTGAGTACTAACATGTACTGGTGACCTCATCACCTTACTTGAGTACTAACATGTACTGGTGGCCTCATCATCTCACGTGAGTACTAACATGTACTGGTGACCTCATCACCTCACCTGAGTACTAACATGTACTGGTAGCCTCATCACCTCACCTGAGTACTAACATGTACTGGTAGCCTCATCACCTTACCTGAGTACTAACATGTACTGGTGGCCTCATCACCTCACCTGAGTACTAACATGTACTGGTGGTCTCATCATCTCACGTGAGTACTAACAAGTACTGGTGACCTCATCACCTCACCTGAGTACTAACATGTACTGGTGACCTCATCACCTCACCTGAGTACTAACATGTACTGGTAGCCTCGTCATCTCACCTGAGTACTAACATGTACTGGTAGCCTCATCATCTCACCTGAGTACTAACATGTACTGGTAGCCTCATCATCTCACCTGAGTACTAACATGTACTGGTAGCCTCATCACCTCACCTGAGTACTAACATGTACTGGTAGCCTCATCACCTCACCTGAGTATTAACATGTACTGGTGGCCTCATCACCTTACTTGAGTACTAACATGTACTGGTGGTCTCATCATCTCACGTGAGTACTAACATGTACTGGTGACCTCATCACCTCACCTGAGTACTAACATGTACTGGTGACCTCATCACCTTACCTGAGTACTAACATGTACTGGTGGCCTCATCACCTCACTTGAGTACTAACATGTACTGGTAGCCTCATCACCTCACTTGAGTACTAACATGTACTGGTAGCCTCATCATCTCACCTGAGTACTAACATGTACTGGTGGCCTCATCACCTCACTTGAGTACTAACATGTACTGGTGGCCTCATCACCTCACTTGAGTACTAACATGTACTGGTAGCCTCATCATCTCACCTGAGTACTAACATGTACTGGTAGCCTCATCATCTCGCCTGAGTACTAACATGTCGTCTGGTGAGTTCACTTCAAATTTCAAACAGCGGTTTACATCATAATATATATTTTTGTACTATCACTATATTTTTCTAAATTATTTTTTGTATTATCACAGCATATCCACATTTATTACAGAGTCGAAATCCAAAAAAAATCTCTTTCATTTAGAAATTTAATGATGATACGATATGTAGTTGAAGATATGCTCGTTTTTAGGCCTAGTTAAATATTGTTATCCTCATTGATGACGCTAATGTATTGATGGTTCATCAATACTAACATCTTGTTTAGTCTACTCTAGGTGTTGTGTCAGTCTACTCTAGGTGACGTGTCAGTCTACTCTAGATGATGTGTCAGTCTACCCTAGGTGATGTGTAAGTCTACTCAAGGTGATGTGACAGTCTATTCTAGGTGACGTGACAGTCTACTCTAGGTGATGTGTTAGTCCACTCTAGGTGATGTGTCAGTCTACTCTAGGTGACATGTCAGTCTACTCTCGGTGACCTGTTAGTATTCTTGACTAACGACGTAGTCACCACGTAGTGACAATGACCCTCGTGTAGTCGACAGGCTTTAGACCCAATAACCAAACCAACCTGTCATTTTCAATATCCTAACCTGCTATGAATCAACTTGGACTGCAGTTAGTAACACCGTATTAGGGAACTAAAGACGAATATATTAGACAGGTACCTCAAAGGTTTAGCTACCTCAGAAAACCTTCCATTTAGCTGACGAAGTTCCTTTGATTTAAACAATTAAAACCACCTATCCCATTCTCGGATCAAACCTGATTACCTCCCATTGCCCAGGTTCTCTATGGCCCCTACGGATTTCACGCTTCAATTTTTAAAAAACAAGGCCCGGGGCCACGGGGGCGTTGCCCCCCGGGAAAACAACCCCCAATTAGTTTTCCCCTCAAGATAATTCGATACTTTCTTTTATGAAAAATCTTTCAATAAAAAAAAATTATTTTGTTTGGGGTTGTGACTTGCTTGAGATTTTTAGTGAAAGAGTCGGGGATTAGAATGTTTTAAGTTGGGGCCCAGAGAAAAATTGGGGGAACTATTTTCAACACGGGGAAAATTAGAAAATTTTTCATTTGATAACCAAATGTGCATGTAAAGAAATCTTATTAATAAAAAAAGTACCGGGAAGGGAAGGGCCCCAAAAATCTGCACACAGAAACCCCAACCTCCCTACGAAATTTAAAAGCTGGGCGGGCGATGCAAAATCCCCCAAATTAAAAATTAGGGGGGGAAATTGGTACACAAAGAAAACACCTTTAATTTTCCCCGGGGCCCAAAAATTTTTTAAACCACCCTCCATAAAGGGGCATTGGGGGAATTGCCAAAAAAAAAAAAACCCCGGGCGGGCCTTAAAAGGAGGTTTACAGATACCTAAAGCATCCCGGGAAATCACCCGGGGCGGGGCCTACTCGGACGGGCCTGTGGCCCAGTAACACCCCTAGTTACCCGGGCCCTGTCTCAGTATTTAGTAACCATTTCCCAGTAACCTTTTCCATTTAACCGTTTTTTTGCTCAAGGGCCCAACCCGTCTTGGTCACGGTCGTGCTGAGGACCCCTATTTTCAAAAGACCCTAGGGGGTCGGGCCCAAACCCGGGCTAGTCATTTTTCCCGAGGGGAACCAAGGAGACGGGTTTAAGGCTGGGGGTTCTCCCAATATTTTCGATTATACGTAATAACGCCTACGTGAAAATTTCTACCCTAATCCACGTATCGAACTCCCACATGAAAATGGTGACAGGGGTTGTGGGACGGGGATTACTTTTTAAGGGAAATTCAAGGCTTTTGGGAAGACTGTTGTGAGTACCGGGCAGGGTCAAAAGGTGAATCGTCACCCCCACCCAAACCCCCCCGCAGGCCAAACCTCGAGCCCCCAAACTATCCCCTTTGCGCACCACCAGCCAGCACCCGCCTACTCCCCTAAAAACCTTTTTCCCTCCCAACCTTTTGCAGCCGTTTTTTCTTCCTGGCTTATTTCCCGGGGTGCAAATTGTTTTCAATCTCCGGGGGGGTTGACCCGGTTTTTGAAAATTAAGCCAGTCATAACCGCCCTGGGGAAAGTGAACGCCATCAGCCTAATCCACCTGCCTCCTGCTTTCCAATTGCTCCCCGTCCCTTTGTGCATCTTTTACACGCCCTTCCATCACCTTTTCCTCGTGGGAAAGCCAGTCACCCAAACCCCATTTTCCCTAACCCAGCTGCGAGAGAAAAGTAAGCCACGCGGTAAAAGTAACCAAAATTCCTCTGAATATTTTTTTAATCGCTTTTTTGCTCCCTTTTTGGTTTCTGGGAGGGGTTTTTTTACCTTTCCCTTGGCATAGAGGGGGTTTCAAGCCACCTTCAGGGGGAGGGGGGGTTTGCGCGGCAGCCCCCCCACGTCCCCCCCCCCTTTCTCTAAACCCCAAACCCGGGGTGGGGGCAAAAGCACCACCCACCACCCCACCACCACCATCATCTCCCTGGGGGTTTTTCCCCCGGGTTCCCGGGGGTCCTAGTACTGTTTTGGCCCCCAAAATAATTGGCAAAGATTGTCCGGGTCCCAACCCGAGAAAAAGCCTTTATTTTGATTTTCCCCTAGAAAGCAAAAAAATTCCCCCCCCCTTCACGAAAAACATGAATTCAAAGCGTAACACCGCGCGGGACCCCATCCCACCCGCCCCCCCCAATTATCACCGTCCGTCCCCTACCCCCGACTTCAGTGATAATTTCCTTGAGCCCATTTTTTTTGCATTTAAAGACATTTCCCGTTGTGAGACATTTATATTTAATTGTTTGTGTACTCAAAAAACCTTTTTTTTCATTTTTTCTTTGCCCTTTTTAATTTTTTAACAATTTTTTTTCAGTTTTTTTTCACTTATCTTTTTAATTTTTTTTTCTGTTTTTTTTCCTTTTTGGAACTCCTGTTTTAGAAAAGTATTTTTGTGTAGTGTACCAGTCGTCACCCGTTGAAGTGATTAAATTTTTTTTTATTGTTTTCCCTTTCCCGCATCCCAAAATTTATAAATTTTATTTCAATTTTGTGTCTTTTTTTCGTACCCAACAGTGTTCATTCCCAAATTTTTTGCGGGACTGGGTACCTTTTATTTTTCCCCCCACCCCAAATTTTGTCTATCAGTCACAGCAAGTTTTTGTTTTTTTGTCCCCAGCGGGAAATTTTGTTGTAAAAATTAAATTAAAAACGGGGGGGTTTTGCTCCGCCACTGAATTTGTTTTTTCCCGGGTTTTTTTCCTGTGTTTTTTTTTTTTTTTTTTTAAAATTTTTGAAAAAAATTCACTCTTGTTTGAAAATTTCAATTACTTTTAACGTAAAGTGTTTTCTTCCCTTTTTTTTTGGAAAAATTTTTTTTGGTCTAATTTAAAATTTAAAGAGTTAAAGTGTTCAATCAGTTTTTTTTTTTTTGGCCTTCATTTTTTAAAATTCAAAATTTTAAACCGGGTTTTCCCCAGTGACATTTTTTTACTGAAAGTGATTATTTCAAATACTTTATTTTTGGGAAATTTTTCTGAATTTAAAATTTTTTTTTGAACTGTTCTGCAGTGAATTATTTTCTTTTATTGCTTTTTTTTTTTATGATTTATAATTTAATTTTGCATGCATTCTTAGAAAAAACTTAAATTTCCCAGTTAACAATTTTAATAATTTTTTTTACACTTTCACTTTGTTTAAAAAATTTTAATTAATTTAAATTTTTTTTTAGCAAAAAGGAAAGACAGTCATTTTGCATTTAATTCAGTCTCCATAATATTTTACTTTAAAATTTCCCTTTTAAATTTTTTTTTTTGGTCAATAGTCCTTTTTAAAAAAGGGGTTTTTTTTCCTCTTTTCAGGGTATTTAGACCCTTATTTTGCAAAATTTAATTTTTATATCTTTTCATTTCAATTCTAGAATTTTTTTTCATTTTATTGTTTATTATTTTTTCTTTTTTTTTGTTTTGGGTTTTCTTTTCCATTAAGTCTCACATACCGTCAAGTATTTCTTTAGTGAATTCGAAAATCAACCTCTCAGGCTTTGCTGCTCCCGTCTCCCGTCCTTACATTTCCCCTTTTGAATGACCCAAAATACCTAAACCCCCGAGCAATTTTGTTTGTTCTCACAGTTGTATCTAGATTTTTTTAAAGGCTGCAAATTTTGAAGTTTTAGATTTAAATTTTCCCAAGAACCCTGAATTACTTTTTAACGTAGCCGACGGTCAGGGACTTGTTAAAACTGTCCCCTCCTGGGCTGGGCCCCCAGCCAAAATTCAAGCACGGGGGATAGGTTTCTATCCTTGCGATGGCGATTGTTCCCAAATATTCGTTCCTTTCCCGGGGACGCCTTTTTTAAAGGGAAATTTACCCTTTCAAAAATTTATGCCATCTTTTGCGAGCCACAAACCGTTTCAGAAAAACGTTTTTGTGGCTGTGGGGCCCCCATTGAGGGGTTGTTGTTGGGCCCTTTGTTTTAGATTGTGATCCCATCCTAGTTGACAGTAAAACAGTGCATTGTTTAAAAGTTTTCTGATAACTTTTCCCCGTTGTTAAAGTTTGTTTTGTGTTTGTTTTTTTTATAGTTGATTTCCTCGTGTCACTGTGTGCCGGGGCCCCAGTATATCAGCTTGTTTACCGTGTTTTATTTCTTTTCTCCTGTGCCCGATTTTTAATATGATTCTTTTCCCTTGCTATATTGCGTGTTTTGCGTTAAATTTTTTAAACCGGGGGGGTATCCACTTTACCGGTTTGTTCATTTCCCCCAGTAAAAAAAAAGAACAGATCCCATGTGGTCTGGTTTTGATTCGATTCCCGCCCCCAGGAAATCTTTTCTGAATTTAAAACCCCACTCCCCTCAGTGACTTTCTCATGAACCCAAAAATTTCTGTACGAACAGCCGATTGGGTTACTCCCAGCAGAAGAGTATACCCATTAGTAAAATTCCCCCAGTCACTAGTGGAAAGGGAGCCTTACAGCTAGTTCACGATTTACCAGGGGTTTTCACACCCGGTATGGATCGTTCATTTAAAAAAGCCAGATTGGGAAAAACTTTTGGGGCCCCGTATGGGAACTGATATTTTTAGTAGGGAAGGGGGAAAGTATGTCCCGCATCAAAATAAAGGGAATGTAATGGCCCTTAAAACCAAACCAAGGTACCAACCCACTACGAAACCTTGGGGAAAAAGTTGCGCTAGTTTTTTAACTAAATTTTCCCATTTTCCCCCAAAAGGAACCCAAAATCTGGGGGTTATGGTTGACCATTTCACCCCTATTGTGAGTTTTTGTTTCCATTGCAGATAAGCCCGCCCAACAGTAGGGCCCAAAACGTTTAAAGAACGCATTATCTGCCCGGGATACCACTCCTAAGTCCCCGTAAAAAATAATGGAGGGGAAATTTTGTAATGAAATTCTTGAAAATTTTTGTAAACCTTTTACAAGAACTCTAAATCCACCATTGTTCCTCATCATCCTGCCAGCCCCCCAAAGGGGGTTTCCCGGGCGAACCCAAAAAGAAATACTTTATGTCTTGAGAGCCATAACAAACCCCAAAAGTGAAACTTGGGAAAAGTTTTTACGAGTGCAGTGTGCTATAAATTCTGCTTCAAAGGGTTTTATAGGTTTACATCCAAAATTTTCATTGTATTGGTTTTAGTTAAACCCTTTTTCCCTTTTGAGTTGTTTTTTTCTAAAAAAGAAACCAAATTACAAAACCCCATGATTTGTTTGCAAAATCGTACCAGCTTAGCCAAAGGGGTTTTTTGGGAAAAATCCGGGGAAACACTTATAAATCAACCTGTTTTTCAAGGTCCCAAAAAACTCGAGTTTTAAGGGCCCTCCAAAATCAAAAAGGTTTTGAGATTTTTGGGTGACTAATTTTTTAAAAAAAGTCGGGAATGCCAAAGCTTTAAAAAAGTTTGTTTTCCTTATGCGTAGTTGAAAAATATCACTGGTAATAAGTTTAAGGTTAGAGAGATTAGTATGGTCAGTAAAAAAGAATTTGCATTTGGATCATATGAAGTTGTATGTGGATAATGTGTTCCCAACCCAACTAAAGTGACAGAATCTGACAATCCTCCCCGATCCTTTTAATTTTCTTCCCCTTTATACTCATCAGGGTGATCAACCTTAATGTCCCTTATTCCCTTTGAAACGACAGGGGATTTAGAAAAACCCCAATACATTTTAAAATTCCAATTCAGATTTGCCCAAAAAACGGGATGAGTTTGCCAAAACTACAGATTTTTATCCCCCGAGATGAAAACCCTTTTTGCTATCCAAATTTTTACCCCAGCAATTGGGGTTAAAAGTAAAAAACCTGTTAGTGAATAAAAACAGTATCAAAATTATCAGTATTTAAGAATTTTTTTTTTTTTTTGTTCATGTTTTTTCCCGCAATGAAGGTTTTAAAAGTTAGATTTGCGTGCACCCAATCTGCCTTTCTGTTAAACACTCTTTCTTTTTATATTTTCCTTCCTCAAATCCTAGATCACATGGAAAAACAGATCGATCGATCAAAAATTTTTTTTTTTATCACTTGTAAACTCAATGTTTTAGTTCGTTGTTCTTTGTTGAGTTTTAAATTGTACTATGGGAACCCTTTTTATTACATTACATTTCAGTTACGAAGCTTTCATTTCCCAAATTTTTTACTTATGTATCTATAATGTTTTTTTGTTGTGTACTTTGAATTGTATAGAATCAGCCCAAACCGTATACCTGCCATCTCTAGTTTTTTATTAGTTGTATGTCGGGAAAATTAATTTGCCCTCGCCGAGCTTCAGTATTGTAACCAGGGACCGTAAACCCGTTTCCGAAAAACCCGTGTTTTTCTCAACGGGCCAACCCCTCTTGGTCACGGGCGTGCTGACTGACACTATTTTCAAAAAAAAAACACAAAAATACGGGGGACTTTGGGCCCGCCCCGGGAGTCATTTTAAAAGTGTAACCAAGGGACAGGGTAAGGGTGCTGGGTTTTCTCCACAATCTACGATTAAATAATAAAAGCCTACGTGAGTATTTTTACCCAAATCCCCGAAACGAACTCCCACATGATACCTGATCCATCGGGAGGCCTGGTCATGGACCGGGCCGAGGGGGCGTTGATCCCCGGAATAACCTCCAGGTAAGGAAGGACCAGATTTATTAAGCAAATTTCCTAAATTTGCTTGTAATAGATAAATGAACTGTAGATATAAGTCCAGATGTACTCTTGTTAAGGGGTAGCAATAACCTCTGTTGGGAGTTTATATAATGGTTATAATCATAACCATAATTTTTAAAAGGTGGAGGGGTAAGCCAGCGGAAGGATTCGGTCAAATGACCAAAAGCTCCAGCGGCGGGTCATCATATGCTAAGACCCGGGTCAGGAAACACTTGTCCTGTTTGCTAACGATAGCTTCTATTTAATTACAATATATATACATATGTTTTTACTACAGTGGCCGTCTCCCACCCAGGAAATGTGACCCGAAAAAGAAGAAACGTTTTCACCATCATTCACTCCATCACTGTCTTGCCAGAGGCGTGACTACAGTTCAGACGCTTCTCCAAACTGTAGCATATCAACACCCTTCAGAGTGAAGCTACTGTACTTCCCTCCTGTTAGGTAAGACACATATGCAACAGTTAGGTATCTTTATTTCGAAACGTTTCGCCTACGAAAGTAAAAGACTGGGCAGGCGATGCAAAATGCCGCCAATAAAAAGAAGGGGCGCCATTGGTACACTAAGAGAAAACACCATAAGTGTCCGGGGCCCAAAACTGTTCAACAGCCTCCCATCAAGCATTAGGGGAATTGCCAATAAACCCCTGGCTGCCTTCAAGAGAGAGCTGGACAGATACCTAAAGTCAGTGCCGGATCAGCCGGGCTGTGGCTCATACGTCGGACTGCGTGCGCCAGCAGTAACAGCCTAGTTGATCAGCCCTGTCCATCGGGAGGGCCCGGTCATGGACCGGGGCCCCGGGGGCGTTGATCCCCGGAATAACCTCCAGGTAACCTCCAGGTACACAGTGGCTCTTCAGTCGAGTACAGAAAAGTTGATAGAAGCAGAAGATACTTTAAGACGATGTAATCAGTCCATCACCATATTGTTTTCAGACAACGAACAATACTCTTCTCCAGACTGAGGGACTGACCCACTTCAAAACTTTAAGGGTGATGGACTGATTACATCGTCTTCATCCTCTTCTGCCCTTTTAATCAACTTTTCTGTACTCGACTGAAGAAGCCTACTGTGAGGCGAAACGTTTCGAAATAAAGATACCTTTAAATGTTGCATATGTGTCTTACCTAACAACCTGTCGGTATTTTATACCATTTGAACGTACTTCCATCCTCCAGGACTCTAGTCCGGTAACTAGTTTGCTTTGAAATCCCTTCTAAATGCTACCTTGCTCACACTCCAATTGCAATGAAACAAAAAAAAAAAAACACTCCCCACCCTTTTTAGCACGCTCAGGGAGCTTGCGGGATGTCAAGCCTCTGCACACCAATACCCTTTACCCCTTTCCCTCCAACTTTCCAAGAAGCCCGTACCCCCCCCTTTCCTCCAAAAAAGATTCACACACCCCCCAAGTTCTTATATAATATAAATATAATATTAAATATATATATAATAAATTTTTAAAAACATGCAAAAGAAGGAGTCGAACCCACGCTTTTTGGCCCCCTCAGGTAAAAAAAGTGCAGGACGCTTTAGACCACTAGACCACACAACCCTTACAATGGGCACCACCAACCGATGTATCCCCATCGAAGACATACGGTGGTGTAAAAAATTTGGGTAGAATTCCGACAATATGTAAAGAAAAAAGACAAAAGTGCAACTAATATGACATTTTATTGGGGAAACGTTTTCGTTTCCCCGGGAGCTTTATCAAGCCATTACCTAATGGCTTTATAAAGCCATTGGGTTTAATGGCTTGCCACAAAAAAAATGCCACATTAGTTGACTTGTTCCTTTTACTTGACAACGGGGGTGTGGACCCCTTGAGCTAATTTCTTTCTACCCCTTTTTTGGTACTGCTAAAAGCAGTATATTATATTATTGTGCCCCGAAAAATGGTACGATCAATAACAACACTGCACTAGCCAAGGATCGAACCCATGCTTTTTGGCAGGGTTTTTCACCCGGGCTATTGCAGTGTGTATATATAATATATATATATATATATATTTTATATATATATTATATTTTATAATATATATATTTAATATATTATATATATTCCATATCTGCTTTTCCTTTTCCCCATTTTTACGACCTTGCACTTGCCAATGCAATTTTAACAGACACTTGTTGAACATTCCCATTTTCTCCGGGGACTACTTTTAGTCTCTTCCTTAAAATATTTTCATCAGTTTTTTGATATCCCGGGTTGTAGCAATAACAACGTCTATATGCCCGTCATCACCGGAGGTTTGGTCGAGGCCGGCGGCAAAAGATGAGCAGGGAATCAAATACAAGCGGGTGTCTCCCTCAGTCGTTGTTTACATTAAGAACTGTAGGGGCCTGCCCCAGGATACTCCCATACTCCTTTTCCCACTGATTTTTCTTCGATAGAAAAGAAAATCACTATTCCCCCAACCTCCCTTTTCGTTTGTGTTGCTGAGGTACAATATCAAAGACTTTTCATCCAAGAATATGGAATGTATCCCAACCCTCTTTGTGGTAGGATCTCTGTTACCATCTGGAAATCCGGGGATGTGAAGAGACCCCTCTTCTCCTCTTTGCACACCACCCACCGACCGCAGCCGCACGCACGGCGCAGCACACGCACGCCCCCAACACACACAACGCACAGCGCGCGCGCGCGGGGTAGGAAAAATTTCAAAAGCCCCTTTTTCAGACGAGGAATTAAAAGGGGGAAAATTCAATCGGGGAGCCAAAGGACTCAAAGGGATCGGGCGGCTGCGACCGGCCAGAAACGGGCCCTATTAAAAACCCCCCCGTGGAAAAGCAGAAATTGGGAAGGGGAAAAAAAAAACCCGCAGACATACAGCCTTGGGGCCAAAGCTACAAATTTACTCGAGGAAAAATTTGGGTGAGATAACACCGAGCCATCTGGGGGCGCACA
>NC_069460.1:13026883-13029383 GCF_026875155.1 Cherax quadricarinatus | reverse complement strand
TCACTCCTCTCTCACTCCTCTCTCTTCCCTCGCTCACTCCTCTCTCTTCCCTCTCTCACTCCTCTCTCTTCCCTCTCCCCACTCCTCTCTCTTCCCTCTCTCACTTCTCTCTCTTCCCTCTCTCACTCCTCTCTCTTCCCTCTCTCACTCCTCTCTCTTCCCTCTCTCACTCCTCTCCTCTTCCTCTCTCACTCCCCCTCTCTTCTTTTCCCTCTCTCACTCCTCTCTTTTCCCCTCTCTCAACCCTTCACAATCGAGTGAAATCCTTTGAAGCGGTGAACGATATCTTTGGACTGGTCACGTGTGGTCGTTCTTGGAGATTGTGAGGAGAGGGAGAGGGGTGGTAGAGGGGAGGGAGGGGTGGTAGAGGGGGGGGAGAGGGTAGTAGAGGGAGGGAGAGAGATGGTAGAGAGGGGGGAGTGGGGTGGTAGAGGGGAGGGAGGGTAGGAGTGTGAAGGTAAGAGGGGAAGTGAGGGGGCGGAGACAGGGAGTGAGGAAGGTGGTGACGTGACGGTGTTGTGAGTCTGGAACAAGGCAATTTAAATGACCATGTTTTACAAAAAAAACAAAAAAAACAAAACACATTAAAAGGAAGACGCGCAAACACAAACACAGACATACACACAGGAGCTGTGAATCGACCCCTGCAACTACGACTAGGTGAGTACACACACACACACACACACATATGTTGCTTTAAACTTCACGTGCAAGTTGACGAATAAGACACCTGTGCAACACTTGGGTATATTTGCTATGGGAACGTTTCGCCAGCCAGTGGCTTCTTCAGTCTAACACAGAGAAGTCTGAAAGATGAGGAGTTTGAGGTAATCAGTCCCTCAGCCTGGAGTCAATGTATTCAGTCCATCTGAAGACACAGACTCCAGCCTGAGGGACTGATTACCTCAAACTCCTCATCTTCCACAGTTCTTCTCTATGTTCAACTGAAAAGCCACTGGCTGGCAAAACGTTCCCACATCAAAGATACCCAAGTGTTGCACAGGTGTCTTATTCGTCAACTTATAAGTTCTAAACTTTTAAGTATTTGAGATGAACACTCTGATTGTCATTTATGTTGTTCTCCTTCCCACTGTATTTTTATTAAAATAAAGTTCCCATAGAATATATGGGGTGGTACAAGAAAATATTTAAACAGCTCCAGGGAGGATCTTGAGTTTTCCCTGAAGTAAGCTTATTCTCGTCACCAACGCTTCAGGAGAGGACAAAGCTCGTTTCCTAGCGGTGAAGGCATTTGGATGGGTGTTACTCTTCGCCTAGTCGCCCCCATACTCACCGAACATAGGTGTATTTGCGGCAGGGCGTCGGCTGATCAATTGGGACTAAATGGTCTCGTGTGTCATACATCAGAAGGAAAGTATGCTATACATAAGGGGGTCGACATCATGAAAAGAGTCTCGCCACAGCCTTTGCCCAGCTTAATGGGTACCCAAATACAGAAGTCTGACAGAAGTAAAAAGCGTCCAGATGGAGTCACTATGCTACCCTGGACGGATAGTAAACAGATTGCCTGGGACTACACCTGTGCTGCCATTTGGCGGACACCTACTTGTCATACTCTGAAGCTGAAGAGGGTGGAGCCGCCAGCCACAGGGAGACCAGAAGATCCACAAATAGAAAGACCTGCCCCCTTGCTATAACTTCATCCCAGTACCTGGAGGTTACCTGGAGGGTTTTTCCGGGGATCAACGCCTCCGCGGCCCGGTCCATGACCAGGCCTCCCGATGGATCAGGGCCTGATCAACTAGGCTGTTACTGCTGGCCGCACGCAGTCCAACGTACGAGCCACAGCCCGGCTGATCCGGCACTGACTTTAGGTATCTGTCCAGCTCTCTCTGTAGGTCAGAGACCCTTAGAACATGAGCAAGTGGCTCAAAAATTCCTCAAAGAGCTAGTGAAAATCTCGCCACGGAAATTAAGGCTCACAGAGCGGCCTGCTTCCTCTCTCAGCGACTCAGTGTTGCGATCCAGGAGGAATTTCCTGCAGCAGTCTGGGCACGTGGCCCAGAATGCTGGCCGTGTGCCCTTGCTGGCAGAAGTATTCGAGATGTAGGCTCTGAGATGTTACTTATAGTGGCCTTCATATATACTGTAACCTAAAATTTCAAATTCTATCCACCTTGTTGATCAGAACATCTAAAAATGGAAGTTTAAAATCCACTTCTTTCTCTACGGTAAATTTAATGGAGGGAACAAGAGAGTTAAGTCTTGGTAAAAATGCATTAAGGTCCAAATAATTCGGCCACAGACACAAGATGTCATCCACATACCTGAACCACTTAGCTTCATGGGGCAGGATATCTTTCAACAGTTTAGTCTCAAAGAACTCCATATATAGATTCCTTAATAGGGGAGACAATGGATTTACCATAGATATTCCCTGCCTCTGAAAGTAACATTTCCCTTCAAACTCAAACACACAACTAATCAACTCAGATTTGTAAGAGACAACAACAAAGGAAGAGGAAGAAAAAGTCCAGAG
>NC_069460.1:12944625-13026383 GCF_026875155.1 Cherax quadricarinatus | reverse complement strand
TATGCTGACAAAACTGCACTAAAAAGAGACACATATGCAACATTAGGAAGTTTAATTATGAAATTTTTTCGCCAGCCAGTACCTCTTTTCTTTTTTTCTGAGCTCATCAACCCCCCTTTTACCATCGAAGGATATTTGAAGGTACATGACACAATTTTTATGAAGGATCTCTGTATCGATCAAAAAAAACACGTTTTAATGAAAACTAAAACTTCGTTTTTAAACTTGATTTATCACACGCAAAGTTTTTTTAAAAATAAACCCATTTGCGTGTTCCTTTCTAGTGTGGGGGGGGGGGTCGGTTTTTGACGGAGCTGTACCGTCTCTACAAGGCCACAAGGCCACAGGCCACAGGGCCACGGGGCCAGCAGGTTAGTGAGAGACAGCAGGAACCAGCTGAGCCCTGTCCAGATCTGACCCCCAAAATGAGAAGAAAATGAGAGAGATGACGGAGCACAAATTTTTCTCGTGGACGTTCATCAAGGCTGAACAGATACCCCCGGGGCGGTTCTCGCCAAACAAGAAGGTAAAAAAACATGGGCAAAAATCGAACCTCATACCCAAAAGAAAATAAAAAAGGATTCCAAGGAAAAAGTCACTTTATCTGACTTATCGGGTTTTCCCCGGGATATATACACATAGCGCTTGTAGATAATTATAACTGTTTTTAGGTAAAAAAAAACTTCTTGGAGGCATTTATTGAGCCCTGGACAGAATAAAATTCGTGTTGATCCAGGAAGGGGAAAGCAGGTAAAGCTACAGTGTGTCAAAACCCCCCACACACACACACAAATTTACATATTTTTGTGTTTTGTGAGGGGCGCGTGTGTAATGTTTTTTTTCTTATCATTTATAAAAGGGCCCAACTATGTGTGTTGCAAGAAAAAATACACGTACACACACACACACACACACACGGTTCAGGGAGATGACCTATACGCCCAGGAAGGCGGCCCAATGCGGGACCTCGACCCCTCAACCTCAATAGGTGTACAACGGGTGGTACACCGACACACACACACACGTCACACACACCTGTATAACTTTACTAATGAGGACTCCCCGGGGTTCAGGGGCAGTAAGTTTTAAACACCATGAATGACACATGCCCGGGGTGCCTCCTTGGGTAACGAATCCTCAGCAGTGTTGCAGGATACTTCCCTTCCTCACAGTGTTGCTAGGAGTATTTCCCCTTCCCAGCGGGTGCTAGGGTATTTCCCTTCCCAGCAGTGTGTCAGGTATTTCCCTTTCCCTCGCAGTGGGCGGGAGTATTTCCCCTTCCCAGAGGGGGTTGCTAGATATTTCCCCTTCCTCAGCGTGTGTCAGGAGTACTTCCCTTCCCAGCAGGTGTGCTAGGAGTACTTCCCTTCCTCAGCAGTGTGTGCTAGGATATTTTTCGATTTTTCACTGGGTCTGGGAGTATTTTCCCTTCCTCACGGTGTGCAAAGGGTATTCCCCCTTCTTCACAGGTGTGCGGGAGCTTCCCTTCTCAGCGTGTTGCTAATATTTCCCCTTCTTCAGCATGTGTGCTAGAGACCCCCTTCCCACATGGTGTAGGGTACTTCCTTCCTGTGTTGGTAATCTTCCCTCCCAGCTTGTTGCTGGGAGATTTCCCCTTTCCCCTAGCAGTGGTGCAGGATACTTCCCTTCCTCAAGTTTTTAGAAAATTCCCTTCCTCAGAAATTGTGCTAGGAGTACTTTCCCTTCCTCACATATGTGCTAAGTATTTTCCCTTTTCCTCAGCAGTGGGGGGTACGAAAAACTTCCCTCCCCACATGTGTGCTAGGAGTATTTTCCCTTCCTCAGCAATGTTGCAGGAAAAACTTCCCTTCCTTACAGGTGGAAGGATTTTCCCCTTCCCACGTTTTGGGGTACAGTACTCCCTTCCCACATGTGTGGTAGGGGTAGTATTTTCCCTTCCCCAGCATGGGTGGTAGAGTACCCCCCCTTTCCTCACATGTGTGAGGAGGTAAAATTTTTCCCTCTCCCTCAGCAGGTGTGGTAAAAAGTATTTCCCCTTTCCCTCAGCGTGTTGGGGGGAAGTATATTTTCCCCTCCCTCAGCATGTGTGGTGGGAGGAGTATTTCCCCCCTCTCCCCCATATTTGGGTAAAGTATACTTTTCCCTCCCCTAAAGTGGGGGGGTAGGAGGGAGTATTTTCCCTCCCCCTCATATTGGGGTGGGAATTTATACTTCCCTCTCCCCAGATGTGGGGTGGGGGGAGTACTTTTCCCTCCCCCCTCATTGTGTGGTGGAAGTATACTTTCCCTCTACCTCCATGGGTGGTGGGAGGATACTTTCCTCTACCTCAGCATTGGGTGGGAGGAAAATTTCCCTCCCCTCAAGGTGTGGTAGGAAGTAGTACTTTTCCCCTACCTCAGCATGTGTGGAGGAATAGTTTTTTCCCCTCTCCCTCAGCATTGTGTGGTAAAAGTGTATTTTCCCCTCCCCCTCACAGGGGGTTGGGAAAGTACACTTTCCCTCTCCCTCAGCGGGGTTTGTGGGGGAGAGCATTTTTCCCTCCCCCTCAGCAGTGTGTGGTGGGAAGTAGTCTTTCCCTCCCCCAAGTGTGTGGTAGAATAAAACTTTCCCTCTCCCTCATATGTGTGGTAGGAAGTAGTCTTTTCCCCTCCCCAGCAGTGTTGGTAGGAGGAGTATTTTCCCCCCCCTCCATTTTTGGTGGGAAATAGTACTTTCCCTCTCCCCCGGGTAGTGTGTGGGTAGGAATATACTTTCCCCTCCCTCCAGTGTTGTAGAAGGGAGTACTTTTCCCTCCCTCGCATGTGTGGTAGGAGAGGGACTGTCCTCTTTTTTTCCCTCAGCAGAGATAGGGAAGTAGGGGGGGGAAAAAGGGGGAAGACCCTCATCTCCCCTCACAAAGGGGGAAGAGAGGGGGGGGGGGAGGTGAACTGGTGAGTAACTTGCGGACAGGACGTTTTTCTGTTATGCTTTGTCGCAGGCAGGATGTGTGTCAGGGATGCTGCATCATGCTAGGGATGTGTGTCAGGGATGCTGCATCATGCTAGGGATGTGTGTCAGGGATGCTGCATCATGCTAGGGATGTGGAGTGATGGTAGAAGAGAAGGAGCGCTGGAAGGAGAAGAGGAAGGAGAGAGAGCAGATATGGTAGAAGGGATATTGGATAAACCTAGGAAAGAACAGATAAGAGAGGGAGACCTCATGGTTGATAATGCAACAGAAGTTGAACGAAGAAAGGAGAGGATAATAATAATAATTATAATAATAATAATAATCTTTATTTCTACAAGTACATGTACAAGGTATACAGGCCATAGCTGATATCAATAACATACTACAGTATAGAAAGCCGCTTCTTATGCAGAGTATTTCGGGAAATTAGGTGAATTTTGTCCCAGGCTGCGACCTACACCAGTCGACTAACACCCAGGTACCTATTTTACTGATAGGTGAACATGGACAGCAGGTGCCCTAAGGAAACACGTCCTAATGTTTCCACCCGTACCGGAAATCGACCCCCAGACCTCAGTGTGTGAGCTGAGTGCGCTACCAACCGAGCTACGGGACATGATAGACGATGAAGCGAGAGAGAGAGAGAGAGAGAGAGAGAGAGAGAGAGAGAGAGAGAGAGAGAGAGAGGCCGTATCCCAAGAATATATTCCCAACGTGCTAGAATATCACTCCAATACCAAACTAGACAGATTCGCCTTCGAAACACGATCGTTTCCCAAGTTGCCACAGGATGATTGGGTAGTTAGTGAGCTCGTCACTAACTACCCATTGAGAGGCAGTGTTAGGGCCCCACAGAGTAGATACGTGACTCACTAAATGAGAGTCCGTGTCTAACATGGGTGATGCCTGGATAACGTCCTCCCTTAACAAGCAGCCTTAAAATCCAGACTAGTGCAGTATTACAGCCATACGTACCTCAGTGGTCAGGACAATGGGCTCATAACCGAAAAGCCCTGAGTTTAATCACCGGGCAGGATAAATAATAATAATAATAATAATAATAATAATAATAATAATAATAATCTTTATTTCTACAAGTATATGTACAGCTATACAGGCCTAGTTGACATCATGACATACTAATATATAGAAAGCCGCTTGTTATGCACAGCATTCCCGCAAATTAGGTTAATTTTGTCCCAGGATACGACCCCACACCATGTCGGCTAACACCAGGTACCTACTTACTGCTAGGTGAACATGCAACAGCAGGTGTCTTAAGGAAACACGACCCAAATGTTTCCACCCTTACAGGGATCGAATCACGAACCTCAGTGTGTGAGGTGAGTGCGCTACCAACCAAGCTACGGGACACCCTCATGGTACCTGAGGGTTACTTGATTGTAGTGGGTGGCATCCTGGGGCTGATATACCGTAGATAGGGGTGAGCTTTGAAATGAGCTGAGGTTAGATAAGAGCTTCTGATCTCTTACATCAGAGATGTCGCAGATGTTGCAAACACAGGATGCAGCAGCGTGCAAGCAAGACCAGACCAATAATCATTACTCTCTCAGAATGACGGTGATGAGTCGTTACTTAGTCAGGGTGGTGGGTCGATACTTAGGGTGGTGGGTCGTTACTTAGGGTAGTGAGTCGTTAGTCACGGTTGTGGGTCGTTACCTAGTCACGGGTGTGGGTCATTACTCAGTCACGGTGGTGGGTCGTTACTCAGTCACGGTGGTGGGTCGTTACTCAGTCACGGTGGTGAGTCGTTACTCAGTCACGGTGGTGAGTCGTTACTCAGTCACGGTGGTGAGTCGTTACTCAGTCACGGTGGTGAGTCGTTACTCAGTCACGGTGGTGAGTCGTTACTCAGTCACGGTGGTGGGTCGTTACTACAGTCACGGTGGGAGTCGTTACTCATCACGGTGGTGGGTCGTTACTCAGTCACGGTGGTGAGTCGTTACTCAGTCACGGTGGTGAGTCGTTACTCAGTCACGGTGATGAGTCGTTACTCAGTCACAGGGGTGGGTCGTTACTCAGTCACGGTGGTGAGTCGTTACTCAGTCACGGTGGTGAGTCGTTACTCAGTCACGGTGATGAGTCGTTACTCAGTCACAGGGTGGGTCGTTTACTCAGTCACGGTGGTGAGTCGTTACTCAGTCACGGTGGTGAGTCGTTATTTCAGTCACGGTGGTGAGTCGTTACTCAGTCACGGTGGTGAGTCGTTACTCAGTCACGGTGGTGGATCGTTACTCAGTCACGGTGGTGAGTCGTTACTCAGTCACGGTGGTGAGTCGTTACTCAGTCACGGTGGTGAGTCGTTACTCAGTCACGGTGGTGGGTCGTTACTCAGTCACGGTGGTGAGTCGTTACTCAGTCACGGTGGTGGGTCGTTACTCAGTCACGGTGGTGAGTCGTTACTCAGTCACCGTGGTGGGTCGTTACTCAGTCACGGTGGTGAGTTGTTACTCAGTCACGGTGGTGAGTCGTTAACCTCCAAGAAGATATAAACAAAGTTTTCCAGTGGGCAACGGTAAACAATATGATGTTCAATGAGGACAAATTCCAACTACTCCGTTATGGAAAACTGGAGGAGATAATAACTAGAACAGAGTATACTACTGACTCCGGCCATACAATAGAGCGGAAAAATAATGTAAGGGACCTGGGAGTAGTAATGTCTGAGGATCTCACTTTCAAGGATCACAACAGTGCCACGATCGCACGTGCAAAGAAAATGATAGGATGGATAATGAGAACTTTCAAAACGAGAGATGTCAAGCCCATGATGATCCTTTTCAAAACACTTGTTCTCTCTAGGCTGGAATACTGCTGTACATTAACATCTCCATTCAAAGCAGGTGAAATCGCAGATCTAGAGAGTGTACAGAGATCCTTTACTGCACGTATAAGTTCTGTCAAGCACCTTAACTACTGGGAACGCTTGGAAGCACTTGACTTGTACTCGTTGGAACGCAGGAGAGATATATCATAGTCAGTGCCGGATCAGCCGGGCTGTGGCTCGTACGTTGGACTGCGTGCGGCCAGCAGTAACAGCTTAGTTATCAGGCCCTGATCCATCGGGAGGCCTGGTCATGGACCGGGCCGCGGGGGCGTTGATCCCCGGAATAACCTCCAGGTAACATCCAGGTAACCAGTCACGGTGGTGAGTCGTTACTCAGTTACGGTGGTGGGTCGTTACTCAGTCCCGGTGGTGGGTCTTTACTCACCCGGGTTGGTGGGTCTTACCCCTCACGGGGAGGGTGTTATCTCATGGTGGTGGGTCTTAAAATCGTCATGGGGTGGGTCGTTACTCGTAGGGTATCATTGGGGGGTTCGTGTGGATTGGGGTAAAAATCCACGTAGGGTTTTATTAAAATTGCTGTTATTGGAGAGAGCCCCGTGCCGTTCCTATCTCATGCTCACACTGTAATACCCCTACCCGGCTGGCCAGCCCCCCCGTAGGGGTTTTTTTTAAAAATAGTGTAACTCAACAATATGAAAGGCCCGGTCTAAGACGGTTGGTCGTTGATAAACGGAAGGTTACTGGTAACTGGATATACTGAACGGTAACGGGGTTATATAGAAGTGGGCGACGCAAAACGTATTTTCCCCCGCAACAACTAATACAAACTAAGAGGCAGGTATACGGCTTGGGGGATTCTTAAAATTCCAAGTACAAAAATGAAACTTTAAGATACATAAGTAAACTTGGAAAAAACTTCGTAACGAACTGTAAAATGTACAAGGTATACTATAGAAAAAACAAAAACTCAAAATGAAAAACGATCTAGTTGAGTTTAAAAGTGAAAAAAAACAAAATTTTTGACGATGATCTGTATTCATGTGATCTACGGATTTGAAAGGAATATATAAAAAAAGAGTGTTTAACAGAAAGGCGATTCGGTCCCCGCAAATCTAGACTGTTAACTTCAAATGCGAGGGAACTCCAAAAAAAAAAATTTTTGAATATGATAATTGTTGAAAATTTTCATCAAACGGTTTTTTTAATTTAACCCACTTGCAGGGAAAAATTTGGGCATTGCAAAGGGGTTGTCATCTCTGGGGGGATCAAACTCTGCAGCTTGGCTAATCATGCTGCATTTGAGGCAAATCTGAATTGGAAGTTAAAAAGATATTTGAGGATTTCTCAATCCTGTCGTGTCGTGGGGAATAACCACATTCGGTTGATCATCTGACTGAGTATCAGAGGAAGGTACAGGATCAGGGGATTGTCAAGTCTGTACGTTAGCTGGGTTGGAACATCATTATCACACATACTAACTTCTTTGATCCAAATGCGATTTTTATATGACCAGTATATTCTCAAACTTATATTATTACCATGATATTTCAATATCGTAAGGACCAACAAACCCTTTGATCAATTTGGCATAGCAGCTTTTTTTAAATTAGTCACAAAAAATCCCTAATACTTTGATTTTGGAGGGCTTTACTGAGTATTTGCGATTTGAAAATTTCAGCTGTTGGTTTATAAGTGTTTCAGTTCTTCTAAAAACACTTTGAGCTAAGTGGTACGAGTTGTACAAACATCAGGGTTGTTTTTGGGTTTTTGGGTTGAAACAACAACTCAAAGGGAAAAAGTTTATCCCCCATCTGCAAAATGGGGATTGTCCCTATAAAAAACATTTAAGCAAATTTATAGCACATGAATCAGGTATAACTTACCCCAGTTTCACTTTTGGGATTGAATCTCTTCAGACTAAAGACTTCTTTTTGGTTTCGTTCTGCAAACCCATTGCGGGCAGGTGATGGGAACAAGGGTTGATTTGTGATTTATAAAAGTTACAAAAATTTTTTCAAAAATTTTCATTACAGAATCACCCCCTTTATCATTTACTGGGGATTTAGGGGTGGTACCCTGCAGAAAATGCTTCTTTTAAACGTTTTTAGTACTGTCTCGGCAGTCTTATTGCAAAGGAACTAACTCGAATATCGGGGTGAAATTTTTCTACTAACACACAGATGTTTGTTCCCTTTGGGAGGGAACATCGGAAATTGTTAACAAATCAGGCAATTTTTTTCCCCAAAGGCGGTAGTTGGAAACACTTGGATTGGATTAGACTTAGCATTGCCTTTTGTTGCATCAGAATACTTTTCCCCTAACATATCAAAATATCAGTTGCCATACGAGGCAAAAATATTTCAATCTGGTTGTTTTACTGAACGATCCATCCCGGGTGTGCCCCCTGGTACATCGTGAATACTGTAAGGAAATTTCCCTGGACTGGGAAAATTACAAATGGTATATTTTTCCTAGGAGTACCCAACCGGCTTTTCGAAAGAAATTCTTGGTTCTACAAGTCATGATGGGGGGTGGCTTCACAGTCAAAAAAGATCTCCGGGAGCAGGATCGGTATCCACCAGACACATGGGGTTGTTCTTTCTTACTGGGGAAGAACAAACTCGGGGGGAGTGGATACTCCCCCGGGTTTAAAATTAACGCTATAACACGCAATATGAGAAGGGAAAAAAGAATCTACTATCTCAAAAAAGCAACACAGGAGAAAAAAAAGCACGGTGAACAATGCGATATTTTGGTCGCACCAGGAATGAGGTATCGCTTAAACTTCCTTGCAAAATAACAACGTGGAAGTTACTCGAGAAATAAATTTTTACAATGCATATTATGTAATAGGATGGGATCACAATTGAAAAACAGGGAAACAACAACATAAGTGGGACATAGCCCCAGAAACGTCTTTCTGCAATGGCTGGTGCATACAAGAGAAAGGGGATAACTCGTTGCAAGTAAAGTTCTTTTCCCAAACGCCCCTGGGAAGGGCAACTTGAACAAATCGCCATCGAAGGTAGTAGACTACCCCGGCTGATATTGGGTGGAAATCCAGGGAAAGGGTGACATTTTACTGTGCCCGACCGTCGGCTACTTAATAAATAATTCACGGATTATGGGAATTTAAACTGAATTAAATTTCGCAGCCTTTAAAAAAATCTCAGTACAACTGTGGAACAAACACATTGCAAGGGAGGGATTTTCTTTCAGTCTAAGGGAATGTTTGGGACTGGGGGAATTATATTTACTTTGACAGGCATGATACCTAAGTAAATTCAAAAATGATGGGACATGACCCCAAAAAACCCTGCTTCAAAACTATGTACATGGGCCCCTGAAAAAAGGTAACGCATCAAGGGAATACGAGTATAAAAAATAATATTCGGTGTCGAGTCGGTTTCAGCGGTTTAAGGGAAATGTGAGGATTGACAGGACCAGCAGTGTAGCCTGAGAGGTTTAGTGTCGACATTCATAAAATATCACTTGAGGGTTTTGAGACTATGGCAAAGTAAACAAGAAAATTAAGGGAAAAATAATGAACAAAAAAAATGATAAAAAATTTAGATTTAAATGAAAAGATATTCAAAAATTCCCGCAGAAAAATGTTTAAAGCAAGAGAAAGGACAAGTCAATTTAAGGCCATTGGAAAAAAAAAAATTTTCATTGAAATTACAATAAAAATATTACTGGAGATGAATTAAAAAGCAAAATGAGCTGTCTTTACTCTTGCTAAAAAAGAAATTAATTAATTAAAATTTTTAAATCAAAGTAAAGTGTAAAAAAAAATTTTTAAATTGAACTGGGGAAATTAAGTATTTTCTAAGAAATGAAAATTAAAAAATAAATCATAAAAAAAGCAAAAAAAGAAAAGAATTCATGCAGAACAGTTCAACAAAATAAATTTACTTCAGAACAAAAGCCAAACAAAAATTGGGGGAAAAATAATTTTTTGCATAATAAAAATTGGGATGGGGAAAAATCGGTAAAAAAATGAATTAAAAAAATGAAGAAAAAAAAAAAAACTGATTTTAACCTTTAACTTTAATTGTAAATTGACAAAAAATTTACTAACAAGAAGGAAACACTTTACGTTAAAAGTATTGGGAAAATTTCATCAAGATGAATTTGGGTTTAAGAATTTGAAAAAAATTTAATAAAATAAAAAAACCGGGAACCCAAAAAAGGTAAGTTAAAATTACATGACGAAACACATTCATTAAAAATTTTACAACAAATTTTTATGTGGATACAAAAACTTCTGTGACGATAGAAAATCTTGCTTTAGTAGAAAAAATTTTTTGGCAAAAATAATGGTTTCACAGTCTGCCCAAAATTTAAGGGAAAGAGACATGTTTTGGGATACGAAAAAAATGAAAAACATAAAATAAATGGAAAATTTGGTATACTGGGGGGTTACTGCATGAATACAAGGGGCAATACAAAAAAAAAATGAATCCTTCACACAGGGGATGATGTACCCTACACAATAATCTTACTACAGACAAGTAGCTAAAGAAAAACACAGCGAAAAAATAAGATAAATGAAAAACACTGAAAAATATTTTAAAAAAATGAGTCAAAATACTGCGTTTACACGAAAAAACACAAGGTTTGAGTACCAAACAAATTTACTTAAAAGTCTCCCCACGCAAATGTCTTTAAAGCAAAAAAAAATTTTTCAGAAAATTATCATGAAGTCGAGAGTAGGAGACGGACGGTGATACTGGGGAGGCGGGTGTATGGTGTCCCCCGGGGGTGATGATGCCTCCGACATTCATGTTGTCGTGAAGAATGTGCTTTCAGGCGAATACAAACGGGGTTTTTATCTCTTTGACTCACGGCAGGTTACTGGTAACGGTTACTACTATTTGAAAAGGAAAAGTTAATACTGAAAGGGGTGGGGGGTCGTTATCTCATGGGGTGGCTTTTCAGTCACGGTGGGGGTGTTATCATAGTCAGGGTGGGGGGTTTCGTTACTCAATTCACGGGGGTGGGTCGTTACTCATCCGGGGTGGGTCTTTACCATCAGGGTGGGGGGTCGTTACTCAGTCACGGTGGGGGGGTCGTTACTCAGTCACGGGGGGGGTCGTTATCAGTCACGATGGGGTCGTTACTCAGTACTGGTGAGTCGTTACTCGTCACGGTGGTAGTCGTTACTCAGCCCGGGGGGGGGGGGCGTTATCGTCATGGGGGGGTCGTTACTCAGCACGGTGGGGGGTCGTAATCAGTCACGGTGGGGGTTCGTTACCCCATCACGGTGGTGGTAGTTATCAGTCACGGGGTGGGGTTATCAGTCAGGGTTGGGTCTTTTCTCAGTCAGGGTTTTGGTCGTTACTCAGTCACGTGGAGGGTCGTTCCCCATTCCGGGGGGTGGTCGTTACTCATCACGTGGGTGGGTCGTTACTCATCCGTGGGGGGGCCTTTACTCAGTCCTGTGGGGGGTCGTTCTCAGTCAGGGGGAGGGTCGTTAAAAACAGGGTAGTGGGTCTTATCCCAGTCCGGGGTTTGGGGGGTCTTAAAACCAGTCACGGTGGGGGGTCGTTCCCCATCCCGGGGTGGGTCGTTTTTCTCAGGGGGGGGGTTACTCAGTACTGGAGGCTTACCATCACGGTGTGGGGTTTTATCGTCACGGGGGAAGGTCTTTACTCAGTCACGGTGGGGGGTCTTACTCATCACGGGGAGGGGTCGTTACTCACCCCGGTGGGGGGTCGTTACCATCACGGTGGGGGTCTTACTCAGTCCGGTGGTGGTGTTACCAGTCCTGTGGTGGGCTTACCAGTCACGGGGGTGGGTCGTTATTCATCAGGGTGGGGGTTTTTTCCATCCGGGGGGTTGCTTACCAGTCACTGTGGGGGGTCTTACCACCGTGGGGTGTTACTCGTACGGGGGGGTCGTTACCCTCCGGTGGGGGGTCGTTACTCAGTCAGGGTGGAGGGGTCGTTACCATCCGGTGTGGGTGTTATCAGTCACGGGGAGGGTGTTACTCATCACGTGGGGGTCTTTACTCATCCGGGGGGGGGCCGTTACTCAGCCGGGGGGTGGGTCGTTACCAGTCAAATGGAGGTCGTTATCAGTACGGTGGGGGGTGTTACTCATCAGGGTGGTGGGTCGTTACTCGTCAGGGGGGTTTGGGCGTTATCATCAGGGTGGGGGGTCTTCTCACCGTGGGGGGTCGTTGTCATCAGGGTGGGGGGTCGTTACTCAGTCACGGTGGAGGGTCTTATCGTCACGGTGGGGGGTTCTTACTCAGTCAGGGTGGGGGGTCTTTTCCAAGATGTTGCCCCCCGGGAGACAGTGTTTTGAAAAGGAATTTTTTTTATTTTTTTTAAAATTTAAATATCTGTTGCTAAGAACTTAAACTAACCTCAATCAACCAGTTTTGTTTTACTACAGAGTCTCAACTGAACCTACAATCAACCCCATATTGTTGTTATACGGGAGTCTTCAACTAAAACTAAAATCAACCATATTGTTGTTAACAAGTCTTCAATAAACCCTACAATAAACCCAGTATTGTTGTTACTAGGGAAGTTCACAGCAACCAGTATTTTTGTTACTTAGGATCTTCAACATCCTACAAAAAACCCATATTTTTGTTACAAAGAAGTCTTAAGAACCTACAACAACCATATTGTTGTTACAAGAAGTCTTAAATAAACCTACAATAAACCAGAATTGTTGTTACTTAAAAAGTTTTCAACAAACCCTACAACAACCAGTTTCTTGTTATACAAAGTTTTCACAATCAACCAGTATTGTTTTACTAAGGAGTCTTCAACAAACCTACAAAAAACCAGTATTTTTTACTACAGAAGTCTTCAACTAACCTTACAATAAACCAGTATTTTTACAGGAATTTCACAATAACCAGTATTGTTGTTACTACAGGAGTTTTTCCAAAAACCCTACAAAAACCAGTATTTTTACTACAAAGTCTTCACTGAACCTACAATAAAACCATATTGTTTAACACAGCTTAAAGTGAACCTAAAATCAACCATATTTTTGTACCAGGGTCGTAACTGGCCCTACAATAAACCATATTGTTTTACTACGGAATCTTCACAATAAACCAGTATTGTTTTGTATAGGTCCAACTAAACCCCTACAATCAACCGTTTGTGTTAACAGAAGTCTTCAACGAACCTAAAATCAACCTATTGTTGTTATACGGGTCTTCACAAAACCATATTTTACTACGGGATCTTCAATGAACCTTTCAATAAACCCATATTTTTGTTACAAGGGTCTTCACACAACCATATTGTTGTTCTACGGGGAGTTAACTAAACCCTACAATAAAACCGTTTTGTTTTACTAGGATCTTCACAATAAACCATATTGTTGTTCTACGGGATTCTCACAATAAACCAGTATTGTTGTTACAACGGAGTCTTCACATTTAACCATTTTGTTTTTACTAAGGTCTTCCAATAACCCAGTATTTTTGTTCTACGGGAGTTTTCACATAAACCAGTATTATTTTTACTACAGGGTCTTAAAACTAAACCTACAAAAAACCAGTATTGTTGTTACTCAGAATTTCAACTGAATACAAAAACCAGTTTTGTTATTACAGGATTCACAATAAACCAGTAGGTTTTCTACAGAGTCTTCCTGAATAAAATAACCAGTATTGTTGTTACTACAGGGGTCTTTAAAATCGCCGTTTTGTTGTTATACGGGATTCTTAAACTGAACTACAATAAAACCAGTTTTGCTTTATACAGGAGTCTTCAAATCAACCAGTATTGTTGTTATACAGGAGTTTTAAAATAAAACCACAGTAACCAGTATTGTTGTTACTACAGAAGTCTTCAACAAACCTACAATCAACCAGTATTTTGTTACTACAGAAATCTTCAACTGACCTACAATCAACCATATTTTTTGTATACAGAAGTTTCAACTGAACCAAAATAAACCATAATGTTTTACTACGAATCTTAAATGAACCTACAATCACCAGTATTGTTGTTACTCCCGAAGTCTTCAACTGAACCTACAACAACCAGTATTGTTGTTACAAAAAAGTCTTCAACTGAACCTACAATAACCAGTATTGTTGTTACTACAAAACTTCAACTGAATTTTACAAAAACCATTTGTTGTTACTACAGAAGTCTTAAACTGAACCACAATCAACCAGTATTTTTTTTATACAAAATTTAACGAACTACAATCAACCAGTATTGTTGTTACAAGGAGTCTTCAACGAACCTACAATAAACCAGTATTGTTTTTTTCTACAGATCTTCAATGAACCTACAATCAACCGTATTGTTGTTACTACAGAATTTTCAACTGAACCTACAATCAACCAGTAGTTGTTAACAGAAGTCTTAAACTGACCACAATCAACCGTTTTTGTTTTACTACGAAGTTTTCAACAAATACAAAAAACCTTTTTTGTGTTACTACAAACCTTCAAAAACCCTACAATCAACCATTTGTTGTTACTACAAAAGTCTTAATAAACCTCAATAAACCCCTATGTTGTTACACAGAAGTCTTCAACTAAAACCTCAATAAAAAACCAGTATTGTTTTTACTACAGAATTTTCAACGAACCTAAAATCAACCATATTGTTGTTACTACAGAAGTCTTCAACTGAACCAAAAACAACCATATTGTTGTTATACGGGATTTTTTAAACTAACCTACAAAAAACCATATTTTTGTTACTACAAATCTTCAACTAACCCCAAATCAACCAGAAATTGTTTACAACAGGTCTTAAACGAACCTACAAAACCGTATTGTTGTTATAAGGAGTCTTAAACTGAACTACAATCAACCTATTGGTTATACAAAGTCTTAAACGAACCTACAATAACCAGTATTGTTGTTATACAAGTCTTAAAACTGAACCTACAATAAACCCCGTATTGTTGTTACTATAAAAGTTTCAACTGGACCTAAAAACAACCAGTTTTGTTTTTTTTAAACTCAAAAGTCTTAAACTGAACCTACAATCAACCAGTTTGTTGTTACTACGAATCTTAAAACTGAACCTAAAATCAACCCAGTATTGTTGTTACTACAAATTTCAATGGACCTCAATCAACCAGTATTGTTGTTACTAAAAAGTCTTCAAAAAAAACCTACAATAAACCCATATTTTTGTTATACAGAAGTCTTCAAGAACTAAAATCAACCAGATTGTTGTTAAAACAAAAGTTTTAACGAACCTACAATAACCCAGTTTGTTGTTACTACAGAAGTTTTTAAACTGAAACCTACAATAAACCTTATTGTTGTTACACAGAATTTTCAACTGAACCTACGTCACCATATTTTTACACAGAATCTTCAACTGAACTACAGTAAACCCCAGTTTTTAAAACAGAAGTCTTCAAAAACCCTAAAATCAACCATATTGTTTTTACACAGAATCTTCAATAAACCACAATCAACCAATTGTTGTTACTACAGAAGTCTTCAATAAACCCTACAACAACCAGTATTGTTTTTATCAGAAGTCTTCAACTGAACCCAATAAACCATATTGTTTTTACTACAAAAGTCTTCAACTGAACCTACAATCAACCAGTTGTTTTACTAAGGAGTCTTCAACTGAACCTACAATCAACCAGATTGTTGTTACTACAGAAGTCTTCAATGACTAAAATCAACCAATTTTTGTTACACAGGATTTTAAAATCAACCAGTATTTTTTATCAGGACTTCAAAAAACCACAATAAACCAGTATTGTTTTTTCTCCCGGAGCCCTTCACAATAACCATTTGTTTGTACAGAGTCTTAAACTAACCTACAATCAACCAGTATTTTTGGTTACTACGGAGTCTTCACAAACCAGTATTGTTTTTTACTACAGGATCTTCACAATCAACCAGTATTGTTGTTACAACAGGGTCTTCAATTTAACCATATTGTTTTTTCAAAGAGTCTTCAAAACAACCATATTGTTGTTACACAGGAGCTTCCAATAAACCAGTATTATTGTTTACACAGGAGTCTTCAACTAAACCTAAAATAAACCCAGTATTGTTGTTACACAGAAGTCTTCAATAAACCCTACAATCAACCAGTTTGTTATTACGGGAGTCTTCAAATAAACCCGTAGTGTTTTACTACAGGAGTTTTTAAATGAACCAACAAAACCGATTGTTGTACTACGGAGTCTTTACAAGCCCAATTTTGTTACTACGGGATTTTTTAACTAAACCCTAAATCAACCAGTTTTGCTGTTACAAGGGTCTTCACAATAAACCAGTTTTTGTTGTTACTACAGGATTTTAAAATGAACCTACGTAACCAGTATTGTTTTACTCAGAAGTCTTAAACTAAACCCCTACAATCAACCGTATTGTTTTACTACAGAAGTTTTCAACTAAACCCTTTCATAAACCCATTTTGTTACAACAAAATTTTAAACTAAACCCTACAGCAACCCGTATTTTTACACAGAATCTTTCAATAAACCCTACAGTCAACCAGTATTTTTTACTACAAAAGTCTTCAACGAACCTACAATCAACCATATTGTTTTACTAAGAAGTCTTCAACTAAACCCACAACAACCAGTTTTTTTTTTCTACAGAAGTTTCAATGAACCTACAACAACCAGTTTGTTGTTAACGAAGTTTTCAACTGAACCTACATCAACGTATTGTTGTTCTACAGAAGTCTTCAACTAACACAGTCAACCGTATTGTTGTTATACAGAATCTTAAACTAACCCAACAATAAACCCAGTATTGTTTTTTTTCAAAATCTTAAACAAACCCTACAATCAACCATATTGTTGTTACTACAGAAGTCTTCAATGAACCTACAAAAAAACCAGTTTGTTGGTGTTTTTTGTTGCGGGGTTCAAACAAGCTTCCTCAAAACTGGCGTTTGTTTTCTTTTTTTTTCCCGGTAACTTCTTCCCTTTTTTATCCCCGGAGATTGAAGTTTTCTTCTCGTCTTGTGGGGAAGCTGCAGCTTCGTGGATAAAGACCCCCACCCCAGCATAAAGGAAACCCCCCTTCGTTAATTTTTGAAATCTGTCCCTTGTGTCTTGTCGTGTCGTGATACGGCTTTGATGGGACTTGACTAAGCACACACAGTCATGCTGGTGTGGGTTTCCCGAAAAAAAACTGATTTGTGTCCAGTGGGGGCCCATGCTAATCCCTAGGGTTTTAATAAAAAACTTGGTTATGTTATCAGAGCCACGGTTTCGGTGGGTTAACCACTGGCCTTGAGTTTTGGGACCACTTACCATGGGTTCAACCCCACCCTTTCCCAGGCTTCCCTACAGGTTTTAGCTCTGGCATATGTTGGCAGACACAATAGTTTTTTTTTTCGTATCCGGTATCTCATTGCGTCATAACATCTCTATCTCCCCCTCTCTCCCCTCTTTCCGTCCCTTTATCTCTCTCTCTCTCCCCTCTTTTTCTCTCTCTCTCTTCTCCCCTTTTTTCCTTCCTTCTCTTCTCTTTTCCTTCCTTTTATCTCTCTCTCGGTTGTTAAATTTTTTGTCTTGTTCTTACTTCCCTGTTTTTTTATTCTCTTAAATGAAAAACCCTGAATTTTTTTGGTTTCTTACTACTTCCCATTTGTTTGTACCCTTTTTTCTGACTGTTTTTTTTTTCATTCGGTTTTTTTTGGGTCGCCTTCGTTTTAAAATGGCTTAAAAAACGTCCTCTGTCATACATTCATGTCCTCTGTCATCATCCATGTCCTCTGTCATCATCCATGTCCCTGTGCATCATTCATGTCCTCTGTCACATCCATGTCCTCTGCACCATCCGTGTCCTCTGACATCATTCATGTCCTCTGTCATCATTCATTCCTCTTCATCATATCATGTCCTCTGTCATCATTCATGTCCTTCTGTCATCATCCATGCCTCTGTCATCATTCATGTCCTCTGTCATCATCCATGTCCTCTGTCATCCATCAACCATGTCCTCTGTCACCATCCGTGTCCTCTGTCATCATTCAAGTCACTCTGTCACTATTGCATGTCCACTGTCATGATATCATGCCTCGGACATCATCCATGTCCTCCTGACATGATCCATGTCTCTGTCATCATTCATGTCCTCTGTCATCAACCTTGTCCTCTGTCATCATTCATGTCCTCTGTCATCATCCATGTCCTCGTTTCAACATGCCAAGTCCTCTGTCCACCATCTGTCCTCTGTCATCATTCATGTCCTCTGTCATCATTCATGTCCTCTGTCATCATTCATGTCCTCTGTCATCATCCATGTCCTCTGTCATCATTCATGTCCTCTGTCCCATCCATGTCCCTCTGTCATCCATCATGTCCTCGTCATCTTTCCCAAAATGACCTCTGTCATTATTCATGTCCTCTGCCATCAGTCCATTCCTCTGTCCATCATTCATATCCTCTGTATCATCCATGTCCTCATGTCATCATCCATTCCTCTGTTATCAACCATGTCCCTCGTCATTCATTCATGCCTCTTGTCATCATTCAAGTCCTCTTGTCATCATTCATGTCCTCTGTCCAACCATCCGTGTCCTCTGTCCATCATCATGACCTCTGTCAACCATCGATGTCCTCTGTCGACCATCCATGTCCCTCAGTCTCATTTATGACCTCTTGTCATCATCCAGTCCTCTGTTCCCATGTCCTCTGTCTCCCATACGTGTCCTCCTGTCATCATTCATGTCTCTAGAGTCATATCCATGCCACTGTCACCACTATACGTTGACCTGTCATCATCCGTTTTCCATCTGTCATCATCCGTGTCCCTCTGTCACCATCCATGTCCTCTGTCACCCTCACGTGTCCTCTGTCACCGTCCGTGTCTTCTGTCAATCATCCAAGTCCTCTGTCATCATCCGTGTCCTCCTGTCACCATCCGTGTCCTCTGTCATACCATCGTGTCCCCTGTCACCATCCGGTTCCTCGTCATCATCCGTGTCCTCTGTCACTCCGTGTCGCTATGTCCCACCACCTGTCCTCTGTCACCATCCGTGACCTCTGTCAGCCACCGGTCCTCGTCACCACCGTGTAACTCTGTCACCACGTGTCCCTCTGTCACCAACCGTGTCATCTGTCGCCACCGTGTCCTCTGTCACCACCCCGTGTCCTCTGTCAGCCACCGTTCTTCTGTCACCACCGTGACCTCTGTCACTCACCGAGCCTTTTGTCACCACCGTGTCCTCTGTCACCACCGTTGTCCTCTGTCCACCACCGTGTCCTCTGTCACCATCCGTGTCCGCTGTCACCATCGTGTCCTCATGACACCACGGTGTCCCTCTTGTCACCACACGGTGTCCTCTGTCACACCGTGTCCTCTGTCACCACCGTGTCCTCTATCACCACCGTGTCTTCTGTCACCACCGTGTCCTCTGTCACCACAGTGTCCTCAGTCCACCATCCGTGTCCAGGTCACACCGTGTCCTCTGTCACCACCGAGTATCCTCTGTCACCATCCGTGTCCTCTTGTCACCACCGTGTCCTCTGTCCACCAAACCGTTCCTCTGTCACCGCCGGTCTCTCTGTCACTCCGTGGTCCTCTGTCAACCAACCGTGCTCCTCTATTCACCACCGTTCCTCTGTCACCACCGTGTTCCTCTGTCACCACCGTGTCCTCTGTCCACCACCGTGTCCTCATGTCACCACCGAGTCTCTGTCACCACCGAGGTCCTCTTTCACCACCGTGTCCTCTGTCACCACCCTTGTCTCTGTCGCCACCGTGTCCTCTGTCGCCACCTGTCCCTCTGTCACCACCGCGTGTCCTCTGTCACCACCTGTGTCCCTCATGTCACCACCGTGTCCTCTGTCAACCCATCTCACCACCGTTATCCTAGGTCACCACCGTGTCCTCTGTCACCAACGGTCCTCTGTCACCACCGTTCCTCCTGTCACCATCCGTGTCCTCTGTCACCATCCGTGTCCTCTGTCAACCACGGTGTCCTCTGTCACGCACCGTGTCCCTGTCACCACCGTGTCCTCCGTCCACCACCGTGTCCCTCTTCCCCCACCATCCGTGTCCTCTGTCACCACCGTGTCCTCTGTCACCAACGGTTCCTCTGTCCCACCGTTCCTCCTGTCACCACCGAGTCCTCTTGCACCATCAGTGTCCTCTGGTCACCATCACGTGTCCTGTCCACAACCTGTCCCCTCTGTCACCACCGGTAATCCTCTGTCACCATCCGTGTCCCTCTGTCTACCACCGTGGGTCCTCTGTCACCCACCGTGGCCTCTGTCAACCACCGTGTCCTCTGTCCACCACCGTGTCCCTCTGTCACCACCGTGTCCCTCTGTCACCACCGTGTCCTCTGTCACCACAGTGTCCTCTGTCACCATCCGTGTCCTGTCACCACCGTGTCCCTGTCACCACCGTAACCGCTGTCAGCCCCACATCTGTGTCCTCTGTCACCACCGTGTCCTCTGTCCACCACCGTGTCCTCTGTCACCACCGTTCCTCTGTCACCACCTTGTCCCTCTGTCCACCCCGCCGATCCTTGTCACCGCCGTGTCCCCTGTCACCATCGTGTCCCTGTCAACCACCGTGTGTCCTCTGTCACCACCGTGTCCCTCTGTCACCACCGTGTCCTCTGTCACCAACCGTGTCCTCTGTCACCACCGGTCCTCTGTCACCAATCCGTGTCCCTCTGTCCACATCCGTGCCTCTGTCACCACCGGTCCTCTGCACCACCGTGACCTCTTGTCACCACGTTCCTCTGTCACCACCGGTTCACTGTCACCGACCGTATCCTCTGTCACCATCCGTGTCCCTCTTCACCCGCGTGTCCTCTGTCACTACGTGTCCTCTGTCACCACCGTGTCCTCTGTCACCACCGTTCCCTGTCACCGCCGTGATCTCTTCACCATCCGTGTCCCTCCTTTGGGTCCCCCGACCGTGTCCTCTGTCACAACGTGTCCTCGTCACCACGTGTCCCCTGTCACCACCCGTGACCCTCTGCACCACAGTTGTCCTCTGTCACCTTCCGTGTCCTCTGTCACCACCGTCTCCTCTGTCACCCCGTATCTCCTATCACCATCCGTGGCCTCTGTCAACACCGTGTCCTCTGTCACCACGCGTGTCCTCTGTCACCACCGTTTCCTCTGTCCCACCGTTCCTCTGTCACCACCGTGTCCTTGTCACCAACCGTGGTCCTCTGTCACCAGTGCGTGTCGCTCTGTTCACCTTCCTGTCCCTGGTCACCACCGTGTCCTCTGTCACCATCCGTGTCCTCTGTCACCAACCTCGCCTCTGTCACCACCGTGTCCTCTGTTCACACCGTGTCCTCTGTCTCCACCGTATCCTCTGTCACCACAGTGTCCTCAGTCACCACCGTTTACTCTGTCACCACCGTGTCCTCTGTCACCAACCGTGTCCCTCCGTCCACCGCCGTGTCCCTGTCACCATCCGTGTACCTCTTCCACCAACGTGTCCCTCTGTCACCACCGTGTCCTCTGTCACCCACCGAGTCCTCTGTCACCACCGTTCCTCTGTCACCGAACCGTGTCCCTCTGTCACCACGTGTCTCTGTCACCACCGTTCCTCCGGTCACCACCGGTGTCCTCTGTTCACCACCGTGTCCTCCGTCACCACCGTGTCCTCTGTCACCACCGTGTCCTCTGTCCACCGCCGTGCCCTCTTGTCACCATCCGTTTCCTCTGTCACCCACCGTGTCCTCTGTCACAACCGTGTCCTCTGTCACGACCGTGTCTCTGACACCACCGTTCCCTGCACCCACCGTGTCCTCCTGTTCCACCACCGTGTCCTCTGTCACCACCCGTGTCCACTGTCACCACCGTGTCTTTCCTCTGTCACCACCGCGTCCTCGTCACCTACCGTGTCCCTCTGTCACCACCGTGTCCTCTGTCACCACCGTTCCTCTGTCACCGCCGTGTCCTCTGTCACCCACCGGTCCTCTGTCACCGCCGGTCTCTGTTCACCACCGTGTCCTCTGGTCACCCACCGTGCCTCTGTCCACCACCGTTCCTCCTGTCCACCGCCGTTCCCAGTCACCACCGTGTCCTCTGTCACCACCGAGTCCCACTGTCATACCGCCGTGTCTCTGTCCACCGCCGAGTCCTCTGTCACCACCCGTGTCCTCTGTCACCACAGTGTCCTCTGTCCACCACCGTGCCTCTGTCACCGCCGTGTCCTCTGTCACAACCGTGCCTCTGTCACCACCGTGTCCTCTGTCACCACGTGTCCACTGATCACCACCGTGTCCCACTGTCCACCGCCGTGTCCTCTGTCACCGCCGTTCCCTGTCACCAACCGTGTCCCTGTCACCACCGTGTCCCTGTCACCACCGTGTCCTCTGTCACCACCGTGTCCTCTGTCACCACCGTTTGCTGTACCTTTTCCCACATTCTCCTTACTCTTCGCTGTGGTTTTTCCCACGAGTCTTGCTAAAATAATAGGATTTCTTTTAATTCTCATTTCTGTTCCTTCTCCGTGCCTAGCCCTTGCCTAGCCTTGCCTGCCTTGCTTCCTAGCCCTTGCCTAGCCTTGCTACCTTGCCTAGCCTTGCCTCAACTATTCTAACTGAAAAAGTATCCTGCAAATCATATGTGAGAAATCGGCAAAAGATGCAAAAGTAAAGTTAGCTTAAGTTTATGCATAGCGAAGCTTTAAGCGGCCTCAGGTCCTCAGGACCCTCTGGGGGCCTCAGGGTCCTCAGGGTCCTCAGGGTCCGCTGGGCCTCCAGGGCCTCAGGTCCTCAGGGTCCTCTGGGCCTCAGGGGCCTCAGGGGCCACAGTCCAGCGGACGGTGGGACAAGTCTGCCCAAGTCCCGAGATCGAAATTACAGATAAGGTAAAGAATTGTTATATCTTTGTTTGTGGGCATTCATACCAAAAAAAATGACTTTACATTTATAGGTTTGTCCGGCTTGAATTTTCGTACGACGGTCAGGAGACTCGTGTGAGATAAACGCTGGACACGACGGGAAGACGGGCCTGGACACGACGGGAAGACGGGGCTTGGACAACGACGGGAAAACGGGGCTGGACACGACGGGAAGACGGGGCTTGACACGACGGGAAGAGGGCGGAGGACATTACGGCAGACAGGGAGAAGACAGGACACGGGGCCAGGACAGAAAAATATGACAGAAGGATATGGAAAGTACAAGAGAGGAGGACAAAGAGGCACCATGATTATATAAACATGGGAGGACGCTAAACTCGTAGATTATACAGCCGCATGTGAGAGGGGGGGGGGGCGTGAAGGTATTCAGCTCAATTCAGGAACCGAGGACAGATCCAATTCCCAGATCAAGAGCCCCTCACCACTTCAAGGATCCTCCACTAGAGCACAACCGTGAGAGGTCATCATTCATTCCCTCTGTCACATTCGTGTCCTCTGTCATCATATCATGTCCCTCTGTCTTCATTCATGTCCTCATGTCTCCATACGTGTCCTCGTCATCATCCATGTCCTCTGTCATCATTCATGTCCCCTCGTCATCATCCATGTCCTCTGTCATCATCCCAAGTCCTCTGTCATCATCCATCGTCCTCTGACATCACCCATGTCCTCTGTTCATCATTCATGTCCTCTGTCATCATCTCAATTCCTCTGTCATCATTCATGATCCTCTGACATCATTCATGTCCTTCTGGCATCAATCATGTTCTCTGTCATCATCCATGTCTCTCTATCATCCATTCATGCCTCGGTCATCATTCATGTCCTCTGTCCATCATTCATGTCTCTCTGTCATCATCCATGTCTACCTGTCATCATTCCACATTCCCTGTCTCAATCCATGTCCTCTGTCATCATTCATGTCCTCTGTCATCATCCATGTCCTCTGTCATCATCCATGTCCTCTGTCATCATTCATGTCCTCTGTCATCATCCATGTCCTCTGTCATCATTCATGTCCCCTTCATCATTCATGTCCTCTGTCCTCCATAACGTTCCCCTCTGTCATCATCTCATTTCCTCTGTCATCATCACATGTCCCTCTGTCATTAATCATCCATGTCCTGTCATCATCCATGTGCCTCCTGTCATCATTCATGTCCTCTGTCATCATTTCAATCCTCGTCATCATCCATGTCCTCTGTCATCATTCATGTCCCTCTGTCATACATTCATGTTCCTCTGTCTCCATACGTGCCTCTGTCATCAACCATGTCCTCTGCCATCATCCATGTCCACTGTCATCATCCATGTCCTCTGGTCATCCCATCGCTGTCCTCTGTCATCACCCATGTTCCTCTGTCATCATCCATGTCCTCTTCATCATTCATGTCCTACTGTCTCATACTGTCCTCTGTCCATCATCCATGTCCTCTGTCATCATTCATCCCTCTGTCATCATTCATGTCCTCTGTCATCATTCATGTCCCTTGTTATACATCCATGTCCTCTGTCATCATTCAGTCCTCTGTCACATCGATGTCCCTCTGCTCATCCATGTCCCTCTGTCATCATCCATGTCCCTGTACATCATCCTTGTCTCTGTCCGTCATCCATGCCTCTTCATCATTCATGGTCCTCTGTCAACATTCATGTCCTCTGTCATCATCCATGACCTCTGTCATCATTCATGTCCTCTGTCATCATCCATGCCTCTGCATCATTCATTCCTCTGTCATCATTCCGTGTCCACTGTCATAATTCATGTCCTCTTTCATCAACCATGTCCTCTTCATCATTCATGACCCTGCATCATTCGTGACCTCTGTGCATCATTCATGTCCACTGTCATCATCCATGTCCTCTGTCATCATTCATGTCCTCTGTTCTCCTTAGTGTCCTCTGACCTCATTCATGTCCTCCTCATCATTCTGTCCTTTCTCATCATTCATTCCTCTGTTATCATCCATGTCCTCTGTCATCATCCATGTCCTCTATTATCATCCATGCCCTCTGTCATCATCCAATGTCCTCTGCATCATCATGTCCTCTGTTCATCATTCATGTCCTCTTCATCATTCATGTCCTCTGTATCAATCCGTGTCCATCTGTCATAATCCATGGCCTCTGTCCATCATCCATGTCCTCTGTCAGCGTCATTGTCCTCTGTCATCATCCATTCCCTCTTGTCATCATCCATGTCCTCTGTCATCATTCCATGTCCTCTGTCATCATCCATGTCCTCTGTCATCATTCATGTCCTCTGTCATCATCCATGTCCTCTGTCATCATTCATGTCCTCTGTCATCATTCATGTCCTCTTCTCCATACTTCCCCTCTGTCATCATCCATGTCCTCTGTCACATCCATGTCCTCTGTCATCATCCATTTCCTCTGTCATCATCCATGTCCTCCTGTCATCACCCATGTCCCTCGTCATCATACAGTCCTCTGTCCTCATTCATGTCCTCTGTCTCCATACTGTCCTCTTCCATATCCTGTCCCTCTGTCATCATTCATGTCCTCTGTCATCATTCATGTCCTCTGTCCATCATTTCAGTCCTCTGTAACATCCATGTCCTCTGTCACATTCATGTCCTCTGTCCACCATCGATGTCCTCAGTCATCACCATGTCCTCTGTCATCATCCATGTCCTCGTCCATCATCCAGTCCTCTGTCATCGATCCATGTCCTCCTGTCATCATTCATGTCCTCTGGTCAACCATTCATGTCCACTGTCATCAATCATGTCCTCTGTCATCATTCATGTCCTCTTCATCATCCATGTCCCTCTGTCATCATTCAAGTCCACTGTCATCAATCGAGTCCTCCTGTCATCATTCATGTCCTCTTTTCATCATCCATGTCCTCTGTCATCATTCATGTCTATCTGCATCATTCGTGTCCTCTGTCATCATTCATGTCCTCTGTCATCATCCATAGTCCTCTGTCCATCATTCAGGTTCCTCTGGTCTCCATACGTTGTCCTCTGTCATCATTCATGTCTCTGTCATCATTCATGTCCTTTCTCAGCATTCATTCCTCTGTTATCAATCCATGTCCCACGTCATCATCCATTCCTCTGTTATCATCCATGTCCCGTGGCATCATCCATTCCTCTGAGTCATCAGACATGTCCCTGTCCATCATTTCATGTCCTCTTGTCATCATTCATGTCCTCTGTCATCATTCAGTCTCCTGTTATCACCTGTCCTCTGTCAACATCCAGTCCTCTTCATCAATCCATGTCCTCCATGTTCATCGTTCATGTCACTGTCATCATCCATGTCCTCTGTCATCATCCCATGTCCTCTGTCATCATCCTTATTCTGTCAATCTCCATGTCCTCTGTCATCATTCATAGTCCTCTGTCACATCCATGTCCTCTGTCCAACATTCATTGTCCGCTGTCATCATTCATGTCCCTTCAGTCCTCCATACGTGTCCTCTGTCATCTCCATGTCCTCTGTCATCATTCAGTCCTCTGTCAATCATCCATGTCCTCTGTCATCATCCATGTCCTCTGTCATCATCCATGTCCTCTGTCATCATTCATGTCCTCTGTCATCATCCATGTCCTCTGTCATCATTCATGTCCTCTGTCATCATCATGTCCTCTGTCATCATTCATGTCCTCTGTCATCATTCATGTCCTCTGTCATCATTCATGTCCTCTGTCATCATCCATGTCCCTCTGTCATCATTCATGCCTCTGTCTCATTCATTCCACTGTCATCAATCATGTCCTCTGTCATCATCCCCCCAAATGTCCTCAATCATCATGCATTATCCTCTGTCATACATCCATGTCCCTCTGTCCATCATCATGTCCTCTGTCATCATCCATGTCCTCTGTCACATTCCATATCCTCTGTCCATCATCCAAGTCCTCTGTCAACATTCATACCCTCTGTCATCATCCATTCCTCTGTCATCATTTCATGTCCCTCTGTCTTCATTCTTGTCCTCTGTCTCCATACCGTGTCCTCTGTCATCATCCAGGTCCTCTGTCATCAATTCCATGTCCTCTTCAGCATCCGACGTCCTCTGTCATCATTCAAGTCCTCTGTCATCATCCCATGTCCTCTGTCATCAATTCCAGTCCTCTGTCATCATTCATTCCTCTGTCTCCTTATACGTGTCCCTCTTCATCATCCATGTCCTCTGTCATCATCCATGTCATCTGTCATCATCCATGTCCCACGTCATCATCCATGTCCTCTGCTGTCATCACCCATGTCCTCGTCCATCATCCATGTCCTCAGTCCATCATTCATGTCCTCTGCTCCATACGTGTCCTCTGTCATCATCCATGTTCCTCTGTCATCAATCATGTTCTTGTCATCATCCATAGTCCTCTTTCATCATCCATGTCCTCTGTCATCACATTCATGTCCTCTGTCAACATTCATGTCCTCTGTCATCATTCCATGTCCACTGTAATCATTCATGTCCTCTGTTATTCATTACCATGTCCTCTGTCATCATTCATGTCCCTCTTGTCATCATCCATGTCCTCTGACATCATTCTTGTCCTTCTGTCATCATCCATGTCCTCTGTCATCATCCAGGTCTCTGTCATCATTCATGGTCCTCGTCATCATCTCCATGTCTCTGTTATCATCCCATGTCGCCTCCTGTGCATCATTCATGTCCTCTGTCTCCATACGTGTCCTCTGTCACATTCATGTCCTCTATCATCATCCATTGCCTCTATCATCAATCCTGGTCCTCTGTCATCATTCAAGTCCTCTTCATCATTCAGTCCTCTGTCATGGAGGGGGGGGAGTGGGGGGGGGGGGGGGGGGGGGTGAGGGCGCATTGGGGGGGGGGGGGGGGGTCCTCTGTCATCATTCATCCGCAGTCTCCAAGACGTGTTCCGCTGTCATCATTCAGTCCTCTGGCATCTTCATGTCCTCGGTCATCAGTCATGACCTCTGTTATCATCCATGTCCTCTGTCATCATCCAATGTCCTCTGTTTTCATCCCATGTTCCTCTGTCATCATCCATGTCCTCTGTCATCATTCATGTCCTCTGTCATCATTCATGTCCTCTGTCATCATCCATGTCCTCTGTCATCATTCATGTCCTCTGTCATCATTCATGTCCTCTGTCATCATCCATGTCCTCTGTCATCATTCATGTCCTCTGTCATCATCCAATGTCCTCTTGTCGATCATTCATGTCCTATCTGTCATCATTCATGTCCTCTGTCCTCCTACGTGTCCTCTTCACATCCATGTCCTCTGTCATCATTCATGTCCCTCTCATCACATCCATGTCCTCTGTCATCAGTCATGTCCTCTTTATCCATCCATGCCTCTGTCATCAAGCCATGTCCCCTCTGTCATCATCCAGCCTCTGTCATCATTCATGTCCTCCTGTCAGCAGTCATGCCCTCTGTCTCCATACGTGTCCTCTGTCAACATCAATCCATGTCCTCTGTCCATCATTCATGTCCCTCTGTCACATTCAAGTCCTCTTCATCAGCCATGTCCTCTGACATCATCCATGTCCTCTGTTATCATCAAGGTCCTCTGTCTCCAAACGTTTCCTCTGTCATCTTCATGACCTCCTGTTCATCATCCATGTCCTCTGTTTATCATCCATGTCCACTGTCATCATTCATGTCCTCTGTCATCATCCATGTCCTCGTGATCATCCATTCCTCTGTCATCATCCATGTCCTCTGTGCCATACGTGTCCTCTGTCATCATCCATGTCCTCTGTCATCATCCATGTCCTCTGTCATCATTCATGTCCTCTGTCATCATCCATGTCCTCTGTCATCATTCATGTCCTCAGTCAACACTCATGTCCCTCTGTCATCATCCAGGTCCTCTTGTCACCAATCCGTGTCCTCCGGTCATCATTCATGTGCTCTGATCATCATCCAATGGTCCGTCCTGTCATCATATCATTTCCGCTGTCATACATCCATGTCCTTTGTCAACATTCATGTCCTCTGTCATCATCAATGTCCTCTGTCCCCATCCTGTCTCAGTCGTCATTCAGTCCTCTGTCATTCATCCAGTCCTTCTAGTCATCATTCATGTCCTCTGTCATCATTCATGTCCTCTGTTCATCATTCAAATGTCCCTGTCATCATTCATGTCCTCTGTCCACATCCAAGTCCTCTGTCATCTCCATGACCTACTGTCATCATTCAGTCCTCTGTCATCATTTCATGTCCGCTGTCATCATCCATGTCCTCTGTCATCATTCATTTCCTCTGTCATCATTCCTGTCCCTCTGTCCAATCATTCATGTCCTCTGTCCCATCATTCATGTCCTCTACAAAATCATCACGTCCTCTGTCATCATTCATTTCCTCTTCATCATTCATGTCCTCTGTCATCATCCATTCCTCTGTTCATCATACATTTCCTCTTCATCATCCATGACCCTCTGTCATCATTCATGTCCTCTGTCATCATCAGTCCTCTGTCATTCATCCATGATCCTCTGTCATCATTCCATTTCCTCTGTCATCATTCATGTACACTGTCACCATACCGTGTCCTCTTCATCATCCAAGTTCCCTCGTCAACATCATGTCCTCTGTCACCATCCATGTCCTCTGTTATCATTCCATGTCCTCTGTCCCATCATCCATTCCTCTGTCACCATCCGTGTCCCTCCTGTCATCATTCATTCCTCTGTCCCACCGTTCCTCTGTCATCATCCATTGTCCTCCTGTCACCATCCATGTCCTCTGTCACATTCATGTTCCTCTTTCATCATCCATGTCCTCTGTCATCATTCATGTCCTCTGTCCATCATTCATGTCCCTGTCATCATCATGTCCTCTGTCAGCATCCATGTCCGCTATCATCATCATGTCCTCTGTCCATCATCCATGTCCTCTGTCATCATTCATTCCTCTGTCATGAATCCATGTCCTCTGTCACCATGTCATATCCTCTGTCATCATCCATTCTCTGTCATCATTCATGTACTCTGTCATCATCCATGTCCTCTGTCATCATTCATGTCCTCTGTCATCATTCATGTCCTCTGTCTCCATACGTGTCCTCTGTCATCATCCATGTCCTCTGTCATCATCCATGTCCTCTGTCATCATCCATGTCCTCTGTCATCATTCATGTCCTCTGTCATCATCCATGTCCTCTGTCATCATTCATGTCCTCTGTCATCACATCATGACCTCTGTCTCCATAACGTTCCTCTGACATCATCCATGTCCTCATGTCATCATCCATGTTCATCTTCATCATCCATGTCTCTGGTCATCATTCCATGTCCTCTAATGTCTCCACTCATTTCCTCTGTCAGTCATCCATGTCCTCTGTCATCATTCATGTCCTCTGTCTCCATACGTGTCCTCTGTCATCATCCATGTCCTCTGTCATCATTCATGTCCTCTGTCATCATTCATGTCCTCTGTCATCATCCATGTCCTCCTGTCATCATTCATTCCCTTTTCAATCAGCCATGTCCTCTGTCATCATTCATGTCTCTGTCAACATTCATGTCCTCTGTTATCATCCATGTCCCTTTTCATCTGTCCATGTCTCTGTCATCATCCAAGTCCTCGGTCATCATCCATGTCCCTCTGCATCATCATGACCGTCTGTTCATCATTCATGTCCTCTGTCATCATTCATGTCTCTGTCCATCATTCATGTCCCCTGTCATCATCCATGTCCTCCTGTCATCATTCATGTCCTCTGTCTCCATACTGTCCTCGTTCCTCAATCATGTCCTCTGTCATCATTCATGTCGCTCTGTCATCATTCATATCCCTGTTATCATCCATGTCCTTCCTGTCATATTTCTCCATGTCCTCTGTTATCATCCATTCCTCTGTCATCATTCATGTCTCATTTCATCAATCATGTCCTCTGTCATCATCCATGTCCTCTGTCATCATTCATGTCCTCTTCACAATCATTCCTCTTTATCATCCATGTCCTCTGTCATCATCCATATCCTCTTTGTCCATCATCCATGTCCTCTGTCATCATTCAAGTCCTCTGTCATACATTCATGTCCCTGTCCTCATACTGTCCCTCTGTCATCATCCATCCCATGTCCTCTGTCATCAACTGTCCTCTGTCATCATCCATGTCCTCTTCATCATTCATGTCCTCTGTTATCATCCATGATCCTCCTCTGACTTCATCCATGTCCCTCTGTCTTCATCCATTCCTCTGTCATCATTCATGTCCTCTGTCAACATTCATGTCCTCTGTCTCCATACGATCCTCAGTCCCACATCCATGTCCTCTGTCATCATTCATGTCCTCTGTCATCACATGTCCTCTGTCATCATCCATGTCCTCTGTCATCATCCATGTCCTCTGTTATCATCAATGTCCTCAGTCATCACCATGTCCTCTGTCTCCATAACGGTCCCTCTGTCCATCATTTCATGTCCTCTGTAATAATCCATGTCCGCAGTTATCATCATGTCCTCTGTCATCATCCATGCCCTCTGTCTCCATAACAGTGTCCTCTGTCATCATCCTGTCCTCCAGTCATGTCCATTCCTTCTGTCACATTCAATGGTCCTCTGTCCATCACCATGTCTCTGTCATATCATTCATGTCCTCTGTCAACATTCCATGTCCTCTGTCATCATCCATTCCCGTCACCATCCGTTGTCCACTGTCAGTCCATCATTCCTGACCTCTGTCATCATTCATGTCTCTCTGTCTTCCATCCATGTCCTCTGTCTCCATACGTGACCTCTGTCCAACATTCATGTCCTCTGTCATCATCCAAGTCCTCTGTTATCATCCCATGACCCTCTGTCATTATCCATGTCTCAGTCGCCATACTCCTCTGTCATCATCCATGTCCTCTGTCATGATCCAATGTCCCTCTGTCATCATCATGTCCCGTCCATCATCCATGTCCTCTAGTCATCACTCATGTCCTCTGTTCATCATCCATGTCCTCTGTCATCATCCATGTCCTTCTGGCATCATCCATTCCTCTGTCATCATCCATGTCCTCTGTCATCATCCATGTCCTCTGTCATCATTCATGTCCTCTGTCATCATTCATGTCCTCTGTCTCCATACGTGTCCTCTGTCATCATCCTGTCCTCTGTCATCATCCATGTCAGCTTCATCATCCATGTCCTCTGTCATCCCACCATGTCCTCTACATCACCCATGCCTCTGTTCATCATCCATGTCCTCTTCATCATTCATGTCCCTGATCTCCATACGTGTCCTCTGTCATCATCCCAAGTCCTCTGTCACCATTCTGTTCTCATTCCATCATCCATGTCCTCTGTCATCATCCATTGCCTCTGTCCATCATTCAGTCCTCCTTTCATCATCAAGTCCTCCGGCATATTCATTCCTCTGTCATCATTCATGTCCTCTGTTATCATCCCAATGTCCTCTGTCATCATTCATGTCCTCTGTCATCACCATGTCCTCTGTCATCAATCCATTCCTCTGTCATCATCCATGTTCCTCCTTGTCCACATCCTTCCTCTGTCAATCCATTCATGTCCTCTGTCATCATTCATGTCCTCTGTCAACATCAATGTCCTCTGTCCATCATTCATGTCCTCTGTCTCCATAATACGTGGCCTCAGTCATCATCATGTCCTCTGTCATCATTCATGTCCTCTTCACATCATTTCCTCTGTTATCATCCATGTCCTCTGTCTCATCCATGCCTCTGTTATCATCCATGTCCTCTTGTCATCATTCATGTCCTCTGTCATCATTCATGTCCTCTGTCATCATCCATGTCCTCTGTCATCATTCATGTCCTCTGTCATCATCATGTCCTCTGTTATCATCCATGGTCCTCTGTCATCATCCATATCCCTCTGTCATCATCCAAGTACTCTGTCTTCATACATGTCCCTCTGTATCATTCATGTCCTCTGTCTCCATACTTCCTCTGTCATCACTCATGTCCTCTTTCCATCATTCATGTCCTCCTGTCATCATCCAGTCCTCTGTCTCATTCAAGTCATCGGTTATCATCCATGTCCTCCTGTCATCATCCATGTCCTCTGTCAACATCCATGTCCCCTCTGTGCCTTCATTCATAGTCCCTCTGTCATCATTCATGTCCTCTGTCTCCAGACGTGACCTCTGTCATCATCCATGTCCTCGTCATCATTCATGCCCTCTGTTTTTTTCACATTCATGTCCTCTGTCACAGCCATGTCCTTGTCCATCATCCATGTCCTCTGTTATATCAATGTCCTCTGTCATCATCCACGTCCTCTGTCTCCATACGTGCCTCTGTCAATGCATTCATTCCTCTGTCATAATCCATGTCCTCTGATAGCATCCATGTCCTCTGTCATATCATTCCATGTCCTTCTGTCTCCAACGTGTCCTCTGTCATCATCATGTCCTCTGTCATGATCCATGTCCTCTGTCATCATTCATGTCCTCTGTCATCTCCCGTCCCTCTGTCCCATCATCATTCCTCTGTCATCATTCATGTCCTCATGGCATCATCCATGTCCTCTGGTCACCATCCGTGTCCTCTGTCATCATTTCAGTCCTCTGTCCATCATTCATGTCCTCTGTCATCATCCATGTCCCTCTGTCACCATACGTTCCTCCTGACATCATTCATGTCCTCTGTCATCATCCATGTCCACTGTTTATCATCCATTTCCTCTGTCATTATCCATGTTCCCCCCCCCCGCCCCTCTTCTCCATACGTGTCCTCGTCATCATCCATGTCCACTTGTCATGATCCATGTCCTCTGTCATCATTCATGTCCTCATGTCTCATCCATGTCCTCAAGTCATCATTCATGTCCTCTGTCATCATCCATGTCCTCTGTCATCATTCATGTCCTCTGTCACATCATGTCCTCTGTCACCATCTCCGAGTCCATCTTCATCATTCATGTCCTCAGTCATCTTCATGTCCTCTGTCATCATGCATGTCCTCTGTCATCATTCATGCCGCTGTCATCATTCATGTCCTCTGTCATCATTCAATGTCCTCAGTCATCATCCATTCCTCTGTCATCAATCCAAGTCCTCTGTCATCATTCATTCCTCTGTCATCATTCATGTCCCTCATGTCATCAGCCATGTCCCGGTCATCATTCGTGTCCTCTGTCCTCATTCTTGTCCTCTGTCATCAGTCATGTCCTGCTGTCCATCATTCATGTCCTCTGTCATCATTCATGTCCTCTGTCATCATTCATTCCCTGTCATCACCATGTCCAGTGTCATCATTCATGTCCTCTGTCATACATTCATGTCCTCTGTCATCATCCATGTCCTCTGTCATCATCCATGTCCCTGTGCATCATTCATGTCCTCTGTCACATCCATGTCCTCTGCACCATCCGTGTCCTCTGACATCATTCATGTCCTCTGTCATCATTCATTCCTCTTCATCATATCATGTCCTCTGTCATCATTCATGTCCTCTGTCATCATCCATGCCTCTGTCATCATTCATGTCCTCTGTCATCATCCATGTCCTCTGTCATCCATCAACCATGTCCTCTGTCACCATCCGTGTCCTCTGTCATCATTCAAGTCACTCTGTCACTATTGCATGTCCACTGTCATGATATCATGCCTCGGACATCATCCATGTCCTCCTGACATGATCCATGTCTCTGTCATCATTCATGTCCTCTGTCATCAACCTTGTCCTCTGTCATCATTCATGTCCTCTGTCATCATCCATGTCCTCGTTTCAACATGCCAAGTCCTCTGTCCACCATCTGTCCTCTGTCATCATTCATGTCCTCTGTCATCATTCATGTCCTCTGTCATCATTCATGTCCTCTGTCATCATCCATGTCCTCTGTCATCATTCATGTCCTCTGTCCCATCCATGTCCCTCTGTCATCCATCATGTCCTCGTCATCTTTCCCAAAATGACCTCTGTCATTATTCATGTCCTCTGCCATCAGTCCATTCCTCTGTCCATCATTCATATCCTCTGTATCATCCATGTCCTCATGTCATCATCCATTCCTCTGTTATCAACCATGTCCCTCGTCATTCATTCATGCCTCTTGTCATCATTCAAGTCCTCTTGTCATCATTCATGTCCTCTGTCCAACCATCCGTGTCCTCTGTCCATCATCATGACCTCTGTCAACCATCGATGTCCTCTGTCGACCATCCATGTCCCTCAGTCTCATTTATGACCTCTTGTCATCATCCAGTCCTCTGTTCCCATGTCCTCTGTCTCCCATACGTGTCCTCCTGTCATCATTCATGTCTCTAGAGTCATATCCATGCCACTGTCACCACTATACGTTGACCTGTCATCATCCGTTTTCCATCTGTCATCATCCGTGTCCCTCTGTCACCATCCATGTCCTCTGTCACCCTCACGTGTCCTCTGTCACCGTCCGTGTCTTCTGTCAATCATCCAAGTCCTCTGTCATCATCCGTGTCCTCCTGTCACCATCCGTGTCCTCTGTCATACCATCGTGTCCCCTGTCACCATCCGGTTCCTCGTCATCATCCGTGTCCTCTGTCACTCCGTGTCGCTATGTCCCACCACCTGTCCTCTGTCACCATCCGTGACCTCTGTCAGCCACCGGTCCTCGTCACCACCGTGTAACTCTGTCACCACGTGTCCCTCTGTCACCAACCGTGTCATCTGTCGCCACCGTGTCCTCTGTCACCACCCCGTGTCCTCTGTCAGCCACCGTTCTTCTGTCACCACCGTGACCTCTGTCACTCACCGAGCCTTTTGTCACCACCGTGTCCTCTGTCACCACCGTTGTCCTCTGTCCACCACCGTGTCCTCTGTCACCATCCGTGTCCGCTGTCACCATCGTGTCCTCATGACACCACGGTGTCCCTCTTGTCACCACACGGTGTCCTCTGTCACACCGTGTCCTCTGTCACCACCGTGTCCTCTATCACCACCGTGTCTTCTGTCACCACCGTGTCCTCTGTCACCACAGTGTCCTCAGTCCACCATCCGTGTCCAGGTCACACCGTGTCCTCTGTCACCACCGAGTATCCTCTGTCACCATCCGTGTCCTCTTGTCACCACCGTGTCCTCTGTCCACCAAACCGTTCCTCTGTCACCGCCGGTCTCTCTGTCACTCCGTGGTCCTCTGTCAACCAACCGTGCTCCTCTATTCACCACCGTTCCTCTGTCACCACCGTGTTCCTCTGTCACCACCGTGTCCTCTGTCCACCACCGTGTCCTCATGTCACCACCGAGTCTCTGTCACCACCGAGGTCCTCTTTCACCACCGTGTCCTCTGTCACCACCCTTGTCTCTGTCGCCACCGTGTCCTCTGTCGCCACCTGTCCCTCTGTCACCACCGCGTGTCCTCTGTCACCACCTGTGTCCCTCATGTCACCACCGTGTCCTCTGTCAACCCATCTCACCACCGTTATCCTAGGTCACCACCGTGTCCTCTGTCACCAACGGTCCTCTGTCACCACCGTTCCTCCTGTCACCATCCGTGTCCTCTGTCACCATCCGTGTCCTCTGTCAACCACGGTGTCCTCTGTCACGCACCGTGTCCCTGTCACCACCGTGTCCTCCGTCCACCACCGTGTCCCTCTTCCCCCACCATCCGTGTCCTCTGTCACCACCGTGTCCTCTGTCACCAACGGTTCCTCTGTCCCACCGTTCCTCCTGTCACCACCGAGTCCTCTTGCACCATCAGTGTCCTCTGGTCACCATCACGTGTCCTGTCCACAACCTGTCCCCTCTGTCACCACCGGTAATCCTCTGTCACCATCCGTGTCCCTCTGTCTACCACCGTGGGTCCTCTGTCACCCACCGTGGCCTCTGTCAACCACCGTGTCCTCTGTCCACCACCGTGTCCCTCTGTCACCACCGTGTCCCTCTGTCACCACCGTGTCCTCTGTCACCACAGTGTCCTCTGTCACCATCCGTGTCCTGTCACCACCGTGTCCCTGTCACCACCGTAACCGCTGTCAGCCCCACATCTGTGTCCTCTGTCACCACCGTGTCCTCTGTCCACCACCGTGTCCTCTGTCACCACCGTTCCTCTGTCACCACCTTGTCCCTCTGTCCACCCCGCCGATCCTTGTCACCGCCGTGTCCCCTGTCACCATCGTGTCCCTGTCAACCACCGTGTGTCCTCTGTCACCACCGTGTCCCTCTGTCACCACCGTGTCCTCTGTCACCAACCGTGTCCTCTGTCACCACCGGTCCTCTGTCACCAATCCGTGTCCCTCTGTCCACATCCGTGCCTCTGTCACCACCGGTCCTCTGCACCACCGTGACCTCTTGTCACCACGTTCCTCTGTCACCACCGGTTCACTGTCACCGACCGTATCCTCTGTCACCATCCGTGTCCCTCTTCACCCGCGTGTCCTCTGTCACTACGTGTCCTCTGTCACCACCGTGTCCTCTGTCACCACCGTTCCCTGTCACCGCCGTGATCTCTTCACCATCCGTGTCCCTCCTTTGGGTCCCCCGACCGTGTCCTCTGTCACAACGTGTCCTCGTCACCACGTGTCCCCTGTCACCACCCGTGACCCTCTGCACCACAGTTGTCCTCTGTCACCTTCCGTGTCCTCTGTCACCACCGTCTCCTCTGTCACCCCGTATCTCCTATCACCATCCGTGGCCTCTGTCAACACCGTGTCCTCTGTCACCACGCGTGTCCTCTGTCACCACCGTTTCCTCTGTCCCACCGTTCCTCTGTCACCACCGTGTCCTTGTCACCAACCGTGGTCCTCTGTCACCAGTGCGTGTCGCTCTGTTCACCTTCCTGTCCCTGGTCACCACCGTGTCCTCTGTCACCATCCGTGTCCTCTGTCACCAACCTCGCCTCTGTCACCACCGTGTCCTCTGTTCACACCGTGTCCTCTGTCTCCACCGTATCCTCTGTCACCACAGTGTCCTCAGTCACCACCGTTTACTCTGTCACCACCGTGTCCTCTGTCACCAACCGTGTCCCTCCGTCCACCGCCGTGTCCCTGTCACCATCCGTGTACCTCTTCCACCAACGTGTCCCTCTGTCACCACCGTGTCCTCTGTCACCCACCGAGTCCTCTGTCACCACCGTTCCTCTGTCACCGAACCGTGTCCCTCTGTCACCACGTGTCTCTGTCACCACCGTTCCTCCGGTCACCACCGGTGTCCTCTGTTCACCACCGTGTCCTCCGTCACCACCGTGTCCTCTGTCACCACCGTGTCCTCTGTCCACCGCCGTGCCCTCTTGTCACCATCCGTTTCCTCTGTCACCCACCGTGTCCTCTGTCACAACCGTGTCCTCTGTCACGACCGTGTCTCTGACACCACCGTTCCCTGCACCCACCGTGTCCTCCTGTTCCACCACCGTGTCCTCTGTCACCACCCGTGTCCACTGTCACCACCGTGTCTTTCCTCTGTCACCACCGCGTCCTCGTCACCTACCGTGTCCCTCTGTCACCACCGTGTCCTCTGTCACCACCGTTCCTCTGTCACCGCCGTGTCCTCTGTCACCCACCGGTCCTCTGTCACCGCCGGTCTCTGTTCACCACCGTGTCCTCTGGTCACCCACCGTGCCTCTGTCCACCACCGTTCCTCCTGTCCACCGCCGTTCCCAGTCACCACCGTGTCCTCTGTCACCACCGAGTCCCACTGTCATACCGCCGTGTCTCTGTCCACCGCCGAGTCCTCTGTCACCACCCGTGTCCTCTGTCACCACAGTGTCCTCTGTCCACCACCGTGCCTCTGTCACCGCCGTGTCCTCTGTCACAACCGTGCCTCTGTCACCACCGTGTCCTCTGTCACCACGTGTCCACTGATCACCACCGTGTCCCACTGTCCACCGCCGTGTCCTCTGTCACCGCCGTTCCCTGTCACCAACCGTGTCCCTGTCACCACCGTGTCCCTGTCACCACCGTGTCCTCTGTCACCACCGTGTCCTCTGTCACCACCGTGTGCTGTACCTCCCACATTCTCCTTTACTCTTCGCTGTGGTTTTCCCACGAGTCTTCTAAAATAATAGGATTTCTTTTTAATTCTCATTTCTGTTCCTTCTCCTTGCCTAGCCTTGCCTAGCCTTGCCTAGCCTTGCCTAGCCTTGCCTAGCCTTGCCTAGCCTTGCCTAGCCTTGCCTAAACTATTCTAACTGAAAAAGTTTGCTGCAAATCATATGTGAGAAATCGGCAAAGATGCATATGTAAGTTAGCTTAAGTTTGCATAGCGAAGCTTTAGCGGCCTCAGGGTCCTCAGGGTCCTCTGGGGCCTCAGGGTCCTCAGGGTCCTCAGGGTCCTCTGGGGCCTCAGGGGCCTCAGGGTCCTCAGGGTCCTCTGGGGCCTCAGGGGCCTCAGGGGCCACAGTCAGCGGACGTGGGCAAGTCTGCCCAAGTCCCGAGATCGTAATTACAGATAGGTAAAGAATTTGTTTATATCTTTGTTTGTGGCATTCACTCACCAAAAAAATGACTTTAAATTTAGGTTGTCCGGCTTGAATTTTCGTATGACGTCAGGAGACTCGTGTGAGATAAACCGCTGGACACGACGGGAAGACGGGGCTGGACACGACGGGAAGACGGGGCTGGACACGACGGGAAGACGGGGCTGGACACGACGGGAAGACGGGGCTTGACACGACGGGAAGACGGGGCTGGAGGACATTACGGCGAGACAGGGAGAGACAGGACACGGGGCCAGGACAGAAAAATATGACAGAAGGATAGGGAAAGAGTACAAGAGAGGAGGACAAAGAGGGCACCATGATTATTATAATCATGGAGGAACGCTAAACTCGTAGAGTTATACAGCGCATGTGAGGGGGGGGGGCGTGGAAGGTATTCAGGCTCAATTCAGGGAACCGGAGGACAGATCCAATTCCCTAGATCAAGAGCCCCTCACCAGCTTCAAGGAACCTCACTTGAGAGCACCGTGAGAGGACTGGAGGCGAAGTGGGGCTTGATGGCTAACTGCTGGCTGGCTAACTGGCTGGCTGGCTGGCTGGCTGGCTGGCTGGCTTGCTGGGATGGCTGGCTGGCTGGCTGGCTGGCAGGCTAACAGGCTGGCTGGCTGACTGGCTGGGATGGCTGGCTGACTGGCTGGCTGGGCTGGCTGGGCTGGCTGGATGGCTGGCTCCTGGCTGGGGTAGACTTGATAAACGTGGGAAGCAGCCCCGCACAGCCGTCCGCCAGCCTTGATTTCATTGGTTCCCGCTATCGCTTTATCTAAAAACGTTACTACCTCTGGCAACTGCTCACCCTCACTCCCCCAGCCACCGCCAGGGATAGCAGAGGACAACAGGGGATAGCAGGGGTCAGATGAGGACAGCAGGGGTCAGTAAAGTAGAAAGGGACTCAAGAATAATATATATATATATATATATATATATATATATATATATATATATATATATATATATATATATATATATATATATATATATATATAATGTGAGAAATCATGAAAGTGCTTGGAAGTTCGCAGTGGTTGTTTTCCAAATTGTGATATCACCTGTTTACTGTGTGTGTGGAGGCGGAGGAATATTCAGCTCAGGATCTTTCACAGGAGCAGCGCCCCCACACATTCTAGCAAGCTGAAAGCAGAATTTGTGCAAATTCTATACTTGAGTTATCTGTAGGCATGGAATATCTGGGAAAACGAATGGCGCACGCAACTCTGAACACCCCAAAAAATGACGCGACCTCCTGTCCCAAGGAGTGAAGGAGTGTCATTCTACCTCCTGTAAACTTTTTTCACCCCAAAATGTACTATACATCAGTCCACAAAAAATACTATAACACAAACTGCCGTGTGTACCATTTGTATGGGACCAGGAGATACAGACCCACAAATCTTGGGAAGCTAACTATAGAGGTTACAACCATTTCACAACAAGAGATTTTTTGTAGATGAATGGTTCAGAGAACCGACATGTTGTTGAATTAGACACATGTGCAAATCTTGGGTATCTATATTGAGGAAACGTTTCGCTACACAGTGGCTTCATCAGTCCATACAAAGGAGAAACTAGAAGAACAGGAGAAGAATGAGGTAATCAGTCCCTCAGCCTTGAGTCGATGTGGTCAGTCCGTCAATCTTGAATAGAATACGGCATATGAGCGGAGAAGCAGCTTATAAACCGTAGACAGGTGAGGGGCAGCAGTCGTAGGTGGTGTCACAGAATGGTTCTCTGAACCATTTATCTACAATTCTGTCAGACACTGCAACTTCTTGGGATCTTAATACTTGGGAATTCTTCACTTGCCTAACCCTTGGGCACGACCTACTTCCACATTGGACAAATGTGACACCACCTACGACTGCTGCCCCTCACCTGTCTACGGTTTATAAGCTGCTTCTCCGCTCATATGCCGTATTCTATTCAAGATTGATGGACTGACCACATCGACTCAAGGCTGAGGGACTGATTACCTCATTCTCCTCCTGTTCTTCTAGTTTCTTCTTTGTATGGACTGATGAAGCCACTGTGTGGCGAAACGTTTCCTCAATAAAGATACCCAAGATTTGCACATGTGTCTAATTCAACAAGAGATTTTTTAGTGTCAGGAAACGTTAAAAAAAAAAAACATGGTAAGAAATTACTAAAATATTCCACCAGCTTGGAGCCATTGATCCCCTCTCCAGAACTACAGATACTGATGCTAACCAAAAAAATTCCCCATCAAATATGTAATATGACTTCATTTGTATTTGCGAATATACAGGGTCATCCACCAACAACAAAATACCTTTCATCAGTGGACTCGTGTAGACAAATGCGATGTTGGCAGCCTTCACAGAGACCCGCCCAAAAGACCACGTTGGCAATGAGACATGGATAACAGGGTACAACTTATTTAGATGCGACAGAGAGAACAGCTAACAAGGAAGGGTTGGCCTACATGTCATAGAGTCGCTCATTTGCATAGAGTTACTAAACACCACAAACGATGTAGTTAAAGTTTTAGCAATAAAGATTGAGTACGAACTCATTATGGCTATATATAAGCCGCCACATGGAACTTCCCAACAGCTCAAGAAACAGTTGTTGAAAATTGATTACTGCTTGGAAAATCCAACACCAGTCCCAAATATCTTGCTGTTTGATGATTTGATTTTAAAACATAAAATGGAAGAATGTAGCAAATAATGTTATAGCGGAGATAATCCCTGGAGCAGCTCAGATGATAAGTCACGCACACATGACCTGCTGAATCTCTGCAATAAATTCACCCTAAGCCAGCAAATAGTGGAGCCAAGAAGGCTGGAAAACACACTTGACCTTATTTTCACAAATTATGATGACCTGGTATGAAATATAACAAAGATAATTATTTCAAATCACAGTGTAATCGAAGTCCAGATTTGTATGCATATGACCCTGACCAGCAAAATGCATATAGTTACAAGGGTACCTTCACCAAATTCAACTTTAACAAGAACATCAATTAGGATCATATAAATTATGTCCTTAATGAAACATGTGGGGAAGATATCGTAAATAGCACAGATCCGAACTAGTGTCCTGAAATTATCAATTCTTTGGCAGCTGAAGTATAGTCAAGGCATATTTCCCTAGGGAAAAATAAAAATAAATACAGACTGGAAAAAGAGAGGCGCTCTTTCTACTGGCGAAGGTAAAGAATCACTGAGCTTCTTAAGCTGGCTAAGCCATCTGAAATGTAGAAGGAAGTACTGACTAGGGAAGTAGAAAATGTTAATATTGATCATAAGCAAACTGATCATACAGGAACCAGGAGAGACAAAAAGAGCTATAAGCATTTTATGAAACTGAGAGAAATCCAGAATATTTCATTTGCCAAAAACAAAGCAAAAACCACATCCAGTATCAGGCCCTTGCTTAGAGAAAATGGGACTTAGACAACAGCAAAGAAATGAATGAGCTATTGAGGTCTCGGTATGACACTGTTTAGCGAGCCAATAATCACATTATAATTCAACAGTCCGAATGAATTTTTTTGTGAACAAGTCTCAAAACCTTGTAAATATATGCCAAATTTCTGACGTACCCCTAACTTCACTGGACTTTGAAAAAGTCATTGACAATGCATGCACTTTGCCCCAGGCCCAGATGTGTGTTCGTGTTCATCAAGAGCTGCAAGAAACCTTTTGCTATGGAGAGGTAGCCTGGACACGGGGGTCATCCCACAGTCACTAAAAACAACTCCACTCCATAAAGGTGGCAACAAAGCAGTAGTAAAGAATTATAAATCAATAAATAGCTCTAACATCCCACATTATAAAAATCTTTGAAAGAATTCTAAGAAGCATGATCGACATCCACTTGGATTCCCAACAACTGCACAACCCTGCGGCAACTTGGGTTTAGAGCAGGTCGCTCCTGCCTCTCGCAACTACTGGACCACTATGACATGGTCTTGTATGCAACAGAATGTAGATGTAGTATAGACAGACTTTGCAAAAGCTTTGAACAAGTGCGATCAGGTGTAATAGCGAACAAATTGTGTGCTAAAGAAATCACTGAAAAAGTGGGCAGATTGATCTTCAACTTTCTAACCAAAAGGACACAACGAATATTAGTAAACAGAGTTAAGTCGGAGGCAGCCACAGTAAAAAGCTCTGTTCCACAAGGTACACTACTTGGCCCATCCTGGTCCTCATCTTCATATCTGACTTAGACTCAGATGAAAACCATAGCACTGTGTGCAGACGATACTAGAATCTGCATGAGAGTGTCATCTATTGAGGACAGGGTAAATCTCCAAGCACATATGAACCAAGTTTTCCAGTGGACGACGGAAAACAATATAATGTTCAATGAAAACAAATTTCAGTTACTCCGTTGTGGAAAACTTGAGGAAATAAAAGCTAAAGCGGAATATACCACAAATTCTAACAACACAATGGAGCGAAAAACTAATGTGAAGGACTTGAGAGTGATAAAGTCAGGGGATCTCACCTACAAGGATCACAACAGTGTCACTATCACATCTGTGAAGAAAATGATGGGATGGGTAATGAGAACTTTCAAAACAAAGAATATCAAGTCAGTGATGAACCTCTTTAATTAAGTCACTTGTTCTCTCTAGCCTGAAATAGTACTGAACACTAACAGCCCCATTCAAGGCAGGTGAAATTGCATATCTAGAGAATGTACTGAGAGCCTTCACTGTACATATAACAATTCAATCGAGTATCTTAATTACTGGGCACGTTTGAAGTCCCTTGACCTGTACCCTCTGGTACGCAGGCGAGAAAGATACATCATAATCTATAACTGAGAAGTCCTATAGAGACTGGTCCCAAATCTGCACACAGAAAACACTCCCTATGAACGCAAAAGACTAGGCAGACAGTGCAACATACCCCAATGGGTATGGCAGGGGTACCATGAGCACGGTAAGAGAAATACAAGACTGTTCAACAGCCTTCCATCATACTTCAGGGAAGTTACCAATAGACCCCTGACTGGTTTCAAGAACGAACCAGACAGATACCTAAAATCAGTCCCCAATAAGCTGAGCTGTGGTGCGTATGCTGGGTTGCGTGCGGCCAGCAGTAACAGCCTGGTGGATCATGCCGTGATTCACCAGGTTGTGACCCCCCAGGAACCACCTCCAGGCAGGTATAAACAAGGATACACTGAATAAATTGGTAAAGCGTTAACTAGGAAAGATAAAACCTGGCTCCGTGGCCTGGCTGGCAAAGTTCCCGCTTCACACGCTGAGGTTCCGGGTTCGATTCCTGGCAGGGGTGGAGACATTGGATGTGTTTCCTTACACCTTTTGTCCTGTTCACCTAGCGAGTAGATACCTGGGTGAACATTAAAATGGTATAAAATACCGACAGATTGTTAGGTAAGACACATATGCAACAGTTAGGTATCTCTATTTCGAAACGTTTCGCCTACACAGTAGGCTTCTTCAGTCGAGTACAGAAAAGTTGATAGAAGCAGAAGATACTTGAAGACGATGTAATCAGTCCATCACCCTTAAAGTTTGAGGTGGTCAGTCCCTCAGTCTGGAGAAGAGCATTGTTCCGTTGTCTGAAACAATATGAAGTTGAAGTGACAGGATGGAGCCTTTATATAGTGCCAGGAGGTGAGACGTAGGTTGCTTTGGGAGGGCAGGTCCCTCTCAAACCCAGCCGTTCTCACTAGTAGAGGTCGAAGTTGATGGTCTGTACCAAGATACCCTTGTGTTGCAGTGTCTGACAGAATGAACATTAAAATGGTATAAAATACCGACAGATTGTTAGGTAAGACACATATGCAACAGTTAGGTATCTCTATTTCGAAACGTTTCGCCTACACAGTAGGCTTCTTCAGTCGAGTACAGAAAAGTTGATAGAAGCAGAAGATACTTGAAGAGAACGGCTGGGTTTGAGAGGGACCTGCCCTCCCAAAGCAACCTACGTCTCACCTCCTGGCACTATATAAAGGCTCCATCCTGTCACTTCAACTTCATATTGTTTCAGACAACGGAACAATGCTCTTCTCCAGACTGAGGGACTGACCACCTCAAAACTTTAAGGGTGATGGACTGATTACATCGTCTTCAAGTATCTTCTGCTTCTATCAACTTTTCTGTACTCGACTGAAGAAGCCTACTGTGTAGGCGAAACGTTTCGAAATAGAGATACCTAACTGTTGCATATGTGTCTTACCTACAGATACCTGGGTGTTAGTGGACTGGTGTGGGTCGCATCCTGGGGGACAAGACTGAGGACCACAATGGAAATAAGTCATTCCCTCGATGACGCAGACTTTCTTGGGTTATCCTGGGTGGCTAACCCTACGAGATTAAAAATCCGAACAAAATCTTATTTTATCTTATCTTCATTATACGTTTCCCCCATAGATAGTTGTCTTCAGTTAAGTCACAGATATGGACAATCAGGCTGTTGTTATTATAGTTCCCTTCTGACAACTGTATATATTTTTTCTTCGTTTTTTCTTTACTTGTATCTTCGTCTCCAAGTGGTAACCATTCATTTAATAAAGTTAAGTCTGTATTGGTACAACGTTTCGCCCACGAGTGAACTTTCTTGAATACGTCCCCCTCAAGGGAGGATCCTTGACGCTGGTGAGGGGCTCTTGATCAAGGGAAGTGGATCTGTGCTCCAGTTCCCTGAACTAAGACGGAATACCTTCCACCCCGCTACATGCGCTGTGTAATCCTATCATAATTATCATAATTACGGAATACATGCTGTATTAGATAACGTTCACATGTGTGTGGAACGTCGTATCAACACAGCTTCACCGCATCAAGTGTCGGTCTACCATAATTAGGCCAGGTTTTATCAGCAGAGCAGTGGATCAGTACAGCTGGCTACTGTCTCACAAACAACAGCTGGCTACTGTTTCACAAACAACAGCTGGCTACTGTTTCACAAACAACAGCTGGCTACTGTCTCACAAACAACAGCTGGCTACTGTCTCACAAACAACAGCTGGCTACTGTCTCACAAACAACAGCTGGCTACTGTTTCACAAACAACAGCTAGCTACTGTCTCACAAACAACAGCTGGCTACTGTCTCACAAACAACAGCTGGCTACTGTCTCACAAACAATATCTGGCTACTGTCTCACAAACAACAGCTGGCTACTGTCTCACAAACAACAGCTGGCTACTGTCTCACAAACAACAGCTGGCTACTGTCTCAAACAATATCTGGCTATTGTCTCACAAATAACAGCTGTCTACTGTCTCACAAACAATATCTGGCGACTGTCTCACAAACAACATCTGGCTACTGTCTCACAAACATCTGGCTACTGTCTCACAAACAACATCTGGCTACTGTCTCACAAACCACATCTAGCTACTGTCTCACAAACAACAGATGGCTACTGTCTCACAAACAACATCTGACTACTGTCTCACAAACAACATATGGCTACTATCTCACAAACAACAGCTTGCTACTGTCTCACAAAAAACAGCTGGCTACTGTCTCACAAACAACAGCTGGCTACTGTCTCACAAACAACAGCTGGATACTGTCTCACAAACAGCTGGATACTGTCTCACAAACAGCTGGCTACTGTTTCACAAACAGCTGGATATTGTCTCACAAACAACAACTGGCTACTGTCTCACAAACAATATCTGGCTACTGTCTCACAAACAACAGCTGGCTACTGTCTCACAAACAACAGCTGGCTACTGTCTCACAAACAACAGCTGGCTACTGTCTCAGAAACAAGAGCTGGCTACTGTCTCAGAAACAAGAGCTGGCTACTGTCTCAGAAACAAGAGCTGGCTACTGTCTCACGAACAACAGCTGGCTACTGTCTCACAAACAACAGATGGCTACTGTCTCACAAACAACAGCTGGCTACTGTCTCAGAAACAAGAGCTGGCTACTGTCTCAGAAACAAGAGCTGGCTACTGTCTCACGAACAACAGCTGGCTACTGTCTCACGAACAGCAGCTGGCTTCTGTCTCACAAACATCTGGCTACTGTCTCACGAATAACATCTGGCTACTGTCTCACGAACAGAAGCTGGCTACTGTTTCATAAACAACAGCTGGATACTGTCTCACAAACAACAGCTGGCTACTGTCTCACAAACAACATCTGGCTACTGTCTCACAAACAACAGCTGGCTACTGTCTCACAAACAACATCTGGCTACTGTCTCACAAACAACAGCTGGCTACTGTCTCACAAACATCTGACTACTGTCTCACAAATAACATCTGGCTACTGTCTCACAAACAACAGCTGGCTACTGTCTCACAAACAACATCTGGCTACTGTCTCACAAACAACAGCTGGCTACTGTCTCACAAACAACATCTGGCTACTGTCTCACAAACAACAGCTGGCTACTGTCTCACAAACAACATCTGGCTACTGTCTCACAAACAACATCTGGCTACTGTCTCACAAACAACAGCTGGCTACTGTCTCACAAACAACATCTGGCTACTGTCTCACAAACAACATCTGGCTACTGTCTCACAAACAACATCTGGCTACTGTCTCACAAACAACATCTGGCTACTGTCTCACAAACAACAGCTGGCTACTGTCTCACAAACAACAGCTGGCTACTGTCTCACAAACAACATCTGGCTACTGTCTCACAAACAACATCTGGCTACTGTCTCACAAACAGCTGGCTACTGTCTCACAAACAACAGCTGGCTACTGTCTCACAAACAACATCTGGCTACTGTCTCACAAACAACAGCTGGCTACTGTCTCACAAACAACAGCCTACGACTGCTTCACCTGACCTCTTTGGACTATATTAGCCACCTCTTCGCGCATATGCCGTACTCTTATCAAGATTGATGGACTGATTATGTCGACTCCAGGCTGAGGGACTGATTACCTCAAACCCCTTCTGATCTTCAACATTCTTTGTATAGGACTGATGGCTCCACTGTGTAGCGAAACGTTTCCACAATTAAGATACCCAAGTGTTGCACATGTTTGCATATGTGTCCAATTTATCAATGGGAAGATGAATAACAAACTTAATTCAGTAAAGTAATACTTGAGATGACTGAAGACATGATGTAAAAGTTTGAGACGATCAGTCAATGTTAAACGGAAGACAACAGTGATAAACAGTGATCATTAGGATGGCAACGGGTAGCAGCAGGTCAATCATAAGAACATAAGAAAGAAGTTAAGACACAGGTGCAACATCTGGATATCTTTATTGTAGTAGACGTTTCGCCATCCAGTGGCTTTATCAATACAGATTCTAGGACATAATAGGAAGACAGTAGAACTATATACAAAAGATGAGGTAATCAGTCCCTCGGCCTTGGAGTTAGTGTTCACAGCATCGTGGTGGAGGAGAATATGGAGCAAAGGCAAGAAGACTGGCGGTTATATAGGCGTCAGTGGATAGGGACGGGCAGCAGACGAGGGCAGTCACTGGTAGGCGGGATTCCCCAGTGGAAGTAGGTCCTTCCCAAAGAGATGGGCATCATCATGGAATCTTGGTTCAGAGGACATCTACAAGACCTTCTTCACGGCTGCTACAACTAACCCATCTCTTTGGGAAGGACCTACTTCCACTGGGGAATCCCGCCTACCAGTGACTGCCCTCGTCTGCTGCCCGTCCCTATCCACTGACGCCTATATAACCGCCAGTCTTCTTGCCTTTGCTCCATATTCTCCTCCACCACGATGCTGTGAACACTAACTCCAAGGCCGAGGGACTGATTACCTCATCTTTTGTATATAGTTCTACTGTCTTCCTATTATGTCCTAGAATCTGTATTGATAAAGCCACTGGATGGCGAAACGTCTACAATAAAGATATCCAGATGTTGCACATGTGTCTTAACTTTCATATTGTCGGTATTTTATACCTTTCTTGCACATAAGAAAGAAGGAACACTGCAGCAGGCCTATTGGCCCATTCGAGGCAGGTCCAAGTCTCCTACCGGCTTTAGCCAATGCCCCAACCTGGTCAGGTCAAGTCACATTCACTTAAGGAAGGAACACGGCAACTGACCTAGTAGCACAGGCTTACCAGGTCCAACTCACACCCACCCACACCCACTCATGTATTTATCTAACCTATTTTTAAAACTACACAACGTTTTAGCCTCTATAACTGTACTTGGGAGTTTGTTCCACTCATCCACAACTCTATTACCAAACCAGTGCTTTCCTATATCCTTCCTGAATCAGAATTTTTCCAACTTAAAACCATTGCTACGAGTCCTGTCTAGGCTGGAAATTTTCAGCACGTTATTTACATCCCCTTTATTTATACCTGTCTTCCATTTATACACCTCAATCATATCCCCCTGATTCTACGCCTTTCTAGAGCGTTCAGATTCAGGGCCCTTAGTCTATCCTCATAGGGAAGGTTTCTGATACATGGGATCAACTTTGTCATCCTCCTTTGTATGTTTTCCAGAGCATTTATATCCATTCTGTAATACGGTGACCAAAACTGTGCAGCATAATCTAAATGAGGCCTAACCAAGGATGTATAGAGTTGAAGAACAACCTGAGGACTTCTATTATTTATGCTTCTTGATATGAAGCCAAGGATTCTGTTAGCTTTATTGCGAACACTTATGCACTGTTGTCTTGGTTTCAGATTACTGCTAACCAGAACTCCTAAATTTTTTTCGCAATCCGTAATATTAAGATCTACATTATTTAGTTTATATGTGACATGGTTATTTTCCTGTCCAACATTTAGAACTTTGCATTTGTCTATATTAAATTGCATCTGCCACTTCTCCGACCACTGCATCAGTCTATTCAAATCTTCCTGGAGTGCTCTAATGTCCTCGTCAGAATGAATTCGATGGCCTATTTTGGTGTAATCGGCAAACTTGCTATGTTGCTCTTTATGCCCTCATCAGTGTCGTTTATGTAGATTGTGAACAACAGGGGGCCCAACACTGACCCCTGTGGAACACCGCTCGTGACGCTTCCCCACTCTGATTTCTTCCCATTTATGCAAACTCTCTGCTGCCTCTTTGTCAACCATGCCTCTATCCAGGAAAAAATTTCTCCTCCTATTCCATGTGCCTTAATTTTCCTCAGTCTCTGATGTGGGACCCTGTCAAAAGCCTTACTGAAGTCCATATACACAATATCATATTCATTACCATGATCTATCTCCTCAAATACCTTAGTGAAAAAAGTTAATAAATTCGTAAGGCAGGAACGCCCCTTTGTAAAACCGTGTTGAGATTCGTTGATTAATTTATGCTTTTCAAGGTGGCTACGAACTGCCTCGGCAATTATTGATGCCATAAATTTTCCCACTATAGAGGTTAGGCTTATTGGTCTATAGTTCGAAGCTAAGGACCTGTCACCTGTTTTGAAAATAGGTATCACATTTGCCATTTTCCACTTATCTGGCACCATGCCAGTTTGTAGTGATATGTTGAAAAGATTAGCCAGAGGTTTGCTAAGCTCCTCTTTACATTCCTTTAGAACCCTTGCATACAGTTCATCAGGGCCTGGGGATTTGTTAGGTTTTAATTTATCTATTTGCCTAAGGACCATGTCACGTGTGGCCCTAATCGTGCATAGTTTATTATCGTCCTGTTATACATAATTTATTATTTCTGGAATATAGCCAGTATCTTCCTGTGTAAAAAGTGAGAGGAAGTATGTGTTAAAAATTCTATACATTTCCTTATCACTATCTGTAAACTTGCTCAGTAGCACTCAAATAAGATCAACAGAGGTCAGGCTAGGTCAAAAGAGGTCGATTTGGTTCAGCTTAGGACAGCAGAAGCAGGCACTAGCTAACGCCAATATAGTTCATTTTAGGTCAACAGGATTAGGCCACAGAGGTTAGTCGAAGTCAACAGTATGGGTTATCTTAGACATCAGAGGTCAGATTAGGCCAAGAGAGAAGAGTCTGGGTCAACATAGATCAGCTAAGGTCATATTTAGTCAGTTTACATTAAGACGGAAGAGTCTAGGTCATCTTAAATTAAGATGGAAAAGTTTGGCCCAGCTTAGGTCATTAAAGGTCACCTTAGGACAAGAGGAAAGAGTGTGAGTCAGCAGGTTGTATCCTCCACAGGGAGGGAGAGGAGAGAGATGAGAGAAGAGGTAGAGAGTGAGTAAGTAGATGAGCAAGAGCAAGCAGCAATACTAACACAAGCTGTACTTGATTCATGTTGTTCACGAGTTTATAAAGTATTATGGCCTGTTGTTAAAGTAATTACCTACACACTTGACCATATTTGCTTCAGCAAGGCTCGTGATGTGTTAGTTGTCAGGGCAAACGCTTTCTCGTTCTCCATCTCTCTTTCTTCTCTTGCCTTCTTCTCTCTCCTCATTCTCGTCTCTATCTCTCTCTCCTCCCTCCTCTCGCCTCTCCCTCTCCTCCTTTCCTCTCTGTCCTTCCCTTCCTCAATACTAGAGATATAGGGATACATCACAGGTCATCCCGGGGGAGATGTGTAACAACATTCTATCACAATCTAACTGTGTGGACCACACCAGACACATTTAATTGAGTAAATCACAGCCATGCAGAGTGCACGTAAGTCACTGACCTCGTAACACTTCGCCCTGCCTTACAATCAACCACTGACCTCGCAGACATCTCCTCGTGCCTTAACATCAACACTGACTCTGCTGACACTACTCTCCTACTGCCTTAACATCAACCACTGACTCGACGAAATCTCCTCATGCCTCAACATCAACCATGACTTCCTGACACTACTCTCTCCTGCCTCTAACATCAACCAAATGCCTGTAGCACGTCGCGTGACACTAACATCCTCCTGCCTCTAACATCAACCACTGACCTCGCTGAGAATACTCCTCCTGCCTAACATCAACCACTGCTCGTTGCACTACTCTCCTCCTGCCTCTTATCATCAACCACTGACCTCGCTGACCTACCTCATCTCCTCACACTCTAGATCAATCACACTGCCTCTCTGCACTACTCTCCTCCTTGCCTCTCTAACATCAACCACTGACCTCGCTGACACTCTCTCCTCCTGCCTCTAACATCAACCACTGACCTCGCTGACACTACTCTCCTCCTGCCTCTAACATCAACCACTGACCTCGCTACACTACCTCCTCCTGCCTCTAATATCAACCCTGACCCGCGACATATAAACTCCTCTGCCTCTAACATCAACCACTGACCTCGCTGACACTACTCTCCTTACATCCTCTACATCAACCACTGACCACGCTGACACACTCTCCTCCTGCCTCTAACATCAACCACTGACCTCGCTGACACTACTCTCCTCCTGCCTCTAACATCAACCACTGACCTCGCTGACACTACTCTCCTCCTGCCTCTAACATCAACCACTGACCTCGCTGACACTACTCTCCTCCTGCCTTAACATCATCTATTTCTTTCCAGATGTTAAGTTAGGTAAGATTCGTTAGGAAACAGGACAAGTCTTTCCTGACGCGGGTCTTAGTCATAGGACCCGCCGCTGGAGGTTTTGGTCATCTGACCGAGGCCTTCCACTGGCTTACTCATCCAGATGAAAACAACTCACCATAAGCACATTGATGGCTGAAGAATACCCGAAGGATGTTTCCAGGAATCAAGGCCACCACAGCCTTGTCCCAGACCTACCCTCCTTATGTGGATCATGACGTGATCAAGCAGTCTGTTACTGTTGGGTGCACGCAGCCCAACATCTCTGCCTCAACCATAATGAAGAATTTAAATCAAATTTATTTCCCCGAAAAGTTTGTACACACGGTTACAAAAAAAAAAATTGAACTATGACTGTATCAGAAAGTCACTGATGGTGCAGAGGAATGCAGGCAGCCTACTGTATTACTGCATTATTGTATTACTGTATTCGCCATAAGTCTCTCCACACGTGGAGCTCCACGTACCTATTCCCTTGGATCGAACCTGAGTACTCCCACAGCTCCCATTTCTCAAACACTATATGACCCTTATGGGTTTAGCGCTGCCCCACTAATCTAAGTAAACATAAAGGAGGAACACTGCAATAGGCCTACTGGTCCATACTCGGCAGGTCTGTCAAGCCCAAACCCACTAAAAAATATTTACGCCCAACCCATTATTAACGTTACCCAAAGAATAAGCTTTGATAACCATATTACCGAATAAGACGAGTGAAAACTTGTGTATGCATTAATTTCGCAAAAATTATTCTGAGCCTAACGAAAAAATGTATTTCATTGTGTTGTTTATTAAATTGCTGCTAACTTATCTAAATATTTAGTTGGATTAGGCTAAATTAAATTGCGCTTGTTATAATAAGGTTAGGTAAGTTTTCTAATGTTCTTTTGGTACAAAATTATTAGATTTTACATTAACATAAATGAAAAAAATGTATCTTTAAACGTATATATCAGATTTCTACAATTCGTGTATAGAAAAGGCCAAAGACTTGAGTCAGATGGCTGACAGTGGGATTAACACGTTCCGTGAGACTGTGTTGACTGGTCAGATGTTCTGCCTTTCTGATTATCTTGTCAGCACTTTAGGAAATTAAGAAAATTTCCCAAATTTACTTGTAACAGATAAGTGAACTGTAGATATAAATCCAGATGTACTCCTGTTAACCCTTTTGGGGCCTTTTGTGTATCCATATTCTCTTGCACTGCCGTCCACAGGATGGATATGGGCAACATCTAATCTAAAATCCTTGTCAGCCTTCTTATCCTACCCACGTCTTATAATGAATTAGTGAGACAACGTCTATCAGAGCAAATATATAATCTAATACGAGGTGGACGGTATCAGCTACACCAGTGGCAGGAGTCAGAGTGGTGCTCACACACTACCCAACCAAGACAGCTATGGCCCATACACGATCTAACTGGCACCAGCGGGGCACCAACAGCCTGAGTGCATAGACCATCAAGCACTAAGTTTCGTCTGGGATCGGTAACCTACAGGTACAGCCCCTTTGTGGAAAAGATTGCCACAGTGATGTTAAGATGCAGGATTCCACAAGGAGAGAGTTAGCGTTCGGAACGTTATCTTGTTTCACTCTAGAGCAGAGTTGTACAACCATGGGTGCATGCACACCCAGGGGGAGTGAATGTAGCCTCACCAGGGGATGCATGAACACTCCCTGGGACACAAAAACAATTTATATTATTTTTCAGTAAGCGAATGTTTTAGTTGACATAAACACTGCACGTCGCTAAATTATATAAAACATTATGAATCAAGAACAAATCTACAATAAAGTGAATTAAACCTATTTTGCATGTTAATTCCATCCTTATTTTGCTTTGTTATCGACATTTTTACAAGATAGGTTCCTGGGTTGGGATCAATTTGCTTCGGGAATGCAAAGACTAATAAAAGTTAGACAACTTGTATTAAACTGGTCAAGTATAGCAGAACGTACTTTTTATTGTGACAATACTTCTTAGGAGAGATTTTTTCAGCTCCCAGACCAGTACGTGAGTGAGACACGAGTGAGACATGAGGGAGATATGAGGGAGACAGTTTGGTATCTCTGTAGTCACAGAATCTTCACGACTACGGTGCTTTTCACAACTCCAAGACTAAGGGACTGATTACCTCATCTTTTGTATATAGTTCCACTGTCTTCAAATTATGTCCTAGAAGCTGTATTGATAAAGCCACTGGATGGCGAAACGTCTACAATAAAGATACCCAGATGTTGCACATGTCTAAATCTTCATCTCTGTGGTCACTTAAGATACCCAAAATGTTGCATCTGTGTCTTATTTATATATTTGTCGGTATTGTATACCATTAATATATTGATGGAGATCTATATATTTTGGATGCAGATGCTTTCTATAACATGAAAAAGATCTTATGTACATAGGTGAGAAAGAATATAAAGTCACAATACCGTGACTGGAACAATACACAAATAACCCGCAAATAGGAGAGAGGAGCTTACCACGACGTTTCGGTCCAACTGGGACCATTTACAAGTCGCATTAACACACGAGAGTGAGGGGGGGGGAGGGCAGTGACGGGACAAAGACAGGAAGAAAGAAGGAAGTTGAGAAGTAGTGGTAGAGGTAATGGTGGTAATGGGAGTAGTAGTAGAAGACGTTTCGACCACCAGGAACTTTATCAACGTCTTCTCAATATTGTATCTTATTCACAAGCATGTTGTCGCAGCTTATTCCGCTGTATGTTCCCCTCCTGCAGCGTCCGCATTCACGCATCTTGCTCATTTCAATGACTCTCCACCTTGCTGCCTCTCTTCATATTTTATTTATATTAAATATTAACCATTTCCATTTGGTTAGTACTGAAAGTAAGACCAACTCGTTTAAAATAAGTGTTGAGCTCTTAAGACAACAATGCCCAGAGACAGTCGGGCGCGTCAGCTGTTTTATGTCAACAAAGACACGTGCTCGAAGTCAGCTGGAGGAAAAAACAATAATATGAAAACCTCAGCCTTATATAAATATATATTAAAAACAATGGCACAGTGAGATTCGCTTTTATAAGACAAATTAAAGATACACAAATGTGGGGTAAATATTTGTAAAACAACAACGCAGCCAAGAGAAAATACGATGTCATGCAGGACAAAATTTCCGACAGTGTGTTCATCTTGGGTCTCAGCACGAGGAAGTGGACAAAGGCACACGAGACCCCACAGTAAGTAGGTGAGGACGTCAGGTGCAAGTGACAGGACACAGATATCATGAGATGCAAAGAACACACGCAAGGAGGGAAGTAATTGCAGCATACTTGAAGAACAGCAGAGTAGAATAGACAGCAGAAGAGAGGTTAATAACAGCAAATGACACATAATAATAGCCGTAGACAGGCAATAACAGCCAACAATAGACTAGAACTGGTAAATACAGGCAAGGGTATAGAAAAAACAAGAAAAACAAGTGAGGCTGACAGAAGACGGACAAGGACAGCATAAGTAAGAGCAACAAGCCGAGACAGGAGGGGGATGGGATGGGGAGAAGGAGAAAGGCGGAGGCAGCAATGATCAGGGAAACAAGAAGGCAGGAAATAAATAAAGACTAAGGAGAAACCTGATAATAGGACTCAGAAGTAGCAATCAAACACTACGGTTACTGTGGTAGCCAGACCCCCCTTGTACCACCCCCATACAACCTAAAACTAATCCCCCTCTGTACCACTCCCTACACAACCTAAAACAAATCTTCACTGTACCACCACATAACTTAAAATTAGTCCCCGCTCCTCCGCAATGACCAATTAGTTAACATTAAAACTCCCCCTCTCCCCCCCTAGGCTCATAGAGGCATATTTTGATTTGTGTATCGTGCACAATAGGCATATTGGATGCAGCACCCAGGCCTTACGAAGAGGCCCATAATTTATTTTTCAGCGAGTCAAAATCGAAATGAAAACTTCTAAATTAGACTTGACAGTTTGCTTTAAATGAGTTGTTTCCATTATACACAATATATAGCATAGCTATATTGGTCCTTATTGAGTTAGATCTGTTATACACCAACACAACGATTATCCTCTCTAACATCACCAACACAACGATTTTCCTCTCTAACATCACCAACACAATGATCTTCCTCTCTAACATCACCAACACAACGATCTTCCTCTCTAACATCACCAACACAACGATTTTCCTCTCTAACATCACCAACACAACGATTTTCCTCTCTAACATCACCAACACAATGATCTTCCTCTCTACTCACACACATGATCCTCTATCATCAACACAATGATCTTCCTCCTGAGCATCACCAACACAATGATCTTCCTCTCTAACATCATCAACACAATGATCTTCCTCTCTAACATCATCAACACAATGATCTTCCTCTCTAACATCATCAACACAATGATCTTCCTCTCTAACATCAACACAATGATCTTCCTCTCTAACATCATCAACACAATGATCTTCCTCCTGAACATCACCAACACAATGATCTTCCTCCTGAACATCGCCAACACAATGATCTTCCTCCTGAACATCACCAACACAATGATCTTCCTCCTGAACATCGCCAACACAATGATCTTCCTCCTGAACATCACCAACACAATGATCTTCCTCCTGAACATCACCAACACAATGATCTTCCTCCTGAACATCACCAACACAGTGATCTTCCTCCTGAACATCGCCAACACAATGATCTTCTTCCTGAACATCACCAACACAATGATCTTCCTCCTGAACATCACCAACACAATGATCTTCCTCATGAACATCACCAACACAATGATCTTCCTCCTGAACATCACCAACACAATGATCTTCCTCGCTAACATCACCAACACAATGATCTTCCTCCTGAACATCACCAACACAATGATCTTCCTCCTGAACATCACCAACACAATGATCTTCCTCCTGAACATCACCAACACAATGATCTTCCTCCTGAACATCACCAACACAATGATCTTCCTCGCTAACATCACCAAGAGGTCAATGACTTGGCGTCTTGGTAAAAATGGCGACATCCGCTTCTCTTAAGTCATCTCCACATGTTCGTTTTTCCTTATACGAATTCACGATGACTTTCCTTACTTAGGTAGGACACTCCTCCTCCAGCCCACGCGGGTTTTGTGCTTGCCCTTGACAAAACGCGTCATTATCTGAGGCCAATGTTCGAACCTACTGCCACCAGACCTTGAACCAGGTTGTGAAACTTGACAGTTACTCGATGCGATGTTTGTTGATGCCGGAGAAGGGTGCCAGTGCCTCGAGGGATGCCTCTCTCAGATGGGTACCAACCTTGAGGATGACTCTCGGCTCTCCGGGAGAGGTCATGAACCCTTGTTACACGTGAATCTCTGACTCAGAGGGAGAAGTCACATAATTTCGACACATGGAGGAAGCCGGTAAGTTCCTCATCACTCGCATACTGTTGATGCTTCACTATTTTCTTTCCTTTCAGTCGCACATGATAGTGAATAAATCACACAACTGGTGGGATTCAAACCTCCCCCCTTCAGTGATTATTTTACAGTCGTGTTGCTACGATTTTGTGAGTTACGATACAGAGTAGGTAAGAAGATTACAGATAAACCTGAATATAAAACATGGTACTGCAGTATTTATAAATAAATGGGGAGGGGAGTTTATTGGCTGAATTAAAAGAGAGGCTAAAGTACTCTTCACAGTAAGTCTACTGTAGGAAAGTATGTTGTTATACATAATCTCAGTACAAGGGGGTTACTGTTCGTTGTAGTTACACTGTTGTAGGAAATAGGAGTTCATAAACTGAAAGGAGAAGACTAGCAGTGAGAGCAACTTGAAAAAGATTGATGGACTAAGCCCATCGACTCCAGGCTGAGGGACTGATTACCTCAAACTCCTCATCTTAAGAACATAAGAACATAAGAACGAAGGAACACTGCAGAAGGCCTACTGGCCCATGCGAGGCAGGTCCAAGTCTCCTACCGGCTTAAGCCAATGCACCCAACCTAGTCAGGTCAGGTCACATTGACTTAAGGGAGGAACACGGCAACCGACCTGGTAGCACAAGCTATCAGGTCTAACTCACACCCACCCACATCTACTCATGTATTTATCCAACCTATTTTTAAAGCTACACAACGTTCTGGCCTCTATAACGGTACTTGGGAGTTTGTTCCACTCATCCACAACTCTATTACCAAACCAGTACTTTCCTATATCCTTCCTGAATCTGAATTTTTCCAACTTAAAACCATTGCTGCGAGTCCTGTCTAGGCTAGATATTTTCAGCACACTATTTACATCCCCTTTATTTATTCCTGTCATCCATTTATACACCTCAATCATATCCCCCCTAATTCTACGTCTTTCAAGAGAGTGCAGTTTCAGGGCCCTTAGTCTATCCTCATAGGGAAGGTTTCTGATACATGGGATCAACTTTGTCATCCTCCTTTGTACATTTTCCAGAGAATTTATATCCATTCTGTAATACGGTGACCAAAACTGTGCAGCATAATCTAAATGAGGCCTAACCAAGGATGTATAGAGTTGAAGAACAACCTGAGGACTCCTATTATTTATGCTTCTTGATATGAAGCCAAGGATTCTATTAGCTTTATTGCGAACACTTATGCACTGTTGTCTTGGTTTCAGATTACTGCTAACCAGAACTCCTAAATCTTTATCGCAATCCGTAATATTAAGATCTACATTATTTAGTTTATATGTGGCATGGTTATTGTCCTGTCCAACATTTAGAACTTTGCATTTGTCTATATTAAACTGCATCTGCCACTTCTCTGACCACTGCATCAGTCTATTCAAATCTTCCTGGAGTGCTCGAATGTCCTCGTCAGAATGAATTCGACGGCCTATTTTGGTGTCATCGGCAAACTTGCCGATGTCGCTCTTTATGCCCTCATCTATGTCGTTTATGTAGATTGTGAACAGCAGGGGCCCAACACTGACCCCTGTGGAACACCGCTCGTGACACTTCCCCACTCTGATTTCTCCCCATTTATGCAAACTCTCTGCTGCCTATTTGTCAACCATGCCTCTATCCAGGAAAAAATTTCTCCTCCTATTCCATGTGCTTTAATTTTCCTCAATAGTCTCTGATGTGGGACCCTGTCAAAAGCCTTACTGAAGTCCATATACACAATATCATATTCATTACCATGATCTACCTCCTCAAATACCTTAGTGAAAAAAGTTAATAAATTCGTAAGGCAGGAACGCCCCTTTGTAAAACCATGCTGAGATTCGTTGATTATTTTATGCTTTTCAAGGTGGCTACGAACTGCCTCGGCAATTATTGATTCCATAAATTTTCCCACTATGGAGGTTAGGCTTATTGGTCTATAGTTCGAAGCTAAGGACCTGTCACCTGTTTTGAAAATAGGTATCTCTATTGAACTGAGGAAGCTACTGGTTGACGAAACGTTTTCGCAATAAAGATACCCAAGTGTTGTACACGCATCTAGTTCAAGCTATCGGTTCTCTGAACTAGGATAGTACTATAGTTCTCACAGATACAGAGTCCCGAGACATCCTCAGCTCACCACTGTGATACACAACTGTGTCTTCCGTGCATGCTGCGGGCTGCAGCGGTGTTGATCTTCCGTGCATGCTGCGGGCTGCAGCGGTGTTGATCTTCCGTGCATGCTGCGGGCTGCAGCGGTGTTGATCTTCCGTGCATGCTGCGGGCTGCAGCGGTGTTGATCTTCCGTGCATGCTGCGGGCTGCAGCGGTGTTGATCTTCCGTGCATGCTGCGGGCTGCAGCGGTGTTGATCTTCCGTGCATGCTGCGGGCTGCAGCGGTGTTGATCTTCCGTGCATGCTGCGGGCTGCAGCGGTGTTGATCTTCCGTGCATGCTGCGGGCTGCAGCGGTGTTGATCTTCCGTGCATGCTGCGGGCTGCAGCGGTGTTGATCTTCCGTGCATGCTGCGGGCTGCAGCGGTGTTGATCCCTGACACACCCTCCAGGTACTGGCTTCCTCCCTCGCGTCACCCAGCCATATCTCACGCTGACTTGACTCCTTCACTCTTGTTCCTAATTACTTCAGAGTTAAAGGCTATAACGAATAAAAAGACACAATACCGTGACTGGAAAAAAGCACAAAAACTTATACGTTTTATTTTCCTAAGTGCGAGTTATTTGTGAATTAAGACTCTCGCCTTTCAATCTCCTCCCATGATAAAAAAAATGTCTTCAGTCAGGAAGTTTGAAAAAAACATTAATGGTGCTGATGAATGTTTGCAGCCTTACAAAAATACAAGGTATACCTGCCTGGAGTCTACCTGGTTACCTGGAGGTTACCTGGAGGTTATTCCGGGGATCAACGCCCCCGCTGCCAGGTCCATGACCAGGCCTCCCGATGGATCAGGGCCTGATCAACTAGGCTGTTACTGCTGGCCGCACGCAGTCCAACGTACGAGCCACAGCCCGGCTGATCCGGCACTGACTTTAGGTATCTGTCCAGCTCTCTCTTGAAGGCAGCCAGGGGTTTATTGGTAATTCCCCTAATGCTTGATGGGAGGCTGTTGAACAGTTTTGGGCCCCGGACACTTATGGTGTACCAATGGCGCCCCTACTTTTTATTGGCGGCATTTTGCATCGCCTGCCCAGTCTTTTACTTTCGTAGGGAGTAATTTCTGTGTGCAGATTTGGGACCATTCCTTCCAGGATTTTCCAAGTGTAGATTATGATATATCTCTCCCTCCTGCGTTCCAACGAGTACAAGTCAAGTGCTTCCAAGCGTTCCCAGTAGTTAAGGTGCTTGACAGAACTTATACGTGCAGTAAAGGATCTCTGTACACTCTCTAGATCTGCGATTTCACCTGCTTTGAATGGAGATGTTAATGTACAGCAGTATTCCAGCCTAGAGAGAACAAGTGATTTGAAAAGGATCATCATTGGCTTGGCATCTCTTGTTTTGAAAGTTCTCATTATCCATCCTATCATTTTCTTTGCACGTGCGATCGTGGCACTGCTGTGATCCTTGAAAGTGAGATCCTCAGACATTACTACTCCCAGGTCCCTTACATTATTTTTCCGCTCTATTGTATGGCCAGAGTCTGTAGTATACTCTGTTCTAGTTATTATCTCCTCCAGTTTTCCATAACGGAGTAGTTGGAATTTGTCCTCATTGAACATCATAATGTTTACCGTTGCCCACTGGAAAACTTTGTTTATATCTTCTTGGAGGTTAACCGCGTCCTCAGCAGATGACAGCCTCATGCAGATCCTAGTATCATCCGCAAAGGACGATACGGTGCTGCGATGTATATCTCTGTCTATGTCTGATATGATGATAAGGAATAAGATGGGGGCGAGTACTGTGCCTTGTGGAACAGAGCTCTTTACTATGGAGCCTCCGATTTAACTCTGTTGGCCACTACTCTTTGTGTTCGATTTGTTAGGAAGTTGAAGATCCATCTCCCCACTTTCCCAGTTATTCCTTTAGCACGTATTTTATGGGCTATTACGCCATGATCGCATTTGTCAAATGCTTTTGCAAAGTCTGTGTATATTACATCTGCATTCTGATTTTCTTCCAGTGCATCCAAGGCAATGTCATAGTGATCCAGTAGTTGTGAGAGGCAGGAGCGACCTGCCCTGAACCCATGTTGCCCTGGATTGTGCAGATTTTGGGAATCCAGGTGATTTGCAATCCTGCTTCTTAGCACTCTTTCAAAGATTTTTATGATGTGGGACGTCAGAGCTATTGGTCTATAGTTCTTAGCTAATGCTTTGCTGCCACCTTTATGGAGTGGGGCTGTGGAATTTCACCCATGTCCAAGCTCCTCCTCCATAGTGTACTTAGGGCACGCGAGGGGGGTTTCTTGCAGTTCTTAATGAAAACAGAGTTCCACGAGTCTGGGCCCGGGGCTGAGTGCATAGGCATGTTGTCAATGGCTTTTTCGAAATCTATCGGAGTTAGGGTAATGTCGGAAATCTGGCATACATTTATTGAGTTTTGAGGCTCATTCATGAAGAAATCATTTGGGTCGTCGATCCTCAGACCGATTAGTGGTTCACTAAACACAGAGTAGTACTGGGATTTCAATATTTCACTCATTTCCTTGTCATCTGTGTAAGTCCCATCCTGTCTGAGTAAGGGCCCGATAATAGATGTGGTATTTGCCTTGTTTTTAGCATGTGAAAAGAAATATTTTGAATTTCTTTCAATTTCACTAATAGCTTTAAGCTCCTCCTGCCTCTCCTGATTCCTGTAAGAGTCATTTAACTTAAGTTCGATAGTTTCCACTTCCCTGGTCAGCGCCTCCTTTCGTGTATCAGATATTCTAGCACTCCTGAGGAGCTCAGTGACTCTTTGTCGACTTCTGTAGAGGGAGCGTCTTTCTCTCTCCAATTTACTCCTGCTCTTCTTCTTTCTTAGGGGAATATGCCTAGAACATGCTTCGGCTGCCAGGAAGTTGATCCTTTCAAGGCACTGGTTTGGATCCATGTCATTTAAGACATCTTCCCAACATGTTTCGTTAAGGACATGGTTTACCTGGTCCCAGTTGATGTTCTTGTTGTTGAAGTTGTATTTTGTGAAGACACCTTCACAGGTACATGCATTCTGCTGATCAGGACCCCTATGCATGTACGTCTGGACTTCAATTAGGTTGTGATAGGAATTAGTTGTTTTTGATATTCTTATGTCTCTTATCAGGTCCTCATTATTTGTGAAGATAAGGTTAAGTGTGTTTTCTAGTCTTGTTGGCTCCACTATCTGCTGGCTTAAGGTGTGTTTTTCGCAGAGACTTAGTAGCTCATGTGTGTGTGACCTTTCATCTGCGCTACCTCCGGGGATTGTTTCAGCTATAACATTATTTGCTACATTCTTCCATTTTGTATGCCTTAGGTTGAAATCACCAAGCAGTAAGATGTTTGGGGATGGAGCTGGAAGGTTTTCCAGACAGTAATCAATTTTCAGTAGCTGTTCCTTGAACTGTTGTGAGGTTGCATCTGGTGGCTTGTATACAACCACAATGACTAGGTTTTGGTTCTCGATCTTTATTGATAGAACTTCAACTACCTCATTTGTGGTGTTCAGCAACTCCGTGCAGATAAGGGACTCTTTGACATACAGGCCAATTCCCCCTTGTTGCCTGTTTTTTCTGTCGCATCTAAAATGGTTGTAACCACTTATCCATATTTCACTGTCAAAGTGATCTTCCGGGTATTCCGGGGATAAACGCCCCCGCAGCCAGGTCCACGACCAGGCCTCCCGGTGGATAAGGGCCTGATCAACTAGGCTGCTACTACTGGCCGCACGTCGTCCAACGTACGAACCACAGCCCGGCTGATCCGGCACTGACTTTAAGTATCTGTCCAGCTCCCTCTTGAAGGCAGCCAGGGGTTTATTGGTAATTCCCCTTATGCTTGGTGGGAGGTTTTTGAACAGTCTTGAGCCCCTTACACTTAAGGTGTTTTCTTTTAGTGTACCAGTGGCGCCCCTACTTTTCATTAGAGGTATTTTGCACCGCCTACTTTCGTAGGGAGTGATTTCTGCGTGCAGATTCGGGACCATTTCCTCTAGGATTTTCCAAGTGTACATTATGATATATCTCTCTCGCCTGCGTTCCAGTGAGTACAAGTCAAGTACTTCCAAGCGTTCCCAGTACTTGAGGTGTTTGATGGAACTTATAGGTGCAGTAAAGGCTCTCTGTACACTGTCCAGCTTTGCAGTTGCACCTGAATATAATTCATATAAAGAGGTATTCCTCATAAGTATCCATCACAGGTATCCCTCGACATATTCTTCACAGATCTTCCAGCCTCCACGGCATCTTGCCTGTTCTGATGCTCATTAACTCTCACCTCTAGTACAGGAACACATAAGTACAGTTATTATACGCAGTAACACATGCATTACAGTGGCAAACAGGCGATCTTAACAATGTAAAACAAGCCACAGGGGGATGACAATCTTCAACTCTAGATCTTTCGCGCGCTCGTATATCGTCAGGAGTTATGCAATGTTGCAAAACAGCAACAGATAGGAGGGGGAATTCTCTGAGGCAAGGCATGTATCAATGGAGGCCCATGTCCAGAGAATTTCCCCTCATATCTGTTGCTATCTTGCAACATTGCATAGCTCATGACGCACAAAGTGTGAAAGATCTTGAGCTAAAGATTTTAATCCCCCTGTGGTTTATTCTGCACAGTGAGACATGTGTACGTTATCTAGGACAACGCAAAACCAAAGTGATTTATTTTTCTCGGGATCCAACACACTTAAAAACAAACGAATGAAGAAACATTGCAGAGAGAGAGAGAGAGAGAGAGAGAGAGAGAGAGAGAGAGAGAGAGAGAGAGAGAGAGAGAGAGAGTCTTCAACAAAGACGAGGCTCACACCGACCTCTCACACTTGTGTACCAGACCCTCATCCTGACCACGTGATCCTCTCCTTCTATTCCTGCACATCCATCTCGACTCCCACGCTTCTCCCTCCATTCCCACGCTTTCGTCTTCACTCCCACGCCTCTCCCTCCATGCCCACGCTTCCGTCTTCTTTCTCACGCCTCTCTCTCCATGCCCACGCTTCCATCTTCACTCTCACGTCTCTCCCTTCATTCCCATACTTCCATCTTCACTCCCACACTTCCATCTCCTCTTCCACGCCCTCTTTTCTCCTCTTCCCCTAGGTCTTCGTCTTTATTCCCACTCCGCCTCCTACATTCCCTCTCCTCCCTGGCCTTCCCTCTCGCGCCTTTATCCCCTCCACTAATCATGATAAAAGATCAAAGTGGTGACAATGATGTCTGTGCAATTAACATTACAAAACCACTAATACCGTACTGATATGAATTCACGCACGTCAGGAGCTGTGACTCGACCCCTGCAACCACAACTAGGTGAGTACACACACACACACACACACACACACACACACACACACACACACACACACACACACACACACACACATATACACGTAATTTATAGAAGAGATAACAGAAGACTGAGAGGACTGGTCGTTGTTACTGTTTGTGTCAAAGAGCAGGTAACAACAGACAAACAGTGGCTGTTGTTGCTGTTGAAAAGATATTGTATAAATGATTTCAGAAAAACTTAGAAGTTGATAAATAAGAGACTTGTGCAACATTTGGCTATCTTTATTGTGGAAACGTTTCGCCACACAGTGGCTTTATCAGTCCAATACAGCGAAGAACGATGGAAGGAACCAGCAGGTGAATCAGTCCCTCGTCTCTTCCCCATTACCTTCCTCGTTTTCTCATCCTTGTTCTTGTTCTTATGTTCTTATTCCTTCCTTTATGTCCCCTCTCCATCCTCCCAATCTCCTCTTGCATCATTCCTTTCCCCTCCCCACCCCAATCTTCCCAGAGTCCGTCTCTCTCTTTCTCTCTCTCCTCTCTCTCTCTCTCCTCTCTCTCTCTCTCTCTCTTCTCTTCTCTCTCTCTCTCTCTCTCTCTCTCTCTCTCTCTCTCTCTCTCTCTCTCTCTCTCTCTCTCTCTCTCTCTCTCTCTCTCTCTCTCTCTCTCCCCCTCCTCCCTCCCCCCTCCCCCCTCCCCCCACCCATGACTAGAATTGATTGGCTTGCGTCGGTAATTGCCGCTAACAACCTAATTAGTACCATTACGATGAAAGGTTACGGTCATTAGGCTGGCGCTACTGATGGTTCCAACCCTCTGCTATGTTTAGCAATGTTGAAAGATGTTGCAACTGTCCACTTTACATGTTGAGGAATGTTGGGGGTGTTACAAGTGTCCTTCTTGCACGTGCAATGTTATTGTTATATTGTTACTTTATTAACATTATCATTATTATTATTATTATTATTATTATTATTATTATTATTATTATTATTATTATTATTATTATGATTATTATGATAGGGATGTGTCTGACTCACCATGGTCTCAGCTCTTGGGCCACTGTTTACAGTGATACATGAGAGGACGCATCCTGCGGGATAAAATCACATTATTATTATTATAATCAAGGGGAAGCGCTAAACCCGTAGGATTATACAGCGCCTGGGGGGGGATGTGGAAGGCATTCAGGCTTAACTCGGGGAACTGGAGCACAGATCCAATTCCCTAAATCAAGAGCCCCTCACCAACATCAAGGAACCTTCCCCGAGGGGATAAAATCACAGGGAAACATAGCTAGATTTTGTTCCCACTGTCTACCTGGAGATCGTTCTGGGGGTCAACGCCCCCGTGACCTGGTCCTTGACCAGGCCTCCCAGTGGATCAAGGCCTGGTCGACCAGGCTGTTACTGTTGGCTGCAGTAACCCAACGTACGAACCACAATCCGGCTGATCGGTTACTGACTTGGTGTGTCTGCCCAGCTTCCTCCTGAAGACAGCCGGGAGTCTATTGGTAATCCCATGTATGCTGGGAGGCTGTTGTCTATCATATAAATACAGAATAACAAAGCACTGGTGATTTATACAATTTTGCTAAATAAACGTCCTCACATAAAAGCCGCTAAAATATCAACATATATTTCAACAACGAGGTGACCAACGGTGCACAAACCTCTGTAGTAGTGAATAAACTGTTGTAACGGTGCACAAACCTCTGTAGTAGTGAATAAACTGTTGTAATGGTGCACAAACCTCTGTAGTAGTGAATAAACTGTTGTAACGGTGCACAAACCTCTGTAGTGGTGAATAAACTGTTGTAACGGTGCACAAACCTCTGTAGTAGTGAATAAGCTGTTGTAACGGTGCACAAACCTCTGTAGTAGTGAATAAACTGTTGTAACGGTGCACAAACCTCTGTAGTAGTGAATAAGCTGTTGTAACGGTGCACAAACCTCTGTAGTAGTGAATAAACTGTTGTAACGGTGCACAAACCTCTGTAGTAGTGAATAAGCTGTTGTAACGGTGCACAAACCTCTATAGTAGTGAATAAACTGTTGTAACGGTGCACAAACCTCTGTAGTAGTGAATAAACTGTTGTAACGGTGCACAAACCTCTGTAGTAGTGAATAAACTGTTGTAGCGGTGCACAAACCTCTGTAGCAGTGCACAAAACCTCTGTACATTAAATGAAAATGACCACATACATAAAAAGTATGGAAAGGAAAACAGTAACAGAAAGTGTCAGAGTGAACATGATCATCAAGATGTTAGTGTCAGAGTGAACATGATCATCAAGAAGTTAGTGTCAGAGTGAACATGATCATCAAGATGTTAGTGTCAGAGTGAACATGATCATCAAGAAGTTAGTGTCAGAGTGAACATGATCATCAAGATGTTAGTGTCAGAGTGAACATGATCATCAAGAAGTTAGTGTCAGAGTGAACATGATCATCAAGATGTTAGTGTCAGAGTGAACATCATCATCAAGATGTTAGAGTGAACATGATCATCAAGATGCTAGAGTGAACATGATCATCAAGATGCTAGAGTGAACATGATCATCAAGATGCTAGAGTGAACATGATCATCAAGAAGTTAGTGTCAGAGTGAACATGATCATTAAGATGTTAGTGTCAGAGTGAACATGATCATTAAGATGTTAGTGTCAGAGTGAACATGATCATCAAGATGTTAGTGTCAGAGTGAACATGATCATTAAGATGTTAGTGTCAGAGTGAACATGATCATTAAGATGTTTAGTGTCAGAGTGAACATGATCATCAAGAAGTTAGTGTCAGAGTGAACATGATCATTAAGATGTTAGTGTCAGAGTGAACATGATCATTAAGATGTTAGAGTGAACATGATCATCAAGAAGTTAGTGTCAGAGTGAACATGATCATCAAGAAGTTAGTGTCAGAGTGAACATGATCATCAAGATGTTAGAGTGAACATGATCATCAAGAAGTTAGTGTCAGAGTGAACATGATCATTAAGATGTTAGTGTCAGAGTGAACATGATCATCAAGATGTTAGAGTGAACATGATCATCAAGAAGTTAGTGTCAGAGTGAACATGATCATTAAGATGTTAGTGTCAGAGTGAACATGATCATCAAGATGTTAGAGTGAACATGATCATCAAGATGTTAGAGTGAACATGATCATCAAGAAGTTAGTGTCAGAGTGAACATGATCATCAAGAAGTTAGTGTCAGAGTGAACATGAATATCAAGAAGTTAGAGTGAACATGATCATCAAGAAGTTAGTGTCAGAGTGAACATGAACATCTAGATGTTAGAGTGAACATGATCATCAAGAAGTTAGTGTCAGAGTGAACATGAACATCTAGATGTTAGAGCGAACATGATCATCAAGAATTTAGTGTCAGAGTGAACATGATCATCAAGAAGTTAGTGTAAGAGTGAACATGATCATCAAGTTAGTGTAAGAGTGAACATGATCATCAAGAAGTTAGTGTAAGAGTGAACATGATCATCAAGAAGTTAGTGTAAGAGTGAACATGATCATCAAGAAGTTAGTGTAAGAGTGAACATGATCATCAAGAAGTTAGTGTAAGAGTGAACATGATCATCAAGAAGTTAGTGTCAGAGTGAACATGATCATCAAGAAGTTAGTGTAAGAGTGAACATGATCATCAAGAAGTTAGTGTCAGAGTGAACATGATCATCAAGAAGTTAGTGTAAGAGTGAACATGATCATCAAGAAGTTAGTGCAAGAGTGAACATGATCATCAAGAAGTTAGTGCAAGAGTGAACATGATCATCAAAAAGTTAGTGTAAGAGTGAACATGATCATCAAGAAGTTAGTGTCAGAGTGAACATGATCATCAAGAAGTTAGTGTCAGAGTGAACTGATCATCAAGAAGTTAGTGTCAGAGTGAACATGATCATCAAGAAGTTAGTGTAAGAGTGAACATGATCATCAAGAAGTTAGTGTAAGAGTGAACATGATCATCAAGAAGTTAGTGTCAGAGTGAACATGATCATCAAGAAGTTAGTGTAAGAGTGAACATGATCATCAAGAAGTTAGTGTCAGAGTGAACATGATCATCAAGAAGTTAGTGTCAGAGTGAACATGATCATCAAGAAGTTAGTGTCAGAGTGAACATGATCATCAAGAAGTTAGTGTCGGAGTGAACATGATCATCAAGATGTTAGTGTCAGAGTGAACATGATCATTTAGATATTAGTGTCAGAGTGAACATGATCATTAAGATGTTAGTGTCAGAGTGAACATGATCATCAAGAAGTTAGTGTCAGAGTGAACATGATCATTAAGATGTTAGTGTCAGAGTGAACATGATCATCAAGAAGTTAGTGTAAGAGTGAACATGATCATCAAGAAGTTAGTGTCAGAGTGAACATGATCATTAAGATGTTAGTGTCAGAGTGAACATGATCATCAAGAAGTTAGTGTCAGAGTGAACATGATCATCAAGAAGTTAGTGTAAGAGTGAACATGATCATCAAGAAGTTAGTGTCAGAGTGAACATGATCATCAAGAAGTTAGTGTCAGAGTGAACATGATCATTAAGATGTTAGTGTCAGAGTGAACATGATCATTAAGATGTTAGTGTCAGAGTGAACATGATCATCAAGAAGTTAGTGTCAGAGTGAATATGATCATTAAGATGTTAGTGTCAGAGTGAACATGATCATTAAGATGTTAGTGTCAGAGTGAACATGATCATCAAGATGTTAGAGTGAACATGATCATTAAGATGTTAGTGTCAGAGTGAACATGATCATCAAGAAGTTAGAGTGAACATGATCATCAAGAAGTTAGTGTCAGAGTGAACATGATCATCAAGAAGTTAGTGTCAGAGTGAACATGATCATTAAGATGTTAGTGTCAGAGTGAACATGATCATCAAGATGTTAGAGTGAACATGATCATCAAGAAGTTAGTGTCAGAGTGAACATGATCATTAAGAAGTTATCAAGATGTTAGAGTGAACATGATCATCAAGAAGTTAGTTTCAGAGTGAACATGATCATCAAGAAGTTAGTGTCAGAGTGAACATGAATATTAAGAAGTTAGTGTCAGAGTGAACATGATCATTAAGATGTTAGTGTCAGAGTGAACATGATCATTTAAGATGTTAGTGTCAGAGTGAACATGATCATCAAGATGTTAGAGTGAACATGATCATCAAGAAGTTAGTGTCAGAGTGAACATGATCATTAAGATGTTAGTGTAAGAGTGAACATGATCATCAAGATGTTAGAGTGAACATGATCATCAAGAAGTTAGTGTCAGAGTGAACATGATCATCAAGAAGTTAGTGTCAGAGTGAACATGATCATTAAGATGTTAGTGTCAGAGTGAACATGATCATCAAGATGTTAGAGTGAACATGATCATCAAGATGTTAGAGTGAACATGATCATCAAGAAGTTAGTGTCAGAGTGAACATGATCATCAAGAAGTTATCAAGATGTTAGAGTGAACATGATCATCAAGAAGTTAGTTTCAGAGTGAACATGATCATCAAGAAGTTAGTGTCAGAGTGAACATGAATATTAAGAAGTTAGAGTGAACATGATCATCATGAAGTTATTGTCAGAGTGAACATGAATATCAAGAAGTTAGAGTGAACATGATCATCAAGAAGTTAGTGTCAGAGTGAACATGAACATCTAGATGTTAGAGTGAACATGATCATCAAGAAGTTAGTGTCAGAGTGAACATGAACATCTAGATGTTAGAGCGAACATGATCATCAAGAATTTAGTGTAAGAGTGAACATGATCATCAGGAAGTTAGTGAACACGATCATCAAGAAGTTAGTGTCAGAGTGAACATGATCATCAAGAAGTTAGTGCAAGAGTGAACATGATCATCAAGTTAGTGTAAGAGTGAACATGATCATCAAGAAGTTAGTGTAAGAGTGAACATGATCATCAAGAAGTTAGTGTAAGAGTGAACATGATCATCAAGAAGTTAGTGTAAGAGTGAACATGATCATCAAGAAGTTAGTGTAAGAGTGAACATGATCATCAAGAAGTTAGTGTAAGAGTGAACATGATCATCAAGGAGTTAGTGTAAGAGTGAACATGATCATCAAGAAGTTAGTGTCAGAGTGAACATGATCATCAAGAAGTTAGTGTAAGAGTGAACATGATCATCAAGAAGTTAGTGTCAGAGTGAACATGATCATCAAGAAGTTAGTGCAAGAGTGAACATGATCATCAAGAAGTTAGTGTAATAGTGAACATGATCATCAAGAAGTTAGTGTCAGAGTGAACATGATCATCAAGAAGTTAGTGTCAGAGTGAACATGATCATCAAGAAGTTAGTGTCAGAGTGAACATGATCATCAAGAAGTTAGTGTCAGAGTGAACATGATCATCAAGAAGTTAGTGTAAGAGTGAACATGATCATCAAGAAGTTAGTGTAAGAGTGAACATGATCATCAAGAAGTTAGTGTCAGAGTGAACATGATCATCAAGAAGTTAGTGTAAGAGTGAACATGATCATCAAGAAGTTAGTGTCAGAGTGAACATGATCATCAAGAAGTTAGTGTCAGAGTGAACATGATCATCAAGAAGTTAGTGTCAGAGCGAACATGATCATCAAGAAGTTAGTGTCAGAGTGAACATGATCATCAAGAAGTTAGTGTCAGAGTGAACATGATCATCAAGAAGTTAGTGTAAGAGTGAACATGATCATCAAGAAGTTAGTGTCAGCGTGAACATGATCATCAAGAAGTTAGTGTCAGAGTGAACATGATCATCAAGAAGTTAGTGTCAGAGTGAACATGATCATCAAGAAGTTAGTGTCAGAGTGAACATGATCATCAAGAAGTTAGTGTCAGAGTGAATATGATCATCAAGAAGTTAGTGTAAGAGTGAACAAGATCATCAAGAAGTTAGTGTAAGAGTGAACATGATCATCAAGAAGTTAGTGTAAGAGTGAACATGATCATCAAGAAGTTAGTGTCAGAGTGAACATGATCATCAAGAAGTTAGTGTCAGAGTGAACATGATCATCAAGAAGTTAGTGTCAGAGTGAACATGATCATCAAGAAGTTAGTGTCAGAGTGAACATGATCATCAAGAAGTTAGTGTCAGAGTGAACATGATCATCAAGAAGTTAGTGTAAGAGTGAACATGATCATCAAGAAGTTAGTGAAAGAGTGAACATGATCATCAAGAAGTTAGTGTAAGAGTGAACATGATCATCAAGAAGTTAGTGTCAGAGTGAACATGATCATCAAGAAGTTAGTGTCAGAGTGAACATGATCATCAAGAAGTTAGTGTCAGAGTGAACATGATCATCAAGAAGTTAGTGTCAGAGTGAACATGATCATCAAGAAGTTAGTGTAAGATGGAACATGATCATCAAGAAGTTAGTGTAAGAGTGAACTTGATCATCAAGAAGTTAGTGTAAGAGTGAACATGATCATCAAGAAGTTAGTGTAAGAGTGAACTTGATCATCAAGAAGTTAGTGTAAGAGTGAACATGATCATCAAGAAGTTAGTGTCAGAGTGAACATGATCATCAAGAAGTTAGTGTCAGAGTGAACATGATCATCAAGAAGTTAGTGTCAGAGTGAACATGATCATCAAGAAGTTAGTGTAAGAGTGAACATGATCATCAAGAAGTTAGTGTAAGAGTGAACATGATCATCAAGAAGTTAGTGTCAGAGTGAACGTGATCATCAAGAAGTTAGTGTAAGAGTGAACTTGATCATCAAGAAGTTAGTGTCAGAGTGAACATGATCATCAAGAAGTTAGTGTCAGAGTGAACATGATCATCAAGAAGTTAGTGTCAGAGTGAACATGATCATCAAGAAGTTAGTGCAAGAGTGAACATGATCATCAAGAAGTTAGTGTAAGAGTGAACATGATCATCAAGAAGTTAGTGTCAGAGTGAACATGATCATCAAGAAGTTAGTGTCAGAGTGAACATGATCATCAAGAAGTTAGTGCAAGAGTGAACATGATCATCAAGAAGTTAGTGTACGAGTGAACATGATCATCAAGAAGTTAGTGTAAGAGTGAACATGATCATCAAGAAGTTAGTGTAAGAGTGAACATGATCATCAAGAAGTTAGTGTCAGAGTGAACGTGATCATCAAGAAGTTAGTGTCGGAGTGAACATGATCATCAAGAAGTTAGTGTCAGAGTGAACATGATCATCAAGAAGTTAGTGTCAGAGTGAACGTGATCATCAAGAAGTTAGTGTAAGAGTGAACATGATCATCAAGAAGTTAGTGTCAGAGTGAACATGATCATCAAGAAGTTAGTGTCAGAGTGAACATGATCATCAAGAAGTTAGTGTCAGAGTGAACATGATCATCAAGAAGTTAGTGTAAGAGTGAACATGATCATCAAGAAGTTAGTGTAAGAGTGAACATGATCATCAAGAAGTTAGTGTCAGAGTGAACGTGATCATCAAGAAGTTAGTGTAAGAGTGAACTTGATCATCAAGAAGTTAGTGTCAGAGTGAACATGATCATCAAGAAGTTAGTGTCAGAGTGAACATGATCATCAAGAAGTTAGTGTCAGAGTGAACATGATCATCAAGAAGTTAGTGCAAGAGTGAACATGATCATCAAGAAGTTAGTGTAAGAGTGAACATGATCATCAAGAAGTTAGTGTCAGAGTGAACATGATCATCAAGAAGTTAGTGTCAGAGTGAACATGATCATCAAGAAGTTAGTGTCAGAGTGAACATGATCATCAAGAAGTTAGTGTCAGAGTGAACATGATCATCAAGAAGTTAGTGCAAGAGTGAACATGATCATCAAGAAGTTAGTGTAAGAGTGAACATGATCATCAAGAAGTTAGTGTCAGAGTGAACATGATCATCAAGAAGTTAGTGTCAGAGTGAACATGATCATCAAGAAGTTAGTGCAAGAGTGAACATGATCATCAAGAAGTTAGTGTACGAGTGAACATGATCATCAAGAAGTTAGTGTAAGAGTGAACATGATCATCAAGAAGTTAGTGTAAGAGTGAACATGATCATCAAGAAGTTAGTGTCAGAGTGAACGTGATCATCAAGAAGTTAGTGTAAGAGTGAACATGATCATCAAGAAGTTAGTGTCAGAGTGAACGTGATCATCAAGAAGTTAGTGTCAGAGTGAACATGATCATCAAGAAGTTAGTGTAAGAGTGAACATGATCATCAAGAAGTTAGTGTAAGAGTGAACATGAACACAGAAATAAGTCAACAGAAGTTTTTGTAAGTACGTTGTGTGTTGCTATACAAAGCAGTTGTAACCGACCCAAAACCTGTGTAATCTGCTTGTTTAAATTGTTTCTAATTAAGCCTACTAAAGTCACTACTAAGGTCAGCTGACTTCTAGATGTCTCCTCGTGGCTAGTCACTAAGGTCAGCTGACTTCTAGATGTCTCCTCGTGGCTAGTCACTAAGGTCAGCTGACTTCTAGATGTCTCCTCGTGGCTAGTCACTAAGGTCAGCTGACTCCTAGATGTCTCCTCGTGGCTAGTCACTAAGGTCAGCTGACTCCTAGATGTCTCCTCGTGGCTAGTCACTAAGGTCAGCTGACTTCTAGATGTCTCCTCGTGGCTAGTCACTAAGGTCAGCTGACTTCTAGATGTCTCCTCGTGGCTAGTCACTAAGGTCAGCTGACTCTAGATGTCTCCTCGTGGCCAGTCACTAAGGTCAGCTGACTCCTAGATGTCTCCTCGTGGCTAGTCACTAAGGTCAGCTGACTCCTAGATGTCTCCTCGTGGCTAGTCACTAAGGTCAGCTGACTTCTAGATGTCTCCTCTTGGCTAGTCACTAAGGTCAGCTGACTCCTAGATGTCTCCTCGTGGCTAGTCACTAAGGTCAGCTGACTCCTAGATGTCTCCTCGTGGCTAGTCACTAAGGTCAGCTGACTTCTAGATGTCTCCTCGTGGCTAGTCACTAAGGTCAGCTGACTCCTAGATGTCTCCTCGTGGCTAGTCACTAAGGTCAGCTGACTCCTAGATGTCTCCTCGTGGCTAGTCACTAAGGTCAGCTGACTCCTAGATGTCTCCTCGTGGCTAGTCACTAAGGTCAGCTGACTCCTAGATGTCTCCTCGTGGCTAGTCACTAAGGTCAACTGACTCCTAGATGTCTCCTCGTGGCTAGTCACTAAGGTCAGCTGACTCCTAGATGTCTCCTCGTGGCTAGTCACTAAGGTCAGCTGACTCCTAGATGTCTCCTCGTGGCTAGTCACTAAGGTCAGCTGACTCCTAGATGTCTCCTCGTGGCTAGTCACTAAGGTCAGCTGACTCCTAGATGTCTCCTCGTGGCTAGTCACTAAGGTCAGCTGACTCCTAGATGTCTCCTCGTGGCTAGTCACTAAGGTCAGCTGACTCCTAGATGTCTCCTCGTGGCTAGTCACTAAGGTCAGCTGACTCCTAGATGTCTCCTCGTGGCTAGTCACTAAGGTCAGCTGACTCCTAGATGTCTCTCGTGGCTAGTCACTAAGGTCAGTTGACTCCTAGATGTCTCCTCGTGGCTAGTCACTAAGGTCAGCTGACTCCTAGATGTCTCCTCGTGGCTAGTCACTAAGGTCAGTTGACTCCTAGATGTCTCCTCGTGGCTAGTCACTAAGGTCAGCTGACTCCTAGATGTCTCCTCGTGGCTAGTCACTAAGGTCAGTTGACTCCTAGATGTCTCCTCGTGGCTAGTCACTAATTTCAGCTGACTTCTAGATGTCTCCTCGTGGCTAGTCACTAAGGTCAGCTGACTCCTAGATGTCTCCTCGTGGCTAGTCACTAAGGTCAGCTGACTTCTAGATGTCTCTCCTGGCTAGTCACTAAGGTCAGCTCTGTCCTAGTGTCAACATTACAGAGACCCACATACCAATTTGCATTATAAGGCTTTCTTCATTTAAAATAAAGGTTATGAAAGATCAGCTTAACAGCTGATAAGACACATTAAGTCTATCAGTGTTCCAAGCTTAAACGGCAGCCAATTTAACAGTCATGAACAGAATCTGAGGGATGGATGAAAAGGGAATTTAAATATACCACAAAAGGCGTTCTGTGTGTGATATGCAGCAACACGTTTGATATAGCTTGTAAATACCACTACTAACATTGAGATCCAGCAATGGATTTGTAGGAGAGAGAGAAAAAGCTTTCAGCAGGAATACATATTGAATAATATAAACAATTATAATCTTTCTTGGAGAAATTACCAGATATATATTTAAATTAAATAGCTAGTAAGGTTGCAGAAGTACACAAGTGCAGACGTAGTGTCGCAAAATATTGATATACCGTAAATATATTGAGAGCAAGAGAGAGAGACAGATGTATCAAGAAGATTCCTCAGTCAACGAACTTGCCTATGTAACAGAAAAATATAAAAGTGGTGAAATATATAAATGTTTTGCCAGGAGCATTTTAAATATTGAATAACATGTAAATGCCCACATAGAAACACACACACACACTATATATATATATATATATATATATATATATATATAAATATATATATATATATATATATATGTCGTGCCGAATATGTAAAACTGGTCAATTAGCAAGAACTCACTTAAAATTAAGTCCTTTCTAAAATTTTCTCTTATACGTTTAAAGATATATTTTTTTTCATTAATGTTAATGTAAAAATTTTTAATTTTGCACCAACAGAATCTTAGAAAACTTACCTAACCTTATTATAACAAGAGCAATTTATTTTAGCCTAACCCAACTAATTATATTTTAGATTTGTTTACAATAATTTAATTCCAAACAAACACAGTGAAATTTATTTTTTTCGTTAGGTTCAGAATGATTTTGGCGAAATTATTGCATACACAAATTTTCGCTTATTCTACATGGCAAGATGAGCGTTGCTGTTTAAGCCAAGATTCTGCCTATTCGGCACGACATATAATATATATATACACACACACACACACACTATATATATATATATATATATATATATATATAATATATATATATATATATATATATATATATATATATATATATATTATATATATATATATATGCAGAACAAGCGAAAGGAGGTGGAAATCTTTAGAGGACACTGAGTACAATACCAATAGACCCCTGGTTGTCTTCAAGCAAGCACTGACCAGCCAGACTGTGGTTTGTACGTTGGATTGCATGCGCTAGCAGTAACAGCCTGGTTGATCAGGCCCTGGGCCACCATGAGGCCTGGGGACAGACCTTGTTTCACAAGACCTGTGTTTTGTCTTGTCTTGCATAGTTAAGATCACTTGTCTGCGATTGTTTGCATATATATATATATATATAATATATATAAATATATATATATATATATATATTATATATATATATATATATATATATAACACAGAGTTGAATAATAGCTCTAGGCCTTTTGTGTTGCAATCAACACATCAGAAGATGTTGCAGAAATGAGTAGGAGGTCCCAACAGATTCGTTCAGTGGAACGTTCTTGTTAAGGAGACTACGGAGGCAGGAGACACTTAGTGACTCAGGCATAACAGTGACAGGTGCCAGCAAGACTAAGTATTTTAGAACAGAAGATACCCCACAAGCAATGGTAATAGAGTACTTACCTAGCAAACCTAACCATTAGTTACATGACAATTATCAAAAAATTGGTCAGACTTCGGGACGATGTATAGATGTATCTGGTATTTGTCTTAGTTTTCCACGAAAGTTAAGAAAACAGTCTACTCCCTTACAACTAAAGGGAGACATCTATAATTTATCAAGGGCAGACAGCCATAGTTTATCCTACCAGACTCCTTTGGCAGACACTCGTCTAACCCAAGATGGCAGTGAGACAGACCCTAATTCCTTGGAGGGGAACCATGACACTTAAGACAATCCAGAGCAATCGTATATGCATCCGGTTATAGATTATGCACAACAGCCTCAATAAGAAATTAATCAAGCTTGAATAATCCGCAGCTACCATTATATAATGAATGTTTATCATGTTTAATAATTGCCAACTTTAAAATATTTCTTTCCAGCCATGAAATACATGGAAATAGGACTTCGGCTTCCGACGAATTAGTAAGCTCCTGATGATGTGTTGATTGCAACACGAAAGGCCTAGAGCTATCATTCAACTCCCCCGTGCTTATTGTGGTTTTTGTTTTGCTTGTTTGCGATTTTTTGCATAATGAATACCACATGCCAAATCTTATTCCAATTCTCTGGACTTTTTTCTTCCTCTTCCTTTGTTGTTGTCTCTTACAAATCTGAGTTGATTAAGTTGTGTGTTTGAGTTTGAAGGGAAATGTTACTTTCAGAGGCAGGGAATATCTATGGTAAATCCATTGTCTCCCCTATTAAGGAATCTATATATGGAGTTCTTTGAGACTAAACTGTTGAAAGATATCCTGCCCCATGAAGCTAAGTGGTTCAGGTATGTGGATGACATCTTGTGTCTGTGGCCGAATTATTTGGACCTTAATGCATTTTTACCAAGACTTAACTCTCTTGTTCCCTCCATTAAATTTACCGTAGAGAAAGAAGTGGATTTTAAACTTCCATTTTTAGATGTTCTGATCAACAAGGTGGATAGAATTTGAAATTTTAGGTTTACAGTATATATGAAGGCCACTATAAGTAACATCTCAGAGCCTACATCTCGAATACTTCTGCCAGCAAGGGCACACGGCCAGCATTCTGGGCCACGTGCCCAGACTGCTGCAGGAATTTCCCCTCTGGATCGCAACACTGAGTCGCTGAGAGAGGAAGCAGGCCGCTCTGTGAGCCTTAATTTCCGTGGCGAGATTTTCACCTAGCTCTTTGAGGAACTTTAGAGCACACTTGCCTCATGTTCTAAGGGTCTCTGACCCTACAGAGAGAGCTGGACAGATACCTAAAGTCAGTGCCGGATCAGCCGGGCTGTGGCTCGTACGTTGGACTGCGTGCGGCCAGCAGTAACAGCCTAGTTGATCAGGCCCTGATCCATCGGGAGGCCTGGTCATGGACCGGGCCGCGGAGGCGTTGATCCCCGGAATAACCTCCAGGTAACCTCCAGGTACTGGGATGAAGTTATAGCAAGGGGGCAGGTCTTTCTATTTGTGGATCTTCTGGGTCTCCCTGTGGCTGGCGGCTCCACCCTCTTCAGCTTCAGAGTATGACAAGTAGGTGTCCGCCAAACTGGCAGCACAGGTGTAGTCCCAGGCAATCTGTTTACTATCCGTCCAGGGTAGCATAGTGACTCCATCTGGACGCTTTTGACTTCTGTCAGACTTCTGTATTTGGGTACCCATTAAGCTGGGCAACAGGCTGTGGCGAGACTCCTTTTCATGATGTCGACCTCCTTATGTATAGCATACTTTCCTTCTGATGTATGACACACGAGACCATTTAGTCCGAATTGATCAGCCGACGCCCTGCCGCAAATACACCTATGTTCGGTGAGTATGGGGGCGACTAGGCGAAGAGTAACACCCATCCAAATGCCTTCACCGCTAGGAAACGAGCTTTGTCCTCTCCTGAAGCGTTGGTGACGAGAATAAGCTTACTTCAGGGAAAACTCAAGATCCTCCCTGGAGCTGTTTAAATATTTTCTTGTACCACCCCATATATTCTATGGGAACTTTATTTTAATAAAAATACAGTGGGAAGGAGAACAACATAAATGACAACTCAGAGTGTTCATCTCAAATACTTAAAAGTTTAGAACTTATAAGTTGACGAATAAGACACCTGTGCAACACTTGGGTATCTTTGATGTGGGAACGTTTTGCCAGCCAGTGGCTTCTTCAGTTGAACATAGAGAAGAACTGTGGAAGATGAGGAGTTTGAGGTAATCAGTCCCCTCAGGCTGGAGTCTGTGTCTTCAGATGGACTGAATACATTGACTCCAGGCTGAGGGACTGATTACCTCAAACTCCTCATCTTTCAGACTTCTCTGTGTTGACTGAAGAAGCCACTGGCGGGCGAACTTTCCCCATAGCAAATATACCCAAGTGTTGCACAGGTGTCTTATTCGTCAACTTACACGTGAAGCTTAGAGCAACATATGTGTGTGTGTGTGTGTGTGTGTACTCACCTAGTCGTAGTTGCAGGGGTCGATTCACAGCTCCTGTGTGTATGTCTGTGTTTGTGTTTGCGCGTCTTCCTTTTAATGTGTTTTGTTTTTTTTGTTTTTTTTGAAAAAACATGGTCATTTAAATTGCCTTGTCCAGACTCACAACACCGTCACGTCACCACCTTCCTCACTCCCTGTCTCCGCCCCCTCACTTCCCCTCTTACCTTCACACTCCTACCCTCCCTCCCCTCTACCACCCCACTCCCTCCTCTCAAACCATCTCTCTCCCTCCCCTCTACTACCCTCTCCCTCCCCTCCTACCCCCTCCCTCCCCTCTACCACCCCTTCCCCCTCTCCTCAACAATCTCCAAGAACGACCACACGTGACCAGTCCAAAGATATCGTTCACCGCTTCAAAGGATTTCACTCGATTGTGAAGATTGAGAGAGGGAAGAGAGAGGAGTGAGAGAGGGAAGAGAGAGGAGTGAGAGATGGAAGAGAGAGGAGTGAGAGAGGGAAGAGAGAGGAGTGAGAGAGGGAAGAGAGAGGAGTGAGAGAGGGAAGAGAGAGGAGTGAGAGAGGGAAGAGAGAGGAGTGAGAGAGGGAAGAGAGAGTAGTGAGCGAGGGAAGAGAGAGGAGTGAGAAAAGGGGAAGAGAGATGAGTGAGAGAGGAAGGAGAGAGTAGTGAGAGAGAGAAGGAGGAGTGGAGAGAGGGAAGAGATGGGAAACTGTAAAAACAGAAAAGAGTGGGATATGGAGAGAAGATGAAAGAAAGGAACAGATAAGAAATACAAAGAGGGAAGACAGGGAGAAGGGGAAGGGGGGGAAAATGAAGATGAAGGGAAACGAAGAGAGAGAACGAAGAGAGAGAGAGGGAAACTAAGAGGAAGAGGAGAAATTAAGAAGAAGAGGGAAACGAAAAAGAGAGATCAAAGGTAAAGAGAAAAAAATGGGAAGAGAGAGAGATAATGGAAGGTAGAGGAGGTAGAGAGGAAACGAGAAAGGAAGATGGGAAGAAAGAGGGAATAGATAAAGAGGGAGAGAAAGATGATGATGGATACGATAGATGGAAATGGGAAATAAAGAGGGAAATTAATGGAGAAAGGGTAAATAAAGGTAATGGTAGATGATGGAGGCAGATGAAGAGGGGAATAGAGAAGGAGGGGTAGAGGAAGAGAGAGGGATAAAGAGGGAAGATACAGATGAAGAGAGGGGAAGAGGACGAAGAGGAAATTAGAAAAATAAAAAGATAGAGAGACTGGAGATGGGAAAAGGATAGGAACTGAAAACGGAATAAAAACTGGGAGAATGAGGGGAAAAGGGAAGATGAAAGAAGAAATGGAGGTGGAAAGAGAAAGGGGAAATAAGAGTCAGAAAGAGAAGGGAAGTAAGGGTATAGAAAGGAAGAAAAAAAGTAATATAGAAAGGAAGTGTGGAACAAAGATGGACTAAGGAAGAGACATAGAGAGAGTGAAGGAGGTATGCAGGAGGGAAGATTGGATAGAGAAGGATACCTGAAGGACTTTTCCGGTGGTCACAGCCCCCGCGGATTGGCCCTAGATCAGGTGGATCAGGGCCTGATCAACCAGGCTGTTAC
>NC_069460.1:12854625-12942125 GCF_026875155.1 Cherax quadricarinatus | reverse complement strand
GAAGAAATAGAAACTTACATGAGATTGATGCTGAGGAGATCCAAGAAACACAAATAACCCGCACATAGGAGAGAGGAGCTTTCGACGACGTTCGCTCCGAATTGGACCATTTAGGTGACTTAAGTGGTCCAAGTCGGACCCAAACGTCGTCGTAAGCCCTCTCCCCATGTGCGGGTTATCTGTGTATTGTTCCGTCTCGGTATTGTATCTTTTTATCTTTTTGACCCAATAAAAAAATCAACGTAGCCTCTCTAAACGGAGGACCCGGAAGATATGATAACGAATTAAAAAAATACTCAGAGGAATAGTAGATAGGATAGGCAGTCTAGATGAAGAGACTAGAAGACAACTGACAGCTGATCATAGGAACGGCAGGAAGGGTTCTCTTTCCAGGTTGTCAGTGGAATGACTAAGGGTGGGGAAGGCGAAAATCCACACAGGTTTCAGGAGTGGGAAAGATCGGTCCTAGAGAGCAGGCAGCAGCAGACTACGAGTTATAGTGAAGAAAGGGAAGGGAGTATGTTACGACCCCTGAAGACACTGAATTTGGACACAACCAACACACACACACACAACCCCCACCACACACTATCCCATCATTTACCCCTTCATAATTCCCCACTTAACTATCCCCAATTTACACTTCACTATTTCTCCACTTACACATCCCCATCATTACCCCTTCCCCCATTCCCCCACTACAACTATCCCCATCATTTACACTTTCCCATCATTTCCTCCACTTACACTATCCCCATCATTTACACTTCCCATCATTCCCCCAAATTACACTATCCCCATCATTTACACTTCCCTAAATTTCCCCCACTTACACTATCTCCATCATTTACACTTCCCATTTTCCCCATTACATATTCCTCATTTACACTTCCCATATTTCCCCACTTACACTATCCCATCAATTTTCACTTCCCATAATTTCCCCACTTACACTACTTCCATCATTTACACTTCCATATTTCCCCCACTTACACTATCCCCATCATTTACACTTCCCATAAATTTTTCCCCCTTACACTATCCCCATCATTTACACTTCCCATCATTTCCTCCCCCTTACACTATCCCCATCATTTACACTTCCCATCATTTCCCCCACTTACACTATCTCCATCATTTACACTTCCCATCATTTCTCCACTTACACTATCTCCATCATTTACACTTCCCATCATTTCCACCACTTACACTATGTCCATCATTTACACTTCCCATCATTTCCCCCACTTACACTATCTCCATCATTTACACTTCCCATCATTTCTCCCACTTACACTATCTCCATCATTTACACTTCCCATCATTTCCCCCACTTACACTATGTCCATCATTTACACTTCCCATCATTTCCTCCACTTACACTATCCCCATCATTTACATAAGCACTAGGCATGCCAGGAGAGTCTAGGGGATCAACCCGCCATCTTTCAACACCTGAAGAAACTAGGGAACTTTTTAATTAAGGGAGACTTGTGTTGGCAACAGCAGAAAGCACCGACCAGAAAAAAAACAGATAACCTTGACATTTCTTACAAGGCTGTGTGTGTGTGTGTGTGTGTGTGTGTGTGTGTGTGTGTGTGTGTGTGTGTGTGTGTGTGTGTGTGTGTGTAAGATTATACTATGTAGTATTTTTTTTGTATTCAGTGTATGAATGGGTGAGTTGGGGAGGGAGGGGAGGAAGGGGTGGGTGGGGTCTGGATTAAGGAGGGAAGAGAAAGAGAGAGAGAGAGAGAGGGGAAGGGAGGAAGGAGTGATGTGTACCCACCTAATGGTGGTTACATTGTTGAGTCATAGCTCCTGGCCCCTCCTCTTCACTGGTCGCCACTAGGTCCACTCTTTCCCTGTTCCATGAGCTTTACCATAACTCTTCTTAAAGCTATGTATGGTTTCTGCCTCTACTACGTCACTTTCCAGACTCTTCCACTTCCTGACAATTCCATGACTGAAGAAGTACTTCCTGACATCCCTGTGACTTATCAGAGTCTTTAGCTTCCAATTGTGACCTCTTATCTCTGTGTCTCATCTCTGAAACATTTTGTCTCTGTCCACCTTGTCAATTCCTCTCAGTATTTTGTATGTCGTTATCATGTCCCCCCCTATCTCTCCTGTCCTGCAGTGTCATCAGGTTAATTTCCCTTAACCTCTCCTATTAGGACATACCCCTTAGCTCGGGACTAGTCTTGTTGCAAACCTTTGCACTTCTCTAATTTCCTGACGTGCTTGCCTAGGTGTGGGTTCCAAACTGGTGCTGCATAATTCAATATGGGCCTAACGTACATGGTGTACAGAGTCCTGAGCGATTCCGTACTGGGATGTCGGAATGCTATTCTGAGGTTTGCTAGGCGCCCATATGCTGTAGTAGTTATTTGGTTGATGTGCGCCTCAGATGTGCTCGGTGTTATACTCACCCCAAGATTCCTTTCCTCGAGTGAAGTTTGTAGCCTTTGGCCCCCCATAGACTGTACTGTCTGCGGTCTTCTTTACCCTTCCCCAATCTTCATGACTTTGCACACGGTGGGGTTGAACTCCAGGAGCCAGTTTCTGGACCAGGTCTGCAGCCTGTCCAGATCCCTTTGTAGTCCTGTCTGGTCCTCCTCCGATTGAATTTTCCTCATTAACTTCACATCGTCTGCAAAAAGGGACTCTTCTGAATCTATTCCTACCGCGCGCGCGCGCGCGTGTGTTGTGTGCGCGCGCGTGCGTGTGCGTGCGCGCGTGCGTGCGTGCATGCGTGTACGAGTGAGTGCGTGTGCAAGAGAGACAGAGAGAGATCCTCTCTCACATCCCTGGAGTTTCCAGCATGGTAACAGAGATCATCTACCACAAAGAGGGTTGGGATACATTCCATATTCTTGGACTGAAAAGTCTTTGATATTGTACCTCAGCAGACACAAGCCGAAGAGCAGGTTGGGGTAATAGCTGATATTTCTTTGCTATACGAAGAAATATCAGTGGAAGAGGAGATATGAGGACTGATATCTGGACAGGACCAATACAGTTCTTAATGTAAACAACATGACAGGTAGACACCCGCTTGTATTTGATTCCGTGCATCATCTTTCGCACTGCCGAGCACTCAGACCAAACCTTCTGGTTGATGACGTGGTCATATAGACTGTTGTTGTTAGCACTACAACCCGGCATATCAAAGACTGACTGAAAATATATCTACAGGAAGAGACTAAAAGTAGTCCTGGAGAAACCTGGGAACTGGTTCAACAAGTGTCTGTTACACTTGACACTTGGCAAGTGCAAGGTCGTGAAAACTGGGGAAGAAGGAATAAGACTAGATATGGAATATATATATATATATATATATATATATATACCACTGCAATAGCCAAGGAGTCGAAACCATGCCAAAACAGCATGGGTTCGACTCCTTGGCTAGTGCAGTGTTGTTATTGATCAGTACCACTTGTTCCGTGGGCACAATAATATAATATACTGCTTGTTGAGCTAGTACACAAACAGGGAGTAGAATGAAATTAGCTCAGAGGCGTCCACACCACCGTATGTCAAGTAAAAGGACACAAGTGCAACTAATGTGGCATTTTATTGTGGCAAGCCATTACCTAATGGCTTGATAAAGCCATTAGGTAATGGCTTGATAAAGCTCCTGGAGAGCGAAACGTTGCCACAATAAAATGTCATATTAGTTGCACTTGTGTCTTTTACTTTACATATTGTCGGTAATTCTACCAACTTTATTACACCACCGTATGTCCTTCGATGGCGAGTACAACATCTGGCTTGGCTGGATGCGCCATTGTTAAGGATTGTGTGGTCTAGTGGTCTAAAGCGTCATGCACTTTTGCTTACCATGAGGCGGGCCAAAACAGCGTGGGTTCGACTCCTTAGCTATTGCAGTGTTTATATATATATATATATATATATATATATATATATAATATATATATATATATATATATATATATGAACTTGGAGGGTGTGTGAATCTTTATTGGAGGGAAGGTGGGGTAGCGGTCATTCTTGGAAATGTTGGAGGGAAGGGGTAAAGGAGGTATTGTGTGCTAGAGGCTTGAACATCCAGCAAGCTCGTGTGAGCGTGCTAAATAGGAGTGGAGGTTAGTGTTTTTTTTTTTTTTGTCTTCATGTGCAATTGGAGTGTGAGCAAGGTAGCATTTATGAAGGGATTCAAAGCAAACTAGTTAGCCGGACTAGAGTCCTGGAGGATGGAAGTACGTTCAAATGGTATAAAATACCGACAGGTTGTTAGGTAAGACACATATGCAACAGTTAGGTATCTTTATTTCGAAACGTTTCGCCTACACAGTAGGCTTCTTCAGTCGAGTACAGAAAAGTTGATAGAAGCAGAAGAGACTTGAAGACGATGTAATCAGTCCATCACCCTTGAAGTTTTGAGGTGGTCAGTCCCTCAGTCTGGAGAAGAGTATTGTTCCATAGTCTGAAACAATATGGTGATGGACTGATTACATCGTCTTCAAGTATCTTCTGCTTCTATCAACTTTTCTGTACTCGACTGAAGAAGCCTATGTACCTGGAGGTTACCTGGAGGTTATTCCGGGGATCAACGCCCCCGCGGCCCGGTCCATGACCAGGCCTCCCGATGGATCAGGGCCTGATCAACTAGGCTGTTACTGCTGGCCGCACGCAGTCCGACGTACGAGCCACAGCCCGGCTGATCCGGCACTGACTTTAGGTATCTGTCCAGCTCTCTCTTGAAGGCAGCCAGGGGTTTATTGGCAATTCCCCTAATGCTTGATGGGAGGCTGTTGAACAGTTTTGGGCCCCGGACACTTATGGTGTTTTCTCTTAGTGTACCAATGGCGCCCCTACTTTTTATTGGCGGCATTTTGCATCGCCTGCCCAGTCTTTTACTTTCGTAGGGAGTGATTTCTGTGTGCAGATTTGGGACCATTCCATTCCTGGTATCTTATTATCATTAATAAGATATCTTGACATGTCACATAGGTTATCATACTGTATATCTCTATATTCCTCAGTGTTGAAAATAGTCACCATATCTCTGGCCACAAACTTAATCATTCTAATCCTGACTCTTTCACTAATATACTCAAGCAAGATCACAACCCCAATCAGTATTTTTTTCATTGACGATTTATCATAACGAAAGTATCGAATTATCTTGAGGTATCTACTTGGAGGTTGTTCCGGGGGTCAACGCCCCCGTGGCCCAGACCTTGTTTTTAAAATTGAAGCGTGAAATCCGTAGGGGCCATATAGAACCTGGGCAATGGGAGGTAATCAGGTTTGATCCGAGAATGGGATAGGTGGTTTTAATTGTTTAAATCAAAGGAACTTCGTCAGCTAAATGGAAGGTTTTCTGAGGTAGCTAAACCTTTGAGGTACTTGTCTAATATATTCGTCTTTAGTTCCCTAATACGGTGTTACTAACTGCAGTCCAAGTTGATTCATAGCAGGTTAGGATATTGAAAATGACAGGTTGGTTTGGTTATTGGGTCTAAAGCCTGTCGACTACACGAGGGTCATTGTCACTACGTGGTGACTACATCGTTAGTCAAGAATACTAACAGGTCACCGAGAGTAGACTGACATGTCACCTAGAGTAGACTGACATATCACCTAGAGTAGACTGACACATCACCTAGAGTGGACTAACACATCACCTAGAGTAGACTGTCACGTCACCTAGAATAGACTGTCATATCACCTTGAGTAGACTTACACATCACCTAGGATAGACTGACACATCATCTAGAGTAGACTGACACGTCACTTAGAGTAGACTGACATCGCCTAGAGTAAACTAACATATCACCTAGAGTAGATTAGCACATCATCTAGAGTAGACTGACACATCACCTAGAGTAGACTAACACATCACCTAGAGTAGACTGTCACGTCACCTAGAATAGACTGTCACATCACCTTGAGTAGACTTACACATCACCTAGGGTAGACTGACACATCATCTAGAGTAGACTGACACGTCACCTAGAGTAGACTGACACAACACCTAGAGTAGACTAAACAAGATGTTAGTATTGATGAACCATCAATACATTAGCGTCATCAATGAGGATAACAATATTTAACTAGGCCTAAAAACGAGCATATCTTCAACTACATATCGTTATCATCATTAAATTTCTAAATGAAAGAGATTTTTTTGGATTTGCTCGAAAAATGGATACTGTAAATAAAAAAATTTTAAGAAAAAATATTGAAAGTACAAAAAATTTTATATTTGGAAAAAGCGTTTAAAAGTGTAAATGTAATATTTAAAATTAATGAACTCCCCCAAACGACTTTTAAAACTCGGGTAGTGTGAGGCCCCAAACAGAAGTACTCAGTAGAAGGGAAGTAGACTTTTTCCCAGGTTAGTGAGAGGTTCCATTTACATTTAGTACCAGGGAGATGTAAAGACATAGGGAGTACCGGGTAGATATGACAAAAATGTTAAATCAGTGAATGAAGTTACCATAATTTTGCCAGGATTGAAATAGCTAAGACATTTATATCGGGGAATTTATAAAATCCCAGTAAAATTTTAACTGGGAATGATAGCAAATACTGTTTACTCTTGAATAAAAATAATAATTAATTTTATCAGGGTGATATGAAAATAATTAATTTTACTGGTTTAGATTAGGCACCAACATTTTATATCATAATTTTGATAGGTTACCAAACAGTTTATATCATAGAAAGGCCCCATAAGTTAGAAATAATAGGGGTAATAAATTTTAAGATCGTGGTTTTGGGGGTAATACATTTTTTTACTCAGGTAGAGGTGGCACCTCATGTTGTATCAGGTAAGAAAAACCATACGTTAGTATCGGTAATTTGGGGCACCCAAGAGGAAATCAATTAAAAAAAAATACCAGACATTATACCCGGGTGGGGAGCCCCCAACATTAAAAATTTACTCAGGGGGTTGTGACACCATCTGTTAGAACCAGGTGAAAAATAAGGTTACCATCGGGAAAAAATTGGGGAAGAAAATGGGCACCAGTCATTAGATAATGAGGTGTAGGCTCCCAAATTTATACCAGGGTGATGAGGTCCCATACATTTATACTCAAGGGAGGGTTGAGGAAACCAGTAATTAGATAGGTAATGATGGTATTTAATGTAAAAAAAACTGGAAAAAGGGGGCCCCCAAACATTTTACTAAAAAGGGGCTCCCACATTTTTAAAGGGAGAGAAAAGGCCAAGAATTTAGAATCGGGAGATGAGAGGCACCCTGTAGTATGGGGTTGGGGGGAAATGTTGTCCCGGGGGTGATAAACCCCGACATTTAGTTCGGTAAAGAGAGGCCTACCATCATTTAAAAGGTGGAATTTTTGGCACCGTACATTTTTCCCCAATTATGTGGGGCAACCAGAAAATTTAGAACCCGGTAATAATGGGCACCAACATTTTAGATAAATGAGGTGGGGGGTTAAAGTAATGTTTGCTCAGGTGGTAAAGGGAATTAAAGTTGAACTCAATAGGTGTTGGGCACCTCTTATCCAGGGAAAACTACCATAACAGAGCCAGGTAACATACCAAGAACTTGTATCTTAGGTGGGGCTCCCATGTTAGAACTTAGGGTGGTGATGGGCCACAGAATTTTATCCCCTGGAAGAGGAGGGCCACCAGACAGTTGGTACCAGGGGGAATGAAGGCTCCCCGCGTTATCCAAGTTGGGTATGAGTTTAAGAAAATTTTAACTCGGAGATTGAGCCAATACAGAAAACCGGGAGTGAGAGGGCAACAGCAGATATTTGAGGGGAGGGGCCCCAATCTGTTAGTTCAGGGATATGGGGCCATCTAGTCCGGTGGTGAGACACCATACTGGACTCAAAGGGGGTTTATGGGCCTAATACTTTAGTATCAGTAAAGGGGGCCCCTTTTTACATGTAGTCTAGGTGGTAGGGGGGTACCAGTACTTGTTTATTTTTCGGGAATGTGAGGAACCCATTTTAAAACTCCTGTTAATGATACTCCCTGAGTCCCCCGGGGGTTTTGAGGCCCAGCGGAATCCAGGGGTGGAGAGGGCTCCCTAATGTTAAAAACGGTAAAAAAGAGGCTATCAACAGTTTATCTCAAGGGGGGAAAAGGGGGCCCCAGCGGTTTAAATCGGGAGAAGGTACCAAAACATTTTTAACCCGGGGGGTATGATTTCCTAATGTTGCCCGGGGGAAGTGGGCTACATTATTTTTTTTTTGTGAAAAATGGGCCCAAACTTTATTCCATTTTGATCCCTCCAGTCTTTAAACTCAGGGAGTGATGGGCTACCTCATTTTTATATCATAGAATGAAGGCCCCCAGTACATTATACTCAAAGGGGGTGATTGACCCCACCAAACATTTAATACTCTTTATATGAGTCCCCAAAATTTAGTATCATGGATAAAAACCAGAAACAATTTTTATACACAGGTAGGGGGAAAGCCCCGTCAATTTAAAATAAAGTAAGAAAAGAACCCCAGTACAGTTTTATCAGAAGGGATGGGGTAAGTACATGTTTCTCAGGTTAGGTTGAGGCTACCATACTTTTTTATATCGGGTAGGGGGGCTAACCAGCATTGTCCAGGTAGGTTGAAAATACATGTTGTATCGGTAATGGACTACCAGTCATTTAGTACTCGGTAGAAATACTACCAGTACGGGAAAGTAAAATGAGGTTAAGAGGCTACCATACTGTGGACTCATTGAAGATGACTACCAAAAAGTTAGGTACTCAGGTTTTAGTGATAGGCTACCTACAATTTTAACCAAGTAAAAGATGGAAAAACCCTAATTTTAGACTCATTTTTAAGGTAGACCACCATACATTAGTCTTTTAATGAGGGTACCATATTTACTAGGTAAGGGGCTACCAAAAATTGTACTCATATTTAAGAAGTGCATTTGACTCGAAAAAGGTGATAGGCTAAATACATTTAAAAATTTATGGGGGTGATAGTCCCATAATGTTGTACCGGGGGTGAGGGGGCTACCAGACATGTTAGTACTCAGGGAGATGAAGGCTACCGTACATGTTAGTACTCGGGTGGGGTAAGGCTACCAGTACATGTAGTACCAGGTGAGTGAAGGCTACCAAAAGTTATACCAAGTGTATGAGCCACCAGTACGGTTTAGACTCGGGTGGGGGTGATGGGGCCCACCAGTACAGTTAGTACCAGGGTAAGGTGTTTTGGGCTACCATACAGTTAGTACTAAAGTAAGTGATAGCCACCAGTACATTTTAAACTAAAGTAAGGAGAGGTACCATACTGTTATCCTTAAGTATGAGGCCCCCAGAAACAGTTTAGACTCAGGTAAGTGAGAGGCCACCAGAATGTTGGGACTCAGGTAAGGTGATGAGCCACCAAACAGTTAACTCAGAAGTGATGAGGCTCCCAAAAAATTTTAAAAAAGGGGAAGGTGTGAGGACCAGTACATTTAGTACTCAGGTAATGATGAGGCCACCTACAGTTATTTACTCAGGTGGGTTTTGGAGGCACCAGTACATGTTAGTATCAGGTGGGGGAGAGGCACCAGTAATGTTAGTACTCAGTGAGTGTGACCACCTACATGTGTTACTAAAGTAAGGTGATGGGGGCCCCCAGTAAATGTTAATCCAGTGGTGATGAGCTTCCATAAATTTTTAGAACCCAGGTAAGGTGATGAGGCCCCCAGTACATTTTAGTACTAGGTAGGTAAGGGGCCCCACCAGTACATTTATACCAGGAAAGGTGGGGGGCCCCACCAGTACATTTTAGTACTCAGTAGGGGAGGGGCCCCCAGTAATTTTAGTACTCAGTGGGGGTGATGGGGCACCATACTTTTTTAAAACTCAGGTAGTGAGAGCCACCAAAATGTTAGCTCAGGTGGGTGATGAGGCCCCCAGACATTTTATCCCAAAGTAAAGATGAGAACCACATACATGTTAGTACACGTGGGTATGACCCCAGTACATGTTAACTCGGGTAGGTGATGGGCAACCCCAGTAATGTTAGTACCGGTGAGATATGGGGCACCAGTATTAGTACCAGTGAATGATGGGGCACCAGTAAAAGTTAGTCCCAGGTAAGGGAAGGCTACCATACAGTTATACCAGGTGAGGAGGACCCCAACATGTTATAAAAAGGGTAATGATGAGGCCCAAAATACAGTTAACTCAGTGGGGGTGATACACCATACTTTTGTACTAGTAAGAGGGGGCCCCCAGTACATTTAGTATAAGTAAGGTGAGAGGCACCAGTAAAATGTTAGAAACAGGTAGGTGATGAGGTCCCGGTACATTTATACTAAAGTAAGATAGCCACCAGTAATGTTAGTACCAGGGAGATAAACCACCAGTACATGTTAGTACTCAATAAGGTGATGAGCCACCAGCAGTTATTTCCCCGGAGTGAGACCACCAGTACATGTTATACTCAAGTAAGGGATGAGGCTCCAGTACATTTTATACCAGGTGAGGTGATAGCACCAGTACAGTTATACTCAAAAAGGTATGGGGCTCCCAGTCAGTTAGTACTCAGGGGAGGTGATGAGGCACCAAAAACATGTTAGTATCAAGTAAGGGAAAAGAGGCCACCATACATTTAGTACTCAAAAAGGGGGATGGGGCCACCGTAAAATGTTAGTACTAAGAAAGGTGATGAGGCCCCAGTAAAAGTTAGTACTCAAGAAGGTGATGAGGCCACCAGTACTTTTAGTACTAAAAGTAAGGGTCAACTTAAAAAAAAAAAAAAACAACTAACAAAAATACAAACACTAGCAAAATATTATATTCAAACTTGGGGAAAAACGAGAAAAATAATTTGGGAAAAAATAATGGAAAAGAAATAACGTTAAAAGTTTAATCCCACCATTAACATCGTAAATGATCCTGCAAAAAAAAATTGCTTATTTAAAATCTTAAAATCCCCTAAAAAAAAAATCTGCTGAAAGGACCCCAGAAGGATCGAAATATATAGTCAATTATTCTTGAATTTCTGCTCCATTGGGTTTTATTTGAAATTGACAAGTATTCATTACCTTTATTATTTTGTTATTAATGCCCAAGTATAACTTTTAGTTAAATTTTCGGCTGTGTATCAATTACTTTCAGAGACGGGCACCTGGGAAAAGGGGAAAAAAAAGACGATATTTGTCAAAATACAAAGGGCAGTATATATCACAGTCGCGGTGACCTTGAAACAATATTTTGTTAAGGGAGATTTGGGACATCAAGGCGATTCTTCTGCCCTTTAAAAAAAAAATACAAAGATAACTCTCCCCAACCCCCCCCTCCATCATGACCTTTTTTCCCCCTCCGCCAATGCCCCACCTCCCCCTTTCCCCCACGCTCGACTCCGCAGCTGAAGTCTTTCCCCGCCCTACACATTCCAGCACCTTGATGTCCTGGGGGAATGTACAGGAAACATACAAATTTGTACCCCCTCTGTCACTATTTAAAAACCATGGCAGCAGCACACTGCTCACGTATCCAATTTCTTAAAAAAAAAAATTCTTTTCCCCCCTCCCCGCCCCCCCTCCTCTCCCCTCTTCCCCTTATCCCCTCCCCTCTCCCCCCTCCCCTCCCCCCCCCTCCCCCCCGGTATAAAAAAAATTTCTTTTAGTCATCTCAACTTTTCTTGACATTGAAGACTTGCCAAAAACAAATTATTTTTATATTTACAAAGATTTTTAAAATTTGAGACGACTGACTTTTGTGTTTTTTTGCAAGTTTTTTTGTTGTTTTGTGAGCAACAAAAACCAGGGGCATATGACAGGGCTTAAAACACCCAGTTGTGCTCTCCTATTTGTGGTTGCAGGGTCGGGTCATAGCTGCTGGCCCTGCCCCTCACTGGCTGCTACTTTTTTTGTGTGTGTGGTTTTGTGTGGTTTGTGTGTGGGGGGGGTGTGTGTTTTGTGTGTTGTGTTGTCGTCTGCTTTTGTGGAAATTTTTTCAATTCGACACAGTTAAAAAACCGAACGCTATTCTTGGGATAACTGGAGAATGCCCCTTCGGGGGGAAAGGGTTCAAACTTTTCAAAGTTAGTGTGTCTACTAATAATTTTTTGTTTCTAAATTTAATTTTACTTTGGCATGGTGAGGGCGAAAACCTGTAAGGTCATGAATAAGTTTAAGGGAAGGGGGGGTTAGGTCTACTTCCTTTTAAACAAGAACCCCCCCCCCTCCCCCACACTCATGCTTCAAGGAACCCTTTTAAAGAGAATTAAAAGTGAGGTCCCCTACGATTTTATCAAGACCCAGACTTTCTACAAGCCTCACTTTATACATCCCTTTTCAGTTTTAAAATTGACTTTTGTTGATCGCTTTTTGGGTTTCAACAGTCGTTTGCTCCTTAGAAACAGGTATTGGGATGTGTGTGTTGGGGACATATCCCCCCGACAGTGTTCACTCTACTACCTGAGGAAAACCAACAAGTTGAAAATGAGACACTGGGAACGTTTGGGTATGTTTTTTTAGGAAACGTTTTTGCCAGCCATGGCTTCTTAATAAAGAGAAGAAAGTTTTAAGAAGAGGATTTGAGGTAATCATCCCATTAGCCTGAAGTCAATGTGTCAGCGATCAATCTTTAGACTGATTAAAATTACACAGCGACTCCAGGCCGAGGGGGTGATCACCCTTTTCTTCCACGCCCCATGTATAATCAGACATTAAAAAAGGGGCCCCCAATTGGCGAAAAAATCTACATAATAAAGATACCCCGGGTTTCACATTTCTTATTATCAAAAATGCGGCACTGCAAAAGTGACTTTTACTGTTGTTTACTGATAACACACAAATAACGGAGGTTTTCCCCGGTGTGTCTCAAACACCTGAAAAATGTTCTTTTTAATGGGGTTTTTCAGGGGCCCAGATTCTTTTCTCAGTACTTTAGACAAAAAATAGTCGGGGTGCCATTGTTTTTTTTTTACACTATTTTGTATCGTGCTACATTGTGTATCAATATGTTTTGTGTGGAAATTCTTCATGTAGTGTGCAAATGTAGCGTGGCGAACGTCCGTGAGAGAGTTTGTTGGTGTACGAATGTTCCGTGTTCGGCGTTTGTATGTCTGCATGAGGGTTTACTTTGTGCGTGTGGGGCGTGTGCCGTCTCACTGCACCTTGTATCCCCCGTCCCCTTATTTTTCCCACTTCCTCATCTTAATACCTTTCCCTTTCCTCCTGCTGCTGCGCTGGCATCGGAACCTCTTCCCTTCTTTTTTCCTTTCCTTTCTCTTCATCTTCCTCTCCCCTTTATTCTTTCCCCCTTCTCTCTCCCTCTCTCTCCCTTCCCCCTCCTCCTTCTCCCTTTCCTCCCCCTCTCCCCTTCTCCTCTCCCCCCTTTTTCCCCGTTTTCTTCTTCTAAATTTCTTTCACTTTTAGTTTCCCCCAAAAAATCCAAATTTTACCTCCCAGCAGTCTTAAACCTATCAACCTTGCCCAAAAAAGTCCCATGCGTTTGACTTCAATTATGAATTTAAGGGAGACTGTGTTGATTTGCCTAGCAAAAAACCAATTAACCCTGGACGGGGAGTCTAATAAATTTGAATTACAAACTCCCCTTCAATTTGCTTTAACTACAGGTGAGACCTTTATTCAAGCAATTTCCAACTTTTTAATTCATAAAAAATGAGGGTGGGGGAGGGGGGGGAGCCCCAAACAACCCAAACCAAAACATCTCATCGAAAAAGCGAAAGACATTTTTAAGGGCCTTTAAATTTTTTTCAAAAAGCCAGAGGGAAAAGGGGAAGACTATTGAAATTAAACCATTCTTTAACCTTTTTAATATTAAGCACCAGACCTAAAATTTAAAAAAGAAATAGGGGAAAAGGGGAAGGGAAAAAACGGCCCAACAGGCAAAGCCAATTTTAACAACTAAGGGCCAAGCTTTTTTAAAAAGACGAAGAAAAACTTTTAAAAATAAGAACAAATCAAAGTAACTTATTAAGACCCAGGGGGAATCCCAAAAGGGATTTTTAAAGAACTCAAAACTTTTTTTATGGTTTACCAACCCCCCTTATTAAAAAATCTACACCGAGTTCTAAAGTAAAAAAAAGGTTTTAAAAAGTTTCAAACCATTTTTACCCAAAACTTTAAGACCCAAAAATTTTTTTAAAGGATCCGAAAGTGCAAACACACCAAAAACCAAATAAACCTTAAGATTACCCAAAAATAACTTGTGCCCCTCTGAGACCCTTTCAATTTAAAAACTGCTTTTTCCCCAAAACTGAAGAAAAATTGTTTTGCAAATCCTTTAAAACGATTGGGAAAAGCCCAAAGTAAAAAAAAGGCGTAATTTGAAACTTTTCCAAAAAGGGTAACTCCCCCAAAAAAATTTTTTTTTTTCTGGGCCCATACAACGGAATAAAAAACATTTGAAAAGGAAAGTAGGTTTACACCAGAATTTTATAAACGCTGGAAACAAAAAAAAAATGAATTTTTAAAACGATTTGAAAAGTTTTGGGGTAAATGAACCCTGGTAAAAATGCAAAAATGCTGCAAAGGGAATAAATGAAAAAAAAGCGCAAGGAACCGAGGCCTTTTAAAACTTATTCCCCGGGGTCCCACCAAAATTCTTTCCTCTTCCGGCCGAATTACAGGGGCGTGGAGATAGCAACGTATAAATTTTGGGGAATGGAAGTGTGGCCTTTGAAGCTCGGGCTTTAAGAAAATTAAAATAAACATGGAAAAGTTTTAAACATACTCAATCCAGTAATTTTGAAGCGGAAATTCAATGGAAAATTGGGGAGGATAGTCAGTCCATAAAAAGTTATGACAAATTTTATTATTCTCCCAAAGGGGATTACAGGGTTACAAAGTTCGGGGAAAAAACCCCGCTTAAGATTTTAAAATTCAAGCAGGTTTTTTTCCCCACAAACCAAACAAAAACCCCCAAGGAGGAAATAAGAACGGGAACTAAGAAATATTTTTTTTGATAAATTAACCAAGTCCCGAATATGGGAAGTTAAGTTTAGAATGTACTCTTGGACAGGGAGAAGAATAATAAATACAAGGGAAAGGGTTGTTGCCAACTTTAAAAACACAAAAACCCAAAAAAAAAAAAAACTCAAAAATTTAAATTTATAATAAAATTAATAAATAATAAAAAACCCAAAGAGGAAAGTTTAAGAGCCCAGTTCAAACACTCCCAAAAGGTGCAAGGGTTCCAAATGGAGGGTCTGTTCCCAGGCTGCTACTTGGAACCTACCTGGATATGACTTTTTTTACATGTCACACACAACATACACACAACACACAACACACACAAACACACCAACACAACAGAGGTCACAATGGAAGTTGAAGACTCAGATGAATCAAAGGGATGTTAGGAAGTATTTCTTCAGTCATAGAGTAGTCAGGCCATGGAATAGCCTAGAAAATGATGTGGTAGAGGCAGGAACCATACATAGTTTTAAGGCGAGGTATGATAGAGCTCATGGGGCAGGGAGAGAGAGGACCTAGTAGCAATCAGCGAAGAGGCGGGGCCAGGAGCTGTGACTCGACCCCTGCAACCACAAATAGGTGAGTACAAGTGATACACACACACACACACACACACACACACACACACACACACACACACACACACATATATAAATATATATATATATATATATATATATATATATATATATATATATATATATATATATATATATATATACATAAAAGAGAGAGAGTGAGAGATCGCAGTCAGCAGGATTCAAAGCCACGTCAGGGGAAGGCTGACAAGGTTCTTAAGTGACGCTCTGTGGCCGAATGGTCTAGAGCGTCACTTGGGAACCTTCTCACCCTTCCCTGGCGTGGCTTCGAATCCTGATGACTGCGTTCTTTATCTGTATGGTGCACATATGATATTATTATATATATAATATATATATATATATATATATATATATATATATAATATAATAATATATCCAGATTTCTTTATCCACTCTTTTTCTTTGTCTGGTATAAACAATGTGTGTTGCCCCATTAGGGGGATGATGGAGATATTTCAATAACATTTGTGCTGTGTATGGAAAAGGACGTCCGGAGAGAAGGAAGTTCGTTTGTAAAAAGTAATTCCATCTCTGTTGGAAGGAAACCTTCAAAGCTGCCGCAGCTTCAAAGAGAAACTTGATAACTTCCTCTGGTCAGCTCCTGATCAGCCGAGCTATGGTGCATACACAGGACTGCGTGCGGCCAGCTTCAACAGCCTGGTCGATCAGGCCAGCATCCGGGAGACTCGAAATGGGACAAGCCCGCGGGAGCGATGATCCCCGAATTTGACTCCAAATAACATCTTTCTCCCTCCCCTTCTCCCCTCGCCCTATCTTCCTCCTTGCTTCCTTCCCCTCGAATTCCCTTCGATCCCTGCCCATCCCCTCCATTTGTCAATGTCAAATTTCATAATCATCGATCTCTGCCGGTGATCCTCCCTTCTCCCTCCCTCCCTTCCTCCATCTCTGTCTCTCCTACCTCCCTCTCCTCCCCCAGGGAGTCACTGTCACCTTGTACAAGCTACGGTACCTCCCTCATTCCTTATTTTCTACATCAATCATCCTGTCCTCCTCACCATATCCTTCCCTCACTTCTTACCTGGAGTCTACCTGCAGGCTATTCCGGGGATCAACGCCCCCGCGGTCCGGTCCACGAGCAGGCCTCCCGGTGGATCAGGGTGATCAACGAGGCTGTTACTGCTGGCAGCACGCAGTTCAACGTACGAACCACAGCCCGGCACTGACTTTAGGTATCTGTCCAGCTCCTTCTTGAAGACAACCAGGGATCTATTGGTAATTCCCCTTATGGCTGGTGGGAGGCTGTTGAACAGTCTTGGGCCCCGGACACTTATTGGGTTTTCTCTTAGTGTACCAGTGACGCCCCTACTTTTCACTGGGGGTATGTTGCATCGCCTGCCAAGTCTTTTGCTTTCGTATGGAGTGATTGCTGTGTGCATATTAGGGACCAGTCCTTCCAGATTCTTCCAGGTGTAGATTATGATATATATCTCTCGCCTGCGCTCTAGTGAGTACAAGTCAAGTGCTTCCAGGCGCTCCCAGTAATTAAGGTGTTTGATGGAACTTATACGTGCAGTAAAGGTTCTCTGTACATTCTCTAGCTCTGCAATTTCACCTGCCTTGAATGGGGATGTTAATGTACAGCAGAGAGAACAAGTGATTTGAAAAGGATCATTATTGGCTTAGCATCTCTTGTCTTGAATGTTCTCATTATCCATCCTATCAGTTTCCTCGCAGGTGTGATAGTGGCATTGTTGTGGTCCTTGAAGGTGAGGTCTTTGGACATTACCACACCCAGGTCCTTCACATTACTTTTCCTCTCTATTGTGTGACTGGAGTTTGTAGTATACCCAGTTCTAGTTATTATTTCCTCCAGTTTTCCATAACGGAGTAGTTGGAATTTGTCTTCATTGAACATCATATTGTTCTCCGTTGCCCATTGGAAAACTTGGTTTATATCTTCTTGGAGATTTGCCGTGTCCTCAATGGATGACACTCTCATGCAGATCCTAGTATCGGCTGCAAAGGATTATACAGCGCTGTGGTTTACATCTCTGTCTATGTCTGATATAAGAATGAGGAACAGGATAGGGTCGAGTACTGTGTCTTATGGAATACAGCTCTTCACTATGGCAGCTTCCGATTTCACTCTGTTTATCACTATTCTTTGTGTTCGATTGGTTAGAAAGTTGAAGATCCATCTGCCTAGTTTGCCAGTTATCCCTTTAGCACGTCTTATCTCCAATATATACATCCATTCTTCCTTTATCTCCAAACATTGCTGCTATGAGTCCATTTCTCACATCACCTCAGACCACATTCTCTGACACGAGAGAGGCAAAACCACATGAAAAATCACATTTCAGTATTTCTCATTGCAGATTCCAGCAGGTGTCATCCTGCCTAGTTTCATCTGAAAGCAAAAACTGTCTTCAGCATCTGATGTCAACCCTCTCAATAGTCTGTTATCGTGTGGGTGACTGCTTGATTCTTTGAGTTGTGTCTCAGTGGGTAACAGTACTCACAAGCTGATGAATTACACACATGTACAACATCCGGGTGTCTGTACACAAATATCCTACACATAGGAGAAAGAAACGTCGGACCGAAACGTCGTCATGAAGTTTTTCTCTTATGTGCGGGTTTTTTGTGTATTGTTCCAGTGCGGTATTGTGATGTGTGTCCATCATCTAGGTATCGTTTATTTGTAGACGTTTCACCATCCACACTGTAGACAGATATATATAGCAGACAGTGGGAGATGAGGTAATGAGTCTGAGGCTCAGCTGTCTGTTGCATGTATTTCTAGTCTTCAGATTATGTCCATGTACTGTACTGATAAAGTCACTGGATGGCAAAACGTCTACAAGTAAAGACACCCAGATGTTTCATTTGTGTCTAATTCACCTACCTTGGGTGTTCCAAGGGTCAACGATATCCCCCCGGGCCCAGGTCAGTCCCCCCGGGGTTGACCTGATCAACCAGGCTGTTGGTGCTAGCCGCACGAAGTCCAACGTAAGCACCAGAGCCCGGCTGATCAGCCACTGGCTTGAGAAACCTGTCAGATTCTCTCTTGAAGACAGTCAGGGGTCTGTTGGTAATCCTCCTTATGTATGAAGGGAGAGTGTTGTTGAAAAGTCTTGGTCCCTTTACACTTATCAACACTGCTTATCATTGGGACCAGTCCCTTCTACCTCATTCTATTCTTCCTACTTCATTCTCTTATTTCTCCCACGTCTATTTGTCAATATCACTATTCACAACCATAATTATTCAACCCTCTCTCCCTCCCTCCCTCCTTCCCTCCCTCCTTCCCTCCCTCTTCCTTTCTTCCTTCCGTCCACCCTCTTCCCGTCCTTCCCCCCTCCCTCCCTCCCTTCCCTCCTCTCTTCCCTCCTCCCTTCCCTCTTCTTCACCATCTCCTTTAATAACTATCAGTTCCAGCCTTTGTTCCTCCCTCATTCCTTCTTAATTACTTTATTACTGCCGCCTTTCACAACTACCAAGTAATTGCTGTTCTTCTTCCTCTCTTCATTCATTCCTTCAGCCATTCGTGCCTTCCCTCCTTCCCTCCTTCCTTAATTCTTCCTTCCTTCTATCCTTCTCTTTTCTTTCCTTCTTTAAGTTCTTCTTCCATTCTTTCTGTCTCTGTCTCTCCCCCCCTCTCTCTCTCTCTCTCTCTCTCCCTCCCTCCCTCCCCTCCCTCCCCCTCCTCCTCTCCCCCTCCTTTCTTCCCTATCCCCTTACACTTTTCCATTCTCCCTCTCATTCTTGTCGTTCTCCTTCCTTCTCCGTCCTTCTTCCCTCCCTTCCCTTTCACCATCTGTGTGCTCCACCAGTGAAGTACTCACACGCCACTACATCACTCTCCACCATATGGGCCTCAGAGCAACACACACACACCACCAGTGTCACTGACGTGTATAGTATGCAAAGTCATGGAGAAGATTATCAGGAGAGGAGTGGTGGAGCACCTGGAACGGAACAAGAATATAAACGAAAACCAGCATAGATTTATGGAAGGCAAATCCTGTGTCACAAACCTACTGGAGTTTTATGCTAAAGTAACAGAAGTAAGACATGAGAGAGGGGTGGGTTGATTTCATCTTCTTGGACTACAAGAAGGCCTTCGACACAGTTCCTCACAGGAAATTAGTGCAGAAGCTAGAGGATCAGGTGCGTATAACGGGAAGGGCACTGCAATGGATCAGAAATACCTGACGGGGAGGCAACAACGAGTCATGGTACGTGATGAGGTATCACAGTGGGCACCTGTGACGAGCGGGGTCCCACAGGGGTCGGTCCTAGGACCAGTGCTGTTTCTGGTATATGTGAATGACAGGACGGAAGGGTTAGACTCAGAAGTGTCCCTGTTCGCAGATGATGTGAAGTTAATGAGGAGAATTAAATCAGATGAGGATCAAGTAGGACTTCAAAGAGACCTGGACAGGCTGGATACCTGGTCCAGCAACTGGCTTCTCGAATTTAATCCCGCCAAATGCAAAGTCATGAAGATCGGGGAAGGGCAAAGAAGACCGCAGACAGAGTATAGGCTAGGTGGCCAAAGACTGCAAACCTCGCTCAAGGAGAAAGATCTTGGGGTGAGTATAACACCAGCATGTCTCCGGAAGCACACATCAACCAGATAACTGCTTCAGCATATGGGCGCCTGGCAAACCTGAAATAGCGTTCCGATACCTTAGTAAGGAATCGTTCAAGACACTGTACACCGTGTACATCAGGCTCATACTGGAGTATGCAGCACCTGTTCGGAACCCACGCTTGATCAAACATGTCAAGAAATTAGAGAAAGTGCGACAAGGTTAGTTCCAGAGCTAAGGGGAATGTCCTACGAAGAAAGCTTAAGGGAAATCGGCCTGATGACACTGGAGGAAGGAGGGTTAGGGGAGACATGATAACGACATACAAAATACTGCGTGGAATAGACAAGCTGGATAGAGACAGGATGTTCCAGAGAAGGGACAAAGAAACAAGGGTTCACAATTGGAAGTTGAAGACCCAGATGAATCAAAGGGATGTTACGAATTATTTCTTCAGTCATAGAGTAGTCAGGAAGTGGAATAGCCTAGCAAGTGAGGTAATGGAGGCAGGAACCATACATAGCTTTAAGATGAGGTATGTAAAGCTTATGGAGCAGGGAGAAAGAGAGGACCGAGTAGCATTCAGCAAAGAGGCGGGGTCAGGAGCTGAGTATCGACCCCTGCAACCACAATTAGGTGAGTACAATTACGTGAGTACACAACACACACACACACACGCAAGACAAGCCACAGGGGGTGGTGGTAGATGGTTCCTACCTAGACTTAGTGGTCTAATACCTTCCATTAAGTTCACTACAGAACATGAAATAAACAACACTTTGCCTTTCTTAGATGTTTTAATCCATCGAGTTGATAGAAAATTCAAATTTACAGTTTATAGGAAGTCCACCAATGTGTCGTCATACATTCATTATTATTCCAATCATGAAACTATGGGTAAAAAGGAGTGTGTTCCTCACAGTGTTCTTAAGAGCCTTGCGCATCTGCAGTCCAGAGTACCTAGAGGACGAAATCAGCAAGATATTCAACGTAGCCACAAAACTGAGATATTCTAGGGATTTTGTCGAGAAGACACTAATGTCAACAAGAAAGACTTTCTACTGGACTGAACCTAAGGAAATGATGGCCAGGAAAAATGTTCTAGTTTTACCATACAATGAGAATCTGGTTTGCCTACGTGAGGGATTAAAAATATCAATATAAACCTGGCTTTCAACAACACAGGGACTGTGAAACAGAAGCTGATTAAATACACACCCTCCAACAAAGTTGGCCCGGGAGGGCCATGGCCGCGAGGAAATAGGAGTCACCCTGTTGTCTGCTTCTAGGCAGCTGAGTGAGTCAGTTGCAGGGGTGGGCATACTAAAGTGGTAGGCCTATAGGTGGCAGCACCAGCATGGCTCGCCCCAGCTTGAGTGAAACCTGCAGTGACTCCTAGGATGACTGCTTCACCGTTCTAGAGGAGACCGTACCCTGTTACGTCACAGCTCAGCCGCAGCGATGTCTCCTGTGTTGCAGTATCTGTCCAGACGCAGGAAGGCGTGCGGTGATGCCCATCGATGCTCACTGCCTATGACCACGAAGTTTAGCACACCCCACCTGTTTTTTTCTTCCCTCCCTGTACAAGGGAGAGAGCTAGTAGGACTGTTGACTGCTTCTAGGCCGCTGTGAGTGGGACCAGCGTCCCACTGACCTTTGCAGGTCTAGAGGGCAGCACCTGAGTGCCGCGAAATATGAACTAAGCTGGCAGACAGATAGGCTGTCTGTGCAGACAGTACGGGCTGTCTACATTCATATATATATATATATTATATATATATATATATATATATATTAATATATATATATAATTACGAAGGGTTTCCTCTATACATCCGTCACATGGATTATAAGAGAAGGAAGGGAAGGAGGAAGTAGGGGAGGAGACGAGAAAGAGGGAAAGGGTTTGTGGGGAAATAGAGGGAAAGGGAGAAGAGGAGAGGAAGAGAGGAGAGGATAAGGGGGAAAGGTAGGAGAGGCGAGAGAAAGAGAGAGGGAAGGAGATGATAGTAAAGGGAAGAAAGGGAAGGGGATTTAGGAGAATGATGGAGAGGGGAAGGGAGGGGAGGGTAAGAGAGAGGGGAAGGAAGGGAGGGGAAGAGAGAGGGGAAGGAGGAGAGGGTGTTTCACTCACGAACGGGCTCAGGAATGCGGGTGGATGCGAATGTTGTACTGACGAGGGTAGTGAGGGAAAGGGTGAGACGTTTCGCTCTGCGTAGCTTATAGATTTATAGTCATAACGTGATGAAGCTGTACATAGATAAAAATAGTTTACCCACTCAGTGCTTGTTTTGGAACCTGTGTTTTTCCTAAACCTGTGTTTTTCCTAAACCTGTGTTTTTCCTAAACCTGTGTTTTTCCTAAACCTGTGTTTTTTCCTAAACCTGTGTTTTTCCTAAACCTGGTTTTCCTAAACCTGTGTTTTTCCTAAACCTGTTTTTTCCTAAACCTGTGTTTTTCCTAAACTAGTGTTTTCTAACCTGTGTTTTTCCTAAACCTGTGTTTTTCCTAAACCTGTGTTTTTCCTAAACCTGTGTTTTTCCTAAACCTGTGTTTTTCCTAAACCTGTGTTTTTCCTAAACCTGTGTTTTTCCTAAACCTGTGTTTTTCCTAAACCTGTGTTTTTCCTAAACCTGTGTTTTTTCCTAAACCTGTGTTTTTCCTAAACCTGTGTTTTTCCTAAACCTGTGTTTTTCCTAAACCTGTGTTTTTCCTAAACCTGTGTTTTTCCTAAACCTGTGTTTTTCTAAACCTGTGTTTTTCCTAAACCTGTGTTTTTTCCTAAACCTGTGTTTTTCCTAAACCTGTGTTTTTCCTAAACCTGTGTTTTTCCTAAACCTGTGTTTTTTCCTAAACCTGTGTTTTTCCAAACCTGCGTTTTTCTTTCCTAAACCTGTGTTTCCTAAACTGTTCCTAAACTTGTTTTTCACTAACTGTGTTTTCCTAACTGTGTTTTCCTAAACCTGTGTTTTTCCTAATACCATGTTTTTCTAAACACTGTGTTTTTCCTAAACCTGTGTTTTTCCTACACCTGTGTTTTTCCTAAACCTGTTTTTTCTAACCACTATTATTTCTAACTTTGTTTTTACTAACACACATGTTTTTTCTAACTGTTTCCTAACTACCTACACAACGTTACCGCTACAACTGTATCTAAACCAATGTCTTCTAACCTTGATTATCACTAACTGGTATTTCCTAACTAGCTATTATCTCTAAAGTATTACAAACTGTATCCAAATGTTCTCACTAAACCTACTTTCCACATGTATTCCTAACTACTTACTACTACTAACACAGTTACCTATACTACCACATGTTTATCTACACTACTCCAACAGTATACTCTACCTACTCCAAAGTGTCTAACTACTACTCACCAAGTTATACTACCTAAACTTTACTAACCAAGTACTATCCACTACTACAACCATATACTACCAGTACTACACAGTATCCAATACTACCACTACTAACCGGTACTACCACAAGTACTAAACTTACTTACTACTATCAAAGTATTATCACTAACTACTGCACAAGTTATACTTACTACTAACCACAAGTATTATCACTACTACCAGTACTTCCTACTACTCTACATAGTACTACCTATTATACACTATCTACAAGTACTACCATATACTACCAATTACTACCACTATACACGTCTACACAGTATACCACTACTCTACTACTACACACTGTACTACTACAAGTACTATCCACTACTACTACCACGTCTACACTATATCTACACTATTCAACGTATACCAACTACTAACTCCACAAGTCTACTAACTACTACACTACTCACAAAGTATATATCCATACTACTACTACACAAGTACTCACACACACTACTACTACACAAGTACTACTACTACTCTACCACAAGTACTACACTATACACCACAAGTACTACCACTAACTACTACACAAAGTACTACCTTACTCAAATACTACCACTACTACTACACAAACTACCACCAAAGTACTACTACTACTACCACAGTTTACTACCACTACTACTACCACAAGTACTACTCACTATACTACACACAAGTCTTACAAACTACTAACTTACTACTACACAAGTACTACCACTACTACTCAACTACTCACAATTACTACATACTCACCACAAGTAACTACATACTACTACCACAAGTACTAACTACATACTCTACACAAGTACTACATACTACTACTCACCCACAAGTACTACACATACTACCACACAGTACACTACTACTCACAAGCTACTACACTACTAACTACAATAATACCTACTTACTACTACAATACTACCACTACACTACCACAAGTACTAACCACTACTACTACTACTACTACCACAAGTTACTACCACAAGTAACTACTCAACTACTACTATACCACAAGTACTACCACACTACTACTACTACCACAAAGTACTACTACACTACACTACTACCACAAGTACTCAACTACTACCACAACGTACTACCACACTACTACTACCACAAGTACTACACTACTACTACCACAAGTACTACACTACTACACAAGTACTAATACTACCACAAGTACTACCACTACTACTCTACTACTACAACTACTACTACCACAAGTACTGCAACTACTACCACAAGTACTACTACTACTACTACCACAACTACTACTACTACTACCACAAGTACTACAACTACTATTACCACAAGTACTACAACTACTACTACCCCAAGTACTGCAACTACTACCACAAGTACTACTATACAACTACATATCTACCCAAGTACTCAACTACTATTACCACAAGTACTACAACTACTACTACCCCAAGTACTGCAACTACTACCACAAGTACTACTACTACCACAAGTACCACCACTACTACTACCACAAGTACTACAACTACTACTACCCCAAGTACTGCAACTACTACCACAAGTACTACCACTACTACTACTACTACCACAAGTATTACTACTACTACCACAAGTACTACCACTACTACTACCACAAGTACTACCACTAACTACTACTACCACAAGTACTACAACTACTACTACCACAAGTACTACAACTACTACTACCACACAGTACTACCACACTACATACACAATACCACCACTACACTACCACAGTACTATCACTACTACTACTACTACCACAAGTACTACTACAACTACTACTCTACCACAAGTACTACAACTACTAACCACAGGTACTACCAACTACTACACCACAAGTACTACTACTACTACTACTACTACTACCACAAGTACTACCACTACTACTACCACAAGTACTACAACTACTACTACCACAAGTACTACAACTACTACTACTACCACAAGTACTACCACTACTACTACCACCACAAGTACCACTACTACTACTACTACTACCACAAGTACTACAACTACTACTACTACCACTAGTACTAGTACTACCTACATGTTTAGCACCTCACTCTAATACCTAAATATACTCTGTGTCCATGTATTGTTTGTAACGTCTTGACAAAGCTCCTGGAGAGCGAAACGTTGCTACAATAAAATGTGACATTAGGAGAATGGTGAAGAACAGGAGGAGCTTGAGGTAATCAGTCCCTCAGTCTTGAGTCGATGTAGTCAGTCATCAATCTTGAAAAGTATACAGCATATGCGCGAAGAAGTAGCTTATATACTGCAGGCAGGAGAGGTGCAGCAGTCGTAGGTGGTGTCAAATTTGTCCAATGTGGAAGTAGGTCGGGGCCAGGGGTTAGGAAAGTGAAGAATTCCCTGTATTAAGATCCCAAGATGTTGCTGTGTCTGACAGGAATGTAGATGAATGGTTCAGAGAACCGACAAGTTGATCTACAGTTGTACTTGTGTTTTTTTACCTAATATATTGTGGATAATTCTACCAACATTATTACAACAACCTTTGCAAGGTGATGGTCATGTCTTTGCAAGGTGATGGTCATGTCTTTGCAAGGTGAAGGTCATGTCTCTGATATCATGTCTCATTTTTTTTGCAATTCAGTCTGTCATTGGCATGTTAATATTCATGTTTTGAATATTCACTGCAAGTGATGAAGTTTGAATGAATCATGACCCTTGATATATTTTTATTTTATTATTCAATTATTCAGTTTTGATTTAGTAATATGAATATATATTATTATTATTTATTTATTATTATTTCTATTTGTTATTATTATTGATTATAAATTTGAAATTATTACTTGTATGTTGTATATTAGATGGGAGCGCTCAATTGTGGAATTCAAAACCTTTACCATATGGATGCGTGTATCCCTACTTAAAAGATACCTTACACACCGCACCGACACAAAGATAAATAACACACACACACACACACACACACACACACACACACACACACACACACACACACACACACACATGAGAAGAATTCAATCGGACGAGGGCCAGGCGCAAATACAAAGGGATCTGGACAGGCTGCAGACCTGGTCCAGCAATTGGCTCCTGGAATTCAACCCCACCAAGTGCAAAGTCATGAAGATTGGGGAAGGGCAAAGAAGACAACAGACGGAGTACAGTCTAAGGGGCCCAGAGACTACAAATCTCACTCAAGGAAAAAGATCTTGGGGTGAGTATAGCACCAGGCACATCTCCTGAGGCGCACATCAACCAATTAACTGCTGCAGCATACGGGCGCCTAGCAAACCTCAGAACAGCATTCCGACATCTTAATAAGGAATCGTTCAAGATCCTGTATACTGTGTACGTTAGGCCCATATTGGAGTATGCGGCACCAGTTTGGAACCCACACCTAGCCAACTAGAGAAAGTGCAAAAGTTTGCAACAAGACTAATCCCCGAGCTAAGGGGCATGTCCTACGAGTAGAGGTTAAGGGAAATCAACCTGACGACACTGAAGAACAGGAGTGATAGGGGGGATATGATGACGACATGTAAAATATTAAGAGGAATCGACAAGATGGACACAGACAGAATGTTCCAGAGATGGACACAACAACAAGGGGACACAGTTGGAAGATGAAGACTCAGATGAATCACAGGATGTTAAGAAATATTTCTTCAGTCACAGAGTTGTCGGAAAGTGCAATAGTCTGATAAAGCTCATGGGGCATGGAGAGTGACCTAGTAGCGGCCAGTGAAGAGGCGGGGCCAGGGGCTGTGGCTCGACCCCTGCAACCACAATTAGGGGTGCACAATTGAGTACACACACACACACACACACACACACGCGCGCGAGCGCGCGCATACACACACACACACACACACACGCATACACACACACACACGCATACGCGCACACATACGTAATAGTAGTAGTGAAAGTATTCCCCATACATAGTTTTAGGAACAGGTATGAGACAACCTGAGGCTACGAGAGAGAGAAAACCAGGCTCAAGAGTTGAGACTCAACCCCCTGCCACCAAAAATACATGAGTACAAACAGATAAAGGCACACTAAGACTAGCTGGGAGCGAACACCTGCCTATAACGACCAGTGGTCACGTGAGTGGTCTTAATACCCAGGTTACACTAAATACCAGAGACTTGATGGACACAGTGACCTTGATCCACTGTACTCAAGAAGGACCTTTCATCAACAGCCACTGACAAGAAAATTTTGACCCTTATAGCTCTAGTCATTTGGTCGAAATTTGTTTGGTTGTTTTCGTGGTGTTGTGGCCGTCGTCAGCTGGTGCACTTAGGTTCAGGTGGTCACTTACGCCTCTGTTTATACTCCAGCTGTGTGTGTATGTGTGTGTATGTATGTGTGTGTGTGTTTTGTGTGTATATTTGTGTGTACCTTTCTGTGTATACTCACCTAATTGTGGTTGCAGGTGTCAATTCATAGTCCTGGTCCCACCTCTTAACTGGTCGCTATTTAATCACTCTCTCTGCTCCAAGAACTTTATCACACCTCTTCTGTGTGCGTGCATGTGTGCGCGTGCGTGCATGTGTGCTTGAGTGAGTATTCGCGCTCACTTGCATAATTTTGGCAAACTCTAGTTCTTGGGCCTCGCACTAAAAAATCCATATTGTAGTATATTCACGTTTATAACATACTACCTACATTATAAACTATACATTATAGCTCGATCACTAGGGCACTCAGCTCACACACTGAGGTCCGGAGTTTGAATCTCCTCCGGTGCGGCTGGAAAACATTAGGGACGTGTTTCCATAAGACACCTGCTGTCCCTGTTCACCCATCAGTCAAATAGGTTCCTGGGTGTTAGTGGACTGGTGTGGGTCGCATCCTGGGTGTTAGTGGACTGGTGTGGGTCGCATCCTGGGTGTTAGTGGACTGGTGTGGGTCGCATCCTGGGTGTTAGTGGACTGGTGTGGGTCGCATGCTGGGTGTTAGTGGACTGGTGTGGGTCGCATCCTGGGTGTTAGTGGACTGGTGTGGGTCGCATCCTGGGTGTTAGTGGACTGGTGTGGGTCGCATCCTGGGTGTTAGTGGACTGGTGTTGGTCGCATCCTGGGTGTTAGTGGACTGGTGTGGGTCGCATCCTGGGTGTTAGTGGACTGGTGTGGGTCGCATCCTGGGTGTTAGTGGACTGGTGTGGGTCGCATCCTGGGTGTTAGTGGACTGGTGTGGGTCGCATCCTGGGACAAAAACTGACCTAATTTGCCCGAAATGCTCAGCATAACAAGCGGCTTTCTATATAGTAGTATGTCATTGATGTCAGCTATGGTCTATATACCTTGTACATGTACTGGTAGTAAATAAAATTATTATTATTATTATTATTATTATTATTATTATTTATTATTATTATTATGCGCTATACATTATACACCATCGTAACTCAATAATATATCTTAAAATTACAAGAATAACACAAACTTCAGATAAACTTGGTACATCACGTGACTTCCAGAGAAAGAAAACGTTTCTTGACAAAGAAAATGTGAAGCGTTATAATGCGATTCTTTATCGACTACGTTTCGCCCACATAGTGGGCTTTACCAAGTGGCCGAAACGTTGTCACTAAAGGATCCCATTATACTACATTTGTGTTTATTTTCTTCCATCGTGTTCCTGTTTTATACCATTTATCTCTAAGGGTAAAAATGGTGAAATTTAAATCTATTGAAATACCAGTAGCCGTCTGCCACCGTCCCAATATTTTATATCTATCGCGGCCGCTGATAGATGCTAGTCATGCTGGTCGAAGACGTAGTGTTTCTTGTGTTTGTTGCGTGTACTCACAGTTGTGTTTGTTGTGTGTACTCACAGTTGTGTTTGTTGCGTGTACTCACAGTTGTGTTTGTTGCATGTACTCACAGTTGTGTTTGTTGCGTGTACTCACAGTTGTGTTTGTTGTGTGTACTCACAGTTGTGTTTGTTGCGTGTACTCACAGTTGTGTTTGTTGCATGTACTCACAGTTGTGTTTGTTGCGTGTACTCACAGTTGTGTTTGTTGCGTGTACTCACAGTTGTGTTTGTTGCGTGTACTCACAGTTGTGTTTGTTGTGTGTACTCACAGTTGTGTTTGTTGCGTGTACTCACAGTTGTGTTTGTTGCATGTACTCACAGTTGTGTTTGTTGCGTGTACTCACAGTTGTGTTTGTTGCGTGTACTCACAGTTGTGTTTGTTGCGTGTACTCACAGTTGTGTTTGTTGCGTGTACTCACAGTTGTGTTTGTTGCGTGTACTCACAGTTGTGTTTGTTGTGTGTACTCACAGTTGTGTTTGTTGCATGTACTCACAGTTGTGTTTGTTGCGTGTACTCACAGTTGTGTTTGCGTGTACTCACAGTTGTGTTTGTTGCGTGTACTCACAGTTGTGTTTGTGTGTACTCACAGTTGTGTTTGTTGTGTGTACTCACAGTTGCGTTTGTTGTGTGTACTCACAGTTGTGTTTGTTGCGTGTACTCACAGTTGTGTTTGTTGTGTGTACTCACAGTTGTGTTTGTTGCGTGTACTCACAGTTGTGTTTGTTGTGTGTACTCACAGTTGCGTTTGTTGTGTGTACTCACAGTTGTGTTTGTTGCGTGTACTCACAGTTGTGTTTGTTGCGTGTACTCACAGTTGTGTTTGCGTGTACTCACAGTTGTGTTTGTTGCGTGTACTCACAGTTGTTTGTTGTGTGTACTCACAGTTGCGTTTGTTGCGTGTACTCACAGTTGTGTTTGTTGCGTGTACTCACAGTTGTGTTTGTTGCGTGTACTCACAGTTGTGTTTGTTGCGTGTACTCACAGTTGTGTTTGTTGCGTGTACTCACAGTTGTGTTTGTTGCGTGTACTCACAGTTGTGTTTGTTGCGTGTACTCACAGTTGTGTTTGTTGCGTGTACTCACAGTTGTGTTTGTTGCGTGTACTCACAGTTGTGTTTGTTGCGTGTACTCACAGTTGTGTTTGTTGCGTGTACTCACAGTTGTGTTTGTTTGCGTGTACTCACAGTTGTGTTTGTTGCGTGTACTCACAGTTGTGTTTGCGTGTACTCACAGTTGTGTTTGTTGCGTGTACTCACAGTTGTTTGTTGTGTGTACTCACAGTTGCGTTTGTTGCGTGTACTCACAGTTGTGTTTGTTGCGTGTACTCACAGTTGTGTTTGTTGCGTGTACTCACAGTTGTGTTTGTTGCGTGTACTCACAGTTGTGTTTGTTGCGTGTACTCACAGTTGTGTTTGTTGCGTGTACTCACAGTTGTGTTTGTTGCGTGTACTCACAGTTGTGTTTGTTGCGTGTACTCACAGTTGTGTTTGTTGCGTGTACTCACAGTTGTGTTTGTTGCGTGTACTCACAGTTGTGTTTGTTGCGTGTACTCACAGTTGTGTTTGTTGCGTGTACTCACAGTTGTGTTTGTTGCGTGTACTCACAGTTGTGTTTGTTGCGTGTACTCACAGTTGTGTTTGTTGCATGTACTCACAGTTGTGTTTGTTGCGTGTACTCACAGTTGTGTTTGCGTGTACTCACAGTTGTGTTTGTTGCGTGTACTCACAGTTGTGTTTGTTGTGTGTACTCACAGTTGTGTTTGTTGTGTGTACTCACAGTTGCGTTTGTTGTGTGTACTCACAGTTGTGTTTGTTGCGTGTACTCACAGTTGTGTTTGTTGCGTGTACTCACAGTTGTGTTTGTTGTGTGTACTCACAGTTGTGTTTGTTGCGTGTACTCACAGTTGTTTGTTGTGTGTACTCACAGTTGCGTTTGTTGCGTGTACTCACAGTTGTTTGTTGTGTGTACTCACAGTTGTGTTTGTTGCGTGTACTCACAGTTGTTTGTTGTGTGTACTCACAGTTGTGTTTGTTGCGTGTACTCACAGTTGTTTGTTGTGTGTACTCACAGTTGTGTTTGTTGCGTGTACTCACAGTTGTTTGTTGCGTGTACTCACAGTTGTGTTTGTTGCGTGTACTCACAGTTGTGTTTGTTGCGTGTACTCACAGTTGTTTGTTGTGTGTACTCACAGTTGTGTTTGTTGCGTGTACTCACAGTTGTGTTTGTTGCGTGTACTCACAGTTGTGTTTGTTGCGTGTACTCACAGTTGCGTTTGTTGCATGTACTCACAGTTGCGTTTGTTGCGTGTACTCACAGTTGTGTTTGTTGCGTGTACTCACAGTTGTGTTTGTTGCGTGTACTCACAGTTTTGTTTGTGTTTACTCACAGTTGCGTTTGTTGCGTGTACTCAGTTGTGTTTGTTGCGTGTACTCACAGTTGTGTTTGTTGCGTGTACTCACAGTTGTTTGTTGCGTGTACTCACAGTTGTGTTTGTTGTGTGTACTCACAGTTGTGTTTGTTGTGTGTACTCAGTTATGTTTGTTGCATGTACTCACAGTTGTGTTTGTTGCGTGTACTCACAGTTGTGTTTGTTGCATGTACTCACAGTTGTGTTTGTTGCATGTACTCACAGTTGTGTTTGTTGCGTGTACTCACAGTTGTGTTTGTTGCGTGTACTCACAGTTGTGTTTGTTGCGTGTACTCACAGTTGTGTTTGTTGCGTGTACTCACAGTTGTGTTTGTTGCGTGTACTCACAGTTGTGTTTGTTGCATGTACTCACAGTTGTGTTTGTTGCGTGTACTCACAGTTGTGTTTGTTGCATGTACTCACAGTGTTATGTTTATGGGGAACAAGATTCCTCCAGTCTTAAATATGCCTTTATGATCACTTACTGAGTTCTAGCTTCACGGCCCCTGTCATACCCATCCTTGAGGCTGCGTATGGGATTTGCCTGCGCCGCCACCAGTGACGCTAGCTCCTCCACCCTGACTCACACAATGCTGGTGACAGCTCTGGGAGTTACTAGAATGCATTTTGTGTCTCCTTTGTCCTGTCACCGCCTCTTCAAGTGTTCTAACCTTTGGATCATCTTCCGTACATGACTGATCCTGTTGGGGACACGCAAATAACTTTGCAAAGGCAATAAAAGGCAACTAATCAAACAAGAACAATAAAGTAAGAACCGCACAAAGACAACGACAAGAACTACACCGGGTAAGAATTGTACAAAAATATCAAACACTGCACAAAAGTAACAATAGACAGGAAGTGCACCAAACACATTAGTAACTGCACTAAAACAACAATAACAAGCAGGAACTGCATAAAACAAGCAGGAACTGCATAAAACAAGCAGGAACTGCATAAAACAAGCAGGAACTGCATAAAACAAGCAGGAACTGCATAAAACAAGCAGGAACTGCATAAAACAAGCAGGAACTGCATAAAGCAAGCAGGAACTGCATAAAACAAGCAGGAACTGCATAAAACAAGCAGGAACTGCATAAAACAAGCAGGAACTGCATAAAGCAAACAGGAACTGCATACAACAAACAGGAACTGCACAAAAACAGGAACTGCATAAAACAAGCAGAAACTGCATAAAACAAACAGGAACTGCATAAAGCAAACAGGAACTGCATAAAGCAAGCAGGAACTGCATAAAGCAAACAGGAACTGCATAAAGCAAACAGGAACTGCATAAAACAAACAGGAACTGCATAAAGCAAACAGGAACTGCATAAAGCAAGCAGGAACTGCATAAAACAGGAACTGCATAAAGCAAACAGGAACTGCATAAAGCAAGCAGGAACTGCATAAAGCAAACAGGAACTGCATAAAGCAAACAGGAACTGCATACAACAAGCAGAAACTGCATAAAACAAACAGGAACTGCATAAAACAAGCAGGAACTGCATAAAACAAGCAGGAACTGCATAAAACAAACAGGAACTGCACAAAAACAGGAACTGCATAAAGCAAACAGGAAATGCATACAACAAGCAGAAACTGCATAAAACAAACAGGAACTGCATAAAACAAGCAGGAACTGCATAAAATAAACAGGAACTGCACAAAAACAGGAACTGCATAAAGCAAGCAGGAACTGCATAAAATAAACAGGAACTGCATAAATCAAACAGGAACTGCATAAAATAAACAGTAACTGCATAAAACAAGCAGGAACTGCATAAAGCAAACAGGAACTGCATAAAACAAGCAGGAACTGCATAAAATAAACAGGAACTGCATAAAACAAGCAGGAACTGCATAAAGCAAACAGGAACTGCAAACAACAAGCAGAAACTGCATAAAATAAACAGGAACTGCATAAAACAAGCAGGAACTGCATAAAGCAAACAGGAACTGCATACAACAAGCAGAAACTGCATAAAACAAACAGGAACTGCATAAAACAAGCAGGAACTGCATAAAACAAGCAGGAACTGCAAACAACAAGCAGAAACTGCATAAAACAAACAGGAACTGCATAAAACAAGCAGGAACTGCATAAAACAAGCAGGAACTGCATAAAATAAACAGGAACTGCATAAAACAAGCAGGAACTGCATAAAGCAAACAGGAACTGCATACAACAAGCAGGAACTGCATAAAACAAGCAGGAACTGCATAAAACAAGCAGGAACTGCATAAAATAAACAGGAACTGCATAAAACAAGCAGGAACTGCATAAAGCAAACAGGAACTGCATACAACAAGCAGGAACTGCATAAAACAAGCAGGAACTAAACAAAAACAACAAAGCAGACAGAAACTACATTAAAACTACAAAAACAGGCAGGAACGGCACAAAAACTTCAAAAACAGGCAGGAACGGCACAAAAACTACAAAAACAGGCAGGAACGGCACAAAAACTACAAAAACAGGCAGGAAAAGGCACAAAAACTACAAAAACAGGCAGGAACGGCACAAAAACTTCAAAAACAGGCAGGAACGGCACAAAAACTACAAAAACAGGCAGGAACGGCACAAAAACAGAACTTTCAAGGGTCTCAACTCAACCCTCTCCCAAAGGACTTGGAATCTGCCTCTCATTTTTTTTGCAATAGGCAAAAGCAACATTTTTCCCCGGTTTTCTTTTTTCTTTATTTGTTTTTATTTAGGAACGATTACTCCACCGGGGGAAGGGAGACATCCCCAGAGGAAGTGTCCGGGTTATTCCTGAAGTGAAATACCCCAGGGGACGCGGGGAGTGGAGGCGAGAAGACGAATTTCTTATTTACGGGGAAGCGTGAAACCCCCTGGGGCTCTTGCAGCTTGTGGAAGGGGGGGGGGGACTGGGAGGTATTCTGGTTTGACCTGAAGGAAGGGAAGGGCAGCTTCTGTTCCTTGGATCAAGGGCCCTTCGTCAGTATAAAGCACTCTTTTTTTTAAGGGACAGGTATCTGGTAATTAAACTGTAGGGGTAACTCAGTGGTTACGTACACTGACAGTATGGAAATGAGACACGCAGTGAGTTTTATGGCAATTTATTGTGAAGATGTTTCGCCCGCCAGGGACTTTATCAGGTGATAGTCTCTGTTGTGTGAAACGTCGCCTCATCTTTTACCGTTCTCTGTATCAGACTGATCAAGCCACTGGCTGGCTTAATCAATAAAGATACCAAAGTGTTGCACAAGTGTTGCAAGAGTGTTGCACAAGTGTTGCACAAGTGCTGCACAAGTTGCACAAATGTCACATTTTTCAACTTGTCAGTTTTCTAAGCCATTTATATCACCACTAAGCTTAAATACGTATTTCAAGCTGGGAATATCAAAGCAGGTATGTATACAAGTAGTAGTGTATTCAGGAAGTCGGGTGTACGGGTGGCTTTGTATTCAGGAAGTCGGGTGTACAGGTGGCTTTGTATTCAAGAAGTCGGGTGTACGGGTGGCTTTGTATTCAGGAAGTCGGGTGTACAGGTGGCTTTGTATTCAGGAAGTCGGGTGTACAGGTGGCTTTGTATTCAGGAAGTCGGGTGTACAGGTGCCTTTGTATTCAGGAAGTCGGGTGTACGGGTGGCTTTGTATTCAGGAAGTCGGGTGTACGGGTGGCTTTGTATTCAAGAAGTCGGGTGTACGGGTGGCTTTGTATTCAGGAAGTCGGGTGTACAGGTGGCTTTGTATTAAAGAAGTCGGGTGTACGGGTGGCTTTGTATTCAGGAAGTCGGGTGTACAGGTGGCTTTGTATTCAGGAAGTCGGGTGTACAGGTGGCTTTGTATTCAGGAAGTCGGGTGTACAGGTGGCTTTGTATTCAGGAAGTCGGGTGTACAGGTGGCTTTGTATTCAGGAAGTCGGGTGTACAGGTGACTTTGTATTCAGGAAGTCGGGTGTACAGGTGGCTTTGTATTCAGGAAGTCGGGTGTACAGGTGGCTTTGTATTCAGGAAGTCGGGTATACAGGTGGCTTTGTATTCAGGAAGTCGGGTGTACAGGTGGCTTTGTATTCAGGAAGTCGGGTGTACAAGTGACTTTGTATTCAGGAATTCGGGTGTACAGGTGGCTTTGTATTCAGGAAGTCAGGTGTATAGGTGGCTTTGTATTCAGGAAGTCGGGTGTATGGGTGGCTTTGTATTTAGGAAGTCGGGTGTACAGGTTGCTTTGTATTCAGGAAGTCGGGTGTACAGGTGGCTTTGTATTCAGGAAGTCGGGTATATAGGTGACTTTGTATTCAGGAAGTCGGGTGTACATGTGGCTTTGTATTCAGGAAGTCGGGTGTACAGGTGGCTTTGTATTCAGGAAGTCGGGTGTACAAGTGACTTTGTATTCAGGAAGTCGGGTGTACAAGTGACTTTGTATTCAGGAAGTCGGGTGTACAAGTGGCTTTGTATTCAGGAAGTCGGGTATACAGGTGACTTTGTATTCAGGAAGTCGGGTGTACAAGTGACTTTGTATTCAGGAAGTCGGGTGTACAGGTGACTTTGTATTCAGGAAGTCGGGTATACAGGTGACTTTGTATTCAGGAAGTCGGGTGTACAAGTGGCTTTGTATTCAGGAAGTCGGGTATACAGGTGACTTTGTATTCAGGAAGTCGGGTGTACAAGTGACTTTGTATTCAGGAAGTCGGGTGTACAAGTGGCTTTGTATTCAGGAAGTCGGGTATACAGGTGACTTTGTATTCAGGAAGTCGGGTGTACAAGTGACTTTGTATTCAGGAAGTCGGGTGTACAGTTGACTTTGTATTCAGGAAGTCGGGTATACAGGTGACTTTGTATTCAGGAAGTCGGGTATACAGGTGACTTTGTATTCAGGAAGTCGGGTGTACAGGTGGCTTTGTATTCAGGAAGTCGGGTGTACAGGTGGCTTTGTATTCAGGAAGTCGGGTGTACAGGTGGCTTTGTATTCAGGAAGTCGGGTGTACAGGTGGCTTTGTATTCAGGAAGTCGGGTGTACAGGTGGCTTTGTATTCAGGAAGTCGGGTGTACAGGTGGCTTTGTATTCAGGAAGTCGGGTGTACAGGTGGCTTTGTATTCGGGAAGTCGGGTGTACAGGTTGCTTTGTATTCAGGAAGTCGGGTGTACAGGTGGCTTTGTATTCAGGAAGTCGGGTGTACATGTGGCTTTGTATTCAGGAAGTCGGGTGTACAGGTGGCTTTGTATTCAGGAAGTCGGGTGTACAGGTGACTTTGTATCCAGGAAGTCGGGTGTACAAGTGGCCTTGTATTCAGGAAGTCGGGTGTACAGGTGACTTTGTATCCAGGAAGTCGGGTGTACAAGTGGCCTTGTATTCAGGAAGTCGGGTGTACAGGTGACTTTGTATTCAGGAAGTCGGGTGTACAAGTGCCTTTGTATTCAGGAAGTCGGGTGTACAGGTGGCTTTGTATTCAGGAAGTCGGGTGTACAAGTGCCTTTGTATTCAGGAAATCGGGTGTACAAGTGCCTTTGTATTCAGGAAGTCGGGTGTACAAGTGCCTTTGTATTCAGGAAGTCGGGTGTACAGGTGGCTTTGTATTCAGGAAGTCGGGTGTACAGGTGGCTTTGTATTCAGAAAGTCGGGTGTACAAGTGCCTTTGTATTCAGGAAGTCGGGTGTACAAGTGCCTTTGTATTCAGGAAGTCGGGTGTACAAGTGCCTTTGTATTCAGGAAGTCGGGTGTACAAGTGCCTTTGTATTCAGGAAGTCGGGTGTACAAGTGCCTTTGTATTCAGGAAGTCGGGTGTACAGGTGACTTTGTATTCAGGAAGTCGGTGTGACAAGTGCCTTTGTATTCAGGAAGTCGGGTGTACAAGTGACTTTGTATTCAGGAAGTCGGGTGTACAGGTGGCCTTGTATTCAGGAAAATTCGTACACTGCGTGTTAAGAATGTTAACTGGAACATGAACATAATTACTGATAACAGATGTCAGTTTGTTTTTCATGAGCCTTGGTAAGTCACCAGTAGCTCAGTGGGAGGAACGTTCGTCTTGCAACCATAAGAACTCTGGTTCGATTCACAATCTGGGTAAGATGTTTGAGCAGGGTTTTTTTTTACATCTGTTGTCCCTGTTCATCTAACAGCAAATACGTACCTGGGTGTTAGTCAGCTGTTGTTGTTGTTACTATTATTATTATTAGTAATATATTATAGTAATTATTATTATATTTTCTCAAAAATTTGTGTGGATCATACTGTGCCACGAGTCGGGGTGTGTGATTCAGGAGGTTCAGTTTCCATCAAAACATCAAAGAATGAATCTGTGTTAAAAGGTTGGGCTTTCGGTGAGGAGGTCAGTTAGAATGAGTGCGACAGGGCGTTATAAATGACAGCTAGAGGACAGTCTGTTAAGATACGTCAAACTGACATTGTGACCTGGCAGCTCTCGCAGACAGGTGCCAGGCGTCTCTCCTTGAGGCAACCGTGTGTGAGTCGTTTGTGTCAGTGAAATTTGGCTGTATCTCGTTCATTGATACAGGAAGGACATAGGTGTAGAATGGGATGAGAGACAACAGGGTGTTGCGCGAAAGTTATCCAGTTATCTAGCATTTGGAAGAGCGAGCAACAGTGTACTGGAGAGAGATCGCTATGAGTTGATACTGTGTGTACGCACAAGTAATAGAAAAATCGTTTTCATGTAGGAATGACCATACATTTGAAGGAAAAGCAGAGGCGAACTCGTTAGTGGCGAGGAGGTAGAAGGTAGTATGTATTAATTAACAACACAACTTTGAGTTGCACTTTCAACTTGCACTAAGTCAGGGGAAAATTGCTTCTCTGATAAAAGATCTCTATGGAAAAGCTGCACTGTGCCTCGGAGGGCTAAGATACAGGTTCGGGACAAAATGTAATGCCAGGTCGTGTTACAAGTTTTTCCTAGATCGAGAAAATGCAGTAAATGATTTGTTATCAAGGAGAGCATCACGAATGTATATATAGAGGAGGATTAATCAGTAGTTAGTGGACCAGTACTTTCTATAACCTAATTAATAAGAGAGAGTTTTGGGCTGCGATGGGGTCTATAATGAGAAGTGTCATAACCCATGGTCCCTGGTTTTCCACTAAAAAATATAACCCTTCTGGGCCAAATATGACTAAAAAAACAACTTGGAAGAGAAAATTTAGTGATGTAGGGCGTCAGTGTCAGAGTTTGTGGCCATGGATGTCAACAAGCTCAGCTGGTATTGGTTAACACACAGATTAGCGTCGATGTGAGTTCGCGGAGTATGAAAGAAATGTTGTAAGGTGCCGCAATACGAGACGTAAAATGCAATGGGGTCGACTTTAACTCTCGTTTGAACTGAGGAAAAGATAAATATAGCCATTGAGAAACACGAACGAGGTGATGTCCAATTGCTCTGGCAACTTCTTGCAACATTCTGGCAACATTCTTGCCAGCAATTGTAGGAAAGGGACCAGGGCCTGGAGGGCACTTGTCTGCTAACTTTCGTATTTTTCCAGACTGCGCATATAAGAGGAAATAACAGTTACAGTCGATATGTAAACCCACCAAGTTGGTTTAACTGTCCGTATGTGATGAAAATGGTTTTGAAACCGACAAGTTGCAGACACTTGTGCAACATCTAGGAATCTTTACTGAGGAAGCGTGTCGCCAGCCAATGGCTTCTTCAGTCCAATACAGAGAATAACAGTGGAAGATGAGGAGTTTGAGGTAATCAATCTCTCAGTCTGGAGTCAATGCGTTCAATCCATCAATCTTGATGGACTGAATATATTAACTCCAGGCTAAGGGACTGACTACCTCAAACTCCTCATCTTCCACTTTTATTCTCTGTATTGGACTGAAGAAGCCATTGGCTGGTGACACGTTTTCCTAAATGTTGCACTAGTGTCTCATTCTACAGTTATTTGTATAACACGACGCTTGTGCACTCTCGCTTGTTTGTGAACAAGGAACGAGTCTATACTTCGACTGTAATGGTAGTGGACCACCGCTGCGCGAGCAGTCATATCACCAAGGGACATTTTTCCTTTAAATAATGCTTACCCTGGGTCCTGGGAATTGAAAGTGTGGTTGCAGAGAGAACAGTGGTGATTATCGAGTTTGGATGATCAGGAAAAACACCTGAAAAAAAGAGGCATGGCGTGCATAACGTGTCTGATCTGCACGCTCAGATTCCCACCAGGATCGACGAGGATGTCAGGTGTCAGAGCTGGAAGTAACGAAAATCGAGGAACGACCGCTGTCATGGAAGTCATTTTTTATAGTCCAATCGCATTTAACACTACGGAAGAGGAGCAGATAGAGTTATACACGAGAGAGTATATGTGTGCGGAATCTAGATGTGTAGGAACACAAACAATAAGGTTGAGGAGAGGTAGAGGAGTAAGGAATAGACTGACCTCCGCGAGAGTTACAATACGACCCTTCCCAGAGCAAACGAGTTAAAAATCACCCAATAAAAGGAGTGGTGTAGGCAAGGATGAAATCAGAGATTACACGTTAGATAAAGACAAGGGGCGTGAAAGGGAAACATAAAGAGCAGACCGTGAAGCACTTGCCTCAGCAGACACGGACTCTGCAACACACTCAACACTCAGCAACACACTCAAGCTGACTATGATCGAAAATTCGAAAAGGAGGATATATCATTGAGTACAAAAAAAGGGGCAGTTTCGTAAAGTGTCTCGTTGAAAAAAAAAGGGGCGAGTGGTTGTAAAAGTAGACAGCCAGAGATAGAAATGTTGTCTGTGTTAAGTAGTTTTCGTTCTTGTAAACACATGCAAGGGAAAACTGGGAGATCAACATCTGAAGCTTTAAGCAATAGACTGTTTTGGGTGCATCCTGGGAGAGGAAAGTAGTGTACCTAATACCGTGTGTGAGGTTTAAAATGAGCTGAGACAAGATAACAGCTCTTAGCTTATGAAGTGGATCGTATAAATATGTTTCGTGTTAATGTAAGCGTTTATAGCTTAGGGTATCCATTAAAAACCTCCGTTACCAATGAGAGACCTGGGAGCAACAATCAGAAAAACAATTATTTCCTTCAAAGCACAATTAACTAACAATTTCAATCTTAACTAAATCTTCACATCTGGTCCATCTTCCTTCGCTTCACTTCCCCTCAAGGAAGGTTCCTTGACGCTGGTCAGGGGTTCTTGATCTAGGGAACTGGATCTGTGCTTCAGTTCCCTGAATTAAGCCTGAATACCTTCTACACCCCCACAGGTGCTGTATAATCCCTACGGGTTTAGCGCTCCTCCATGATTGTAAAAAAAAATCTCTTCATCTAATTAAAATCTAAACAGACGAGGCTAACCTATTCTATTATCAGCATTTTCTTATATACTTTCGAATGAAATTGGAGCCCTGTTTTCGAAAAAATATTTTAAGTATATAAGTATTAATTGGCTTCCAGTATTATGTCTATTACATTTAAATAATAGTCAAGAATATTAATATCATGTAATATTTATAATACCTGTTAATAATTCACACAATATTATTCTTAAATCTATATATATATGGATTTGTCAGTTAAAAACAGAGTAGGGGAGTTAGTAGATGGGGAGAGGGAGGTATTAGGTAGATGGCGAGAATATTTTGAGGAACTTTTAAATGTTAAGGAAGAAAGGGAGGCGGTAATTTCATGCACTGGTCAGGGAGGTATACCATCTTTTAGGAGTGAAGAAGAGCAGACTGTAAGTGTGGGGGAGGTACGTGAGGCATTACGTAGAATGAAAGGGGTAAAGCAGCTGGAACTGATGGGATCATGACAGAAATGTTAAAAGCAGGGGGGATATAGTGTTGGAGTGGTTGGTACTTTTGTTTAATAAATGTATGAAAGAGGGAAGGTACCTAGGGATTGGCAGAGAGCATGTATAGTCCCTTTATAAAAGGGAAGGGGACAAAAGAGACTGAAAATTATAGAGGAATAAGCTTACTGATATACCGGGAAAAGTGTACGGTAGGGTTATAATTGAAAGAATTAGGGGTAAGACAGAATGTGGGATTGCGGATGAGCAAGGGGGTTTCAGAGTGGGTAGGGATGTGTAGATCAAGGGGTTTACATTGAAGCATATATGTGAACAGTATTTAGATAAAGGTAGGGAAGTTTTTATTGCATTTATGGATTTAGAAAAGGCATATGATAGAGGGGATAAGGGGCAATGTGGCAGATGTTGCAAGTATAGGGAATAGGTGGTAAGTTATTAAATGCTGTAAAGAGTTTTTATAGGAAGTGAGCTCAGGTTAGGGTGGTAGAAGAGAGGAGACTCCTTCCCGTAAAAGTAGGTCTTAGACAGGGATGTTAATGTCACCATGGTTGTTTAATATTTTTAAAAGATGGGGTTGAAAGGAAGTAAAGCTAGGGTGTTCGGGAGAGGGGGGGGAAATTAAAATTTTTGGGGGAATCAAATTCAAAATGGAAATTGACACAGTTACTTTTTTGCTGATGATACTGTGCTTAGGGGAGATTCTAAAGAAAAAATTGCAAAGGTTAGTGGATGAGTTTGAGAATTGGGGTGTAAAGGTAGAAAGTTGAAAGTGAACATAGAAAAAGAGTAAGGTGATGGGGGTGTCAAATATTAGATAAAGAAAAATTGGATATCAAATTGGGGAGGAGGAGTATGGAAGAAGTGAATTTTTTTCAGATACTTGGAGTTAAACGTGTCGGCGGATGGATTTATGAAGGATGAGTTAATCATAGAATTGATGGGGGAAAAAAGGTGAGTGGTGCGTTGAGGTATATGTGGAGTCAAAAAACGTTATCTAGGAGGCAAAGAAGGAATTAATGAAAGTATAGTAGTACCAACACCCCTTATAGGGGTGTGAAGCTTGGTGGTAAATGCAGCAGCGGGGAGACGGTTGAGAGCAGTGGAGATTCCTTTTTAAAGGGGCAATGTGTGGAGTAAATATTATGCAGAAAATTCGGAGTGTGGAAATTAGGAGAAGGGTGGAGTTAATAAAAGTTTTAGTCAGAGGCAGAAGAGGGGTTGTTGGGGTGGTTTGGTCTTTTTAGAGAGAATGGATCAAAGTAGAATGACATGGAAAGCATATAAATCTATAGGGAAGGAAGGCGGGTAGGGTCGTCCTCGAAAGGGTGGAGAGAGGGGTAAAGGAGGTTTTGTGGGCAAGGGGCTTGGACTTCCAGCAAGCGTGCGTGAGCGTTTTTAGATAGGAGTGAATGGAGAAGAATGGTACTTGGACTTGACGATCTGTGGAGTGTGAGCAGGGTAATATTTAGTGAAGGATTCAGGGAAACCATTATATTTCATATAGTCGGACTTGAGTCCGGGAAATGGAAGTACAAGCCTGCATTTTAAAGGAGGGTTTGGGATATGGCAGTGTGGAGGGATATTTTGTGTATTTTTATATGTGTATGCTTCTAGACTGTTGTATTCTAAAGCACCTCTGCAAAAACAGTGATAATGTGCGAGTGGGGTGAAAGTGTTGATGATGATGAAAGTATTTTTTTTTTGGGGATTTTTTTTCTTTTTTGGTCACCCTGCCTCGGTGGGAGACGGCCGACTTGTTGAAAAAAAAAAAAAAAAAAAAAAATATATATATATATATATATATAATATATATATATATAATATATATATATATAAATATATAATATATATATATATCCTTTTAAATTCCTTGCTAAAAACTTCGGGTCACAGTGTTCGTCTCAGAGCAAATACCAATCTCTTTGACCTGGTTCACTATCCTTACCCTTTTTCAATACAGGATGACGTGCCCACCTGACCAGGGGGTCGGTGCTATTTCAACAGGGAGACCTCGTCCATTTCCACTGGATCAATCCATTCCACCAGTTGAGGAGAAAGACTTAGCTCCCACTGACTTCCCAGATGAAGTCAAGCGTTTGTTGACTCTGTTAAACAAACGTCGTAGAGCCATTGCCTTACCAGGTGAGAAGATGGGTATAACGAACTTATTGTCCCATCGTATTCCACTTGAACCTGATACTAGACCTATCTATATACCTGCGTACAGAATGCCTCATTCCCAAGTTGCTGTCGCAGAAGAACTGATCAATCAAATGCTCGATGATGGAGTTATTGCATATAGCAATTCACCCTGGAATGCGCCCTTAATCCTAGTGCCTAAGAAGGACGGTACTTGGCTCCCAGTGATTGACTTTAGGAAGTTAAATGCGAAAACTATTCCAGGTCGCTTCCCACTTCCTGTACTAGGTGATCTTTTATGCAACATTGGAGATAAAGTCTTCTCGACCCCGGACTTGTTACAAGGGTTTTGGCAAGTCCTTTTTCACGAGGACAGCCAAGAGTTAACTGCATTCTCTACTCCCACAGGTCATTATCATTTCCTTCAAATGGCTTTTGGATTACGATCCTCTCCTATCAAAACCCTCTAACTCATGACAATATCTTTAGAGGTCTTATAGTAAAGCACTTATGGTGTACCTAAAATGACGTAATCGTCAGTCCGAAGATGTGGATACCCCATCTGAAAAGACTTGATATAGTACTTGGTAAGCTTGAAGAAGCCAATTTAAAGATCAAACTGTCCAAATGTCAATTTTTTAGATCAGAAATCAAGTTTCTTGGTCACGTAGTCACTCCTAGAGGGGTTACGACTGATCAAAGTAAAGTAACGGCAGTACTAAATTTTCCACCCCCCAAAATTGCTGATGCTGTAAGATCCTTTGTGGGTCTAGCAGGTTTCTACAGATCTTTCATTGCAAATTTTTCTTAAATAGCAGCTTCTCTAAGTGAATTGCTTAAGAAAGATGCTCCTTTCGTTTGGACCTTCCGTCAAAAAAGAGCATTCCAGACACTAAAAGAAAAGCTAACATCTGCTCCCATTTTGAAATTCCCAAATTTTTCTAAGCCCTTCTATTTGACAATTGATGCTAGTTCAATTGGCATAGGTGCCGTACTAGCTCAGAAGACTGATGGCAAGTACAATGCAGTTGCATTTGCTAGCTGAGTCCTTACGAAGGCTGAATGTAATTATACAGTAACGGAAAAAGAAGCTTTAGCAATAGTATGGTCTTTAAAGCACTTCCGAGACATTATTTACCAGTACCCTGTTCATCTCTTGACAACCATGCACCACTGATACCTTTATTTCCAGAACAAACAACCTACTGGAAGGTTTGCCAATGGACCTTGACTATCCAAATTCAATCCCACTTTTGAACATTTACCTGGCAAGTCAAATGTATCGCAGATGCCTTATCGCGACACTTATGTAGTAAAATGCAGAGCCTCCATTTACTGCAGAGGATGTAAAGAATGCCCAAAGAACAATCCCATGTGGCTGGTGTGATTCGATTCCTGCTTCAGGAAGATCTTATTCTGACTGTGAAGCCACCAGCACCCATCAGTGACTTTGTAATGAGCCAAGAATTACTGTATCGAACAGCCGAGTTTTGGGGACTCCCCAAACAGAAGAGTTTTAACCAGTTAGTAATTCCACAGTCACTAGTGAACATAGCTCTACAGCTAGTTCACGATGCACCAGGTTTTTGCACACCCCGGTATGGATCGTTCTGTGAAACAAGCCAGAATGAAGTACTTTGGCCACGTATGGCAAACTGACATTTCAGAGAATGTTAAGAAATGTATGTTTGTAGCAACATAAAGGAAATGCAATGTCCTAATCCAATCCAAGTGTACCCAACCACTACGAACCATGGAAAGAGTTGCCCTTGATTTGTTAACCAATTTAAATATTCCCTCCAAGGCAACAAACGTCTGTGTGTTATGGTAGACCATTTCACCAGATATTGTAAGTTAGTTCCTATTGCAGATAAGACTGCAGAGACAGTAGCTAAAGCGTTTAAAGAACGCATTATCTGCAGGCATACCACCCCTAAGTCCTTAATAACAAATAATGGAGATGAATTCTGTAATGAGATTCTTGAAAATTTGTGTACTTTGTACAAGATCTCTAAATCCACCATAGTTCCTCATCATCCTGCCAGCAATGGGTTAGCTGAACGAACCAATAAGAAAGTACTTGATGTCTTGAGAGCCACTATCAACCCCAATAGTGAAACTTGGGATGAAGTGCCATAAATTCTGCTTACAGTGCTTTCATAGGTGATACTCCACATTATGCACTGTATGGTGTAGACAAGCATTTACCCTATGAGTTGTTATATTCTACTCCGAAACCCAATTACAACCCTGATGATTTCATAGCAACTCGTACCAGCATAGCTCAGAGTGTTTTTAGAAGAATCCGTGAAACACTTCATAAATCAACCCAATTACAACCCTGATGATTTCATAGCAACTCGTACCAGCATAGCTCAGAGTGTTTTTAGAAGAATCCGTGAAACACTTCATAAATCAACAGCAGAATTTACTAGAGTAACTAATAGCCATGCTAAGCCGTCAAAAGTTAAAGTAGGTTCAAGAGTAATGCTGACAAATTTCAACAAAACATCTGAAATGCCTAAGTTCGATCAAAAGTTTGTTGGCCCTTATGGAGTTGTAGAATATATCTCTGGCAATAAGTATAAGGTTAGAGAAATTAGTACTGGTAAGTACAAAGAATCGCATTTAGATCATATGAAATTAGTATGCGATGTTGATGATATTGCTACCCAGACTAATGTGACAGATGCTGACAGTCCTCTTGACTCTGTACCTTCTACCTCAAATATTCAGTCAGATAATCAACCTGAATGTCGCTATGTTTTGCGTACTCGACTAGTAATGAGAAACCCACAAGTATCTTTTGTAGATACTCATTCAGATCTCCCTCAGTCAAGGCAGAGGAATTCGATCCTCCCAGAGATGATAACCATTCTGCATATGTAAACCGCACCCCCCGCAAATTTTGGGGTTTTAAATGTACATAGTCTGTATAACTAGATGTCGAGATGAAGGAAATTGTCAGCTGTGTGTTTTGTTATTAACTGATCATTTTTTTTTTCAAAAATTTTTTTTTTTTCGTGTTCATGTTCCCTCCATATTCTGAGAATTTGACAGTAATGATCTGAGTGCACCAGATGTCTACTGTTAATTTCACCTTGTATATATATATTTATTCTTCCTCAGAATCCGTAGAGTGCATGAAAACAGATTGATCGATCAATTCCATCCATATTGTACAATGATTTGTTCTTATAAGTCGTAATGCATTACGTTAAAACTCATTATGTTAACACCCATTACGTAAAACTCATTATGTTAACATCCATTATACCATCCATTAGTTCTAAGTTATATATATATGAATTTGTTATTGTATAGAATCAGCCCAGAACCACCTGCCTGTTCAGCCTATAGCATAGTAGTGTATGTCGAGACGACATACGTAACATGACCGAGCTGTCAGCATAGTTGCTGATCCTCCTTTACATGTGTTGTATGCATAGATTAGTTGAGTATCATAGTACCATCCATGTGTTTATATAGAAGAACCCTTAGGCCTGTGTATGACGTCACGGGGTACAGCTTGAGGCAGTGAGACGAGCTGCCTCGCTCTCACTCGGCGATTAGACATCCAGGCAGTGACACGGCAGGCTGGGCCCATCCATTCCTTACCACAGTCTGACAATATATATCATTACCATCCAACAAGTGAGTTTACCTTATCCATCATATCTCCTTAAGAACCCTACAAACATATATATATATATATATATATATATATATATATATATATATATATATATATATATATATATATATATATATGTTGTGCCGAATATGTAAAACTGGTCAATTAGCAAGAACTCATTTAAAATTAAGTCCTTTCTAAAAATTTTCTCTTATACATTTAAAGATATATTTTTTTCATTAATGTTAATGAAAAAATTTTAATTTTGCACCAAAAGCATCTTAGAAAACTTACCTAACCTTATTATAACAAGCACAATTTATTTTAGCCTAACCCAACTAAATATATTTTAGATTTGTTTACGATAATTTAATACTAAAAAACACAGTGAAATATATTTTTTTCGTTAGGTTCAGAATGATTTTGGCGAAATTATTGCATAAACAAATTTTCGCTTGTCCTATATGGCAAGATGAGCGTTGCTATTTAAGCCAAGATCGCAAGTTTATATATATATATATATATATATTGTCAGCTGCCTTGGACCAAACTTCTAGCGTTAGCTGAGCGCCAAGGTATTGGACCACTGTGGTACGGTGGTAGAGCACTGCGTACATTGTTCTATTCCAAGGTTAGTAGGTTCGAGTCTCCTTCAACCTGAGGTTAGTGTTTATATATATATATATATATATATATATATATATATATATATATATTATATAATATATATACACACACACATAATAACTATAATGAAAAATAGTGAAATTCCAAGCGCATTCGTGATTTGTGACATTATGCAGTGTAGTGTGAGTCAGACTGAAACATTGCGGGTTCAAGCCACGTACCAACAATCTTACTCTCAGAATTATTATTCTTGCCACGGGACAAATACATTAGTGTTTAGTTGAAAAAGATTTGCTTGTTTAACGCGATATTTTTCACCATGAGAACGTCTTAGCTTTTAGTTATTATGTGCACTCATGTGGAGCGTAAACCCGTAGGAGGGGTGTCACACAGCGTCTAGGGAATGGGAGGTAATCCATTTTGATCCCTGGAAGGGAAGGGGTAGCTCCAATTCGTTAGATCAAGAGTACATCACAGTCATCAAGGACCCTCCCATGAAGCAGAGAGAGAGTTACAGTGCTAGCACCAGTGTACTAAAGTGTATTCTTACCTACACAATACAAACACACTAACTCATTTTCCTACACTTGACTCAATAAATCACGTCATTGGACGTGATTTATTGAAGCTCTTATGGGCCGCACACACGCGTGAATGTCTTGTTTACCTGTGTGCGTGTTTATATATATATATATAAATATATATATATATATATATATTATATATATATATTATATATATATATAATATAATATATAATATATATACACACCACATGTCTGTCTATAGACATGCACAGTCCACTGCCTCCCTCCGGGTAAGAGAGTGGTGTCTGTTGTCTTGGCCAGCCATACAGTCGGTGGCTGTTGTCTTGGTCCAGCCATACAGTCGGTGGCTGCTGTCTTGGTCAGCCATACAGTCGGTGGCTGCTGTCTTTGTCAGCCATACAGTCGGTGGCTGCTGTCTTGGCCAGCCATACAGTCATCACTTACTCCACCTTCACCTGTTCTCAGACACCCACAGTCTTGTCATCCTCCACATCACAGTGTCAACATGGTTCATCTTATTAGAGACCTGCTTCATAGGCTTACTCTCTCAAGTAAACTGTACACCTCTAACAATACTTTACGATATACATATATATATATATTTTATATATATATATATATATATATATATATATATATTATATATATATATATATATATATATTTCTTCTTTCTTTCAACATACCAGCCGTATCCCACCGAGGCGGGTGGCCCAAAAGAAAAAACTAAAGTTTCTCTTTTTAAATTTATAATATATACAGGAGAAAGGGGTTACTAGCCCCTTGCTCCCGGCTTTTAGTCGCCTCTTACAACACGCATGGCTTACGGAGAAGAATTCTGTTCCACTTCCCCATGGAGTAAGAGAAATAAACAAGAACAAGAACTGAAAGAAAATAGAAGAAAACCCAGAGGGGTGTGTGTGTATATATATATGTTGTACATATATATATATATTTAATATTTATAAAATAAATATATATTTTATACATATATATATATATTTTTATTTTATATATACGTGCCGAATGGGTTAAAACTGGTCTTTAGCAAAAAACAAAATTTAAAATTAAGCCCTTTTCAAAAATTTTCTTTTAGACGTTTTAAAATATTTTTTTTTAAATTTTGTTAATGTAAAAAAAAATTTAATTTTGACCAAAAAAACCCAAAAAGAAAATTTAAAACCTTATTATAAAAAAGCCCCAATTTAATTTAGCCTAATTTTACAAAAATTTAATACCCAATCAAAAAGAAATATATTTTTTTTTTCGTTGGGTTCAGAATGATTTTTGCGAAATTATTACATCAAAAATTTTTCGCTTGTCTTATTCAGCAAAGGAGCTTTCCCCTTTAATTTAAGAAAAAAAACGCAAGTTTTACCTATTGGGCACGATTTTACTCCCTTAAAGGAAAAAAGTTTCACTTCTCGCTATATACACTATTTTTATAAAAAAGGGAAGCACTAAAACCCTTTAGGTTTAAAAACAGCGCCTGGGGGGGGGATGGAAGGTATTGGGGTTTAATTCAAGAACTGGAGCACAGACCCAGTTCCCTAGATCAAGACCCCCTCACCAGCGTCAAGGAATTTCCCCGGGGGGGTTTCGCTATATAAAAAAAAATATCAGTGATGATATAAGAGTGTTGACAGAAATTCGGGACCCACTCAGAAGGGGAGTTTTGGCAAACAACAAGTTTGGGGGGGTTTACATTTTTTCTTGACTTTGTTTGGGCCCCAACCTCTTTCCCTAAAGTTTTTGATTGGGCCCGAAGATGCGTATTTGGGGCTTTTCGGGTTGTCTCAGGAACAACTCACTAAAAACACACCCCCCTTCGAGTTAGTTCCAAAATTCCTTCGTCAGTGTTGGCGCTTGTGCCCAGTGTCCTCCGCAGTGTTAGCCCGCTTGTTCAGTGTCCCCCTTTCCAGTGTTGTCGCTTGTGTCAGTGTCCCCCCGTCAGTTTTAATTTGTTTTGTTAGTGTCCCCTCGTCATTGTTAGTTTTTTGGTTGTCAGTTTTCCTCCTCAGTGTTATTCGCGTTCAGTGCCTTCGTCAGTTTTAAAGTCCTTGGCCGTTCCCCCGTCAGTGTTGGGCGTTTGGTGTCATTTTTCCCTCGTCGGGTTTAGTCGCTTTTGCCCAGGGCCCCTCGCCCAGTGTTACCCCCCGCTTTTTGTCAGGTCCTTCTTTTCAGTGTTAGTGGGTTTTGTGTCAGTGTCCCCCCGCCCAGTGTTAGTTGTTTGGTGTCAGTGCCCTTTTTCGTCATTTTTAGTCGCTTGGGGTCGTTGCCCCTCCGTCATTGTTTTGCTTGTGTCAGTGTCCTTCGTCAGTGTTAGCCCGTTTTGTTTTGGGTGTCCCCCGTCATGTTAGTCGCTTGTGTCGTGTCCTCCGCCCAGTGTTATTTGCTTGTGTCAGTGCCCTTCGTCAGTTTTAGTCGCTTGTTTTTTCAGTGTCCTCCGTCATTTTAGTTGTTTTTTCCCAGTGTCCCCCGCCCAGTTTTTAGTCGTTTGTGTCAGGGGCCCTCCGTCATTTGTTAGTCCTTGTGTCGTGCCCTTTCCCGTCAGTGTTAGCCCGCTTGTGTCGTGCCCCCTCGTCAGTTTTTGTCGTTTTGTGTCGGGGCCCTCGTCAGTTTTAGTCGCTTGTTCAGTTTTCCTCCGTCGTGTTGTCCTTGTGTCGGTTTTTTCCTCCGTCATGTTAGTCGTTTTGGTGTCAGGGGCCCCTCGTCAGTGTTAGTCCCCTTTGGTCGTGTCCCTCGCCCAGTTTTGGTCGTTTGTGTCATTTGTCCTCCGTCATTGTTAGTCCTTTTGTCAGGCCCCCTCGTCGTGTTAGTCGTTGTTCGGTGTTCCCCGCCCAGTTTAGTCGCTTGTGCCCAGGGGTCCCTCTTTCAGTGTTAGTCGCTTGTGTCAGTGTCCTCCGTAAATTTAGTCGCTTTTTTCATTTGTCCCCGTCAGTGTTTATCGTTTTGTGTCAGGTCCCTCGTCAGGGGTTAGTCGCTTGTTTTTTCATTTGCCCCTCTCAGTGTTAGTCGTTTTTGTTTTCCAGTGCCCCCTTCGTCAGGGGTTAGTCGTTTTGTGCGGTTTTCCTCCGCATGTTAGTCGCTTGGCCCAGTGTCCCCCCGGGCAGTGTTTAGTCGCTTGGGGTCAGTGCCCCTTTCGTCAGTTTTTAGTCGTTTTTGTCATTTGGCCCTCGCCCATGTTATCGTTGTGTCATTTGTCCCTCGTCAGTGTTTCGCTTGTGTCAGGCCCCTCGTCAGTGTTAGTCGCTTTTTGTGGGGTTTTTCCTCGTCAGGTTAGTCGCTTGTGTCAGTTTTCCCCTCGCCCAGGGGTTAGTCCCTTGTGTGGTTTGTCCTCCTCAGTTTGGGCGCTTGGGGTCAGTGTCCCTCGTCGTGTTATTTCCGTTTGTGTCAGTGTCCCTCGTGTTTTTAGTCGCTTGTGTCAGTTTTCCCTCGTAAAGGGGTTAGTGCTTTTTGTCAGTGTCCCTCGTCAGGGGGTTAGTCGTTTGGTGTCAGTGCCCCTCTTTCAGTGTTAGTCGTTTGGGGCCCGGTGCCCTTTCCGTCGGGGTTACCCGCTTTTCAGGGGCCCCTGGGCCCAGTGTTAGTCGCTTGTGTCAGTGCCCCTTGCCCAGTGTTTTCGCTTGTTCAGTGTCCCTCGTCAGGGTTGGGCGCTTGTGTCATTTCCCCTTTCGTCATGTTATGCTTGTGTCGGTTTTTTCCCCCGCAGTGTTATCGCTTGTGTCATGCCCCTCGTCATGTTTTTCGCTTGTGTCAGTGCCCCTCGTCATTTGTTATCGTTTGGGGTCGGGGCCCCTCCGTCGGGGTTTTTAGTCGCTTGTGTGGGTTGTCCTCCTCAGTGTTAGTCGCTTGTGTCAGGTCCCTCGCCCGGTTAGTCGCTTGTGTCGGTGCCTCCGTCAGTGTTAGTCCTTGGGGTCATGCCCCTCGTCAGTTTTTGTCGCTTGTGTGGGGTTTTCCTCCGTCGTGTTATCGCTTGTGTCATTTGCCCCTGGGTCTTTTTAAGCCCGTTGTGTAATTTGTCCCTCGTCAGGGGTTAGTCGCTTGTGTCAGGGTCCTTCGTCATGTTATTTTTGCTTTTTGTCAGGGGTCCTGGGCCAATTATCCCCCTTGTGTGGGTTTGTCCTCCGTCAGGTTAGTCGCTTTTTGTCATGTCCCTCGTCATGTTATTTCCGTTTTGGGGTTGGGGTTGGCCCCTCCTTTCAGTGTTATCGTTTGTGTCATTCCCTCGTAAAGGTTAGTCCTTTTTTTCAGTGTCCCTCGTAGTGTTAGTTGCTTGTGTCAGTGTCCTTCGTCAGTTTTTATCGCTTGTGTCAGGTCCCTCGTCAGTTTTAGTTGCTTGTTTCATGTCCCTCGTCAGGGTTATTTGCTTGTTTCAGTGCCCCTCGTCAGTTTTTTTTGCTTTGTCATGCCCTTTCCGTCAGTGTTAGTCCTTGGGGTCAGTGCCCCCGGTCAGGGGTTAGTCGTTGGTGGGTTTGTCCTTCTCTTTTATTTTGCTTGTTCAGTGTCCCCCCGGGTCAGGGGTTAGTTGTTTTGTGTCAGGGGCCCCTCGTCAGTTTTTAGTTGTTTGTGTCATGCCCCCTCGTCATGTTGGGTTGCTTGTGTCAGGGCCCTTTCCCGTCAGTGTTAGTCCTTGTGCCTTGCCTCCGTCAGGGTTGGGCCCGCTTGTTCAGTGTCCCTCGTCATTTTACCCCCGCTTGGGGCCGGTGTCCTCCGTCAGTTTTTAGTCGCTTGTGTAAATTTGTCCCTCGTCGTGTTACGCTTGTGTGGGTGTCCTCCGTCAGTGTTAGTCGCTTTTTCTGTGCCCTCCGTCAGTGTTAGTCGCTTGTGTCATTGCCTCCGTCGTTTGGGTCGTTTTGTGTGGGTTTGTCCCCCGTCATGTTATCGCTGTGTCAGGGGTCCCCCCTCGGGTTTTGGGTCGTTGTGTCATGCCCCTCCTCATGTTATCGCTTTTTTCAGTGCCCCTTTCCGGCATGTTAGTCGCTTGTGTAGTGTCCTCCGTCAGGTTATTCGTTGTGTGGGTTTGGTCCCTCCGTCGGGTTTTTAGTGGGTTGTGTCAGTGTCCCCCGTCAGTGTTAGTCGTTGGTGTCAGTGTCCCCCTTCATGTTAGGCGCTTGTGTCAGTGTCCCCCGTCATTGTTATCCCCCTTGTGCCCGGTGCCCTCCTCAGGGGTTAGTCGCTTGGGGCCCGGTGTTCCGTCAGTTTTAGTCGCTTGTGTCAGTGTCCCTCCGTCAGGTTAGTCGCTTGGCCGGTTTCCTCCGTCAGTTTTTAGTCGCTTGTGTCAGTGTCCTCCGTCTTTAGTCGCTTTTTGTCAGTGCCCTGGGTCATTTGTTAGTCGCTTGTGCCCATGTCCTCCTAGTGTTAGCCCGCTTTTTGGGTTTGTCCTCCGCCAGTTTTTAGTCGTTTGTGTCAGTGTCCTCCGTCAGTGTTAGTCGTTGTGTCAGTGTCCCCGCCCAGTGTTATTTTCGCTTTGTCAGTGCCCCCTCGTCAGGGGTTAGTCGTTTGTGTCAGTGTCCCCGTAAATGTTAGTCGCTTGTGTCAGTTTTCCTTCCGTCAGGGGTTTGTGCTTGTTCGGTGCCTCCGTCAGTGTTAGTCCTTGTTTCGGTGTCCTCCCGTAAAGGGGTTATCGCTTGTGTCGGTGCCTCCTTTCTGCCCCCCTCGTCATTTTAGTCGCTTGTGTCAGTGTCAACTTTTTGGGTTGACACACAAAGTACCCCCCGGTTTAAGTGGCCCCCCTTTTTACTGAAGGTTGCAACTTTGTCCCCCCCTTAGAAAAGAAAGTAGATATTTTTTTTAAAATATATGTTTTGGGGCGTATGAAACTTGTGTTGCCAAACATGCATTAAAAAAATCCACGTTCAAGGTACTTTCAAAACGTAAGTTGGAAGAAATGTGCGGGGCGTGCGGGCGTGTGCGAGTGAACATGAGCACACTCACTGCCCCCCTAATTTTTCTGTCGTTATCATCCTTCTTTTAAGTAAAAGGTGGTAAGGTATATTTTTCAGAGCCTTTGCTTTGGGGGTTAGGGGGGAAGCTAAGGGTGGGCTAGAAAAAACAGTGTTTTCCCGTACTCTTTTTCCCGCACCTGGCAGGTTCATCTGTCAAAGGGCAAATAGTCGTGGACCCTGGGCTTGTCACCTGTATTATTATTCCCGTTCACTCCCGCTTCCCTCACTTGGTTTTTCACCACCCCCTTTAAAAAAAAAGTCAAAGAACCATTTTGGCCCCTTTTAAAGGAATTTCCAAACCTTTTCTCAGCATTTTTGGTGATAAATTTTAAAAGATCCCAAGGGTTTTTATGTATTTTGTTCTATCAGGAGTCCCCTGGATTCCTCATTAAGCGTTTTTAGAGCTGGAAAGGTTTTTTTTTCGTTTAATTCTTCCCTGTCTTCGGTTCGGGGCCCTTTTTCATTTGTAAAAAAGGGAGGAAAACTTTTGCTCATTGTATAAAACCCCCCTGTTGCCCCTTTTGCATGTGTGTTAGTTACCTGTTGTCAAAATCACTTGTCATAGGGACTTGGCCCCCTTCTACGGATCCCGGTTTTTTATGAAAAAGACTAGGGAATTTTTTTTAATTTGGGACTTTAAGGGAAAAAATTGTATTTTCCCTGTCACTCCTCCTTCCCCCGGTTCCCTTCCTTTAAAATTTTTAAATTTCTTCTTGTTCCCAAAGCCTCACTCCGTGACTCTGATTTTTGTACCGGGTGACCCCCTTCAGCGTTGTTGGAGGGATTTCACACCCCGGGCTTTTATATTAACCCTGTTTCACCACCCGCAATGGTTCCACCGCCACACTACTACCACACATGGGGCCCCACACCACCACCCCCCACACTTTCGCCTCACACCCACCACCAAAAACCCCCCACATCTGGCCCCCACAAAACCCCCAACCCCCCACCACGCATGGGGGCCCCCACAAAACCACCACCAACCACCCCCCAAAGCATGCCGCCTCACACCCCCCCACCCCCCACCACGCATGCCCGCCTCACCCACCAAACCCCCACCACCCCCCCATGCTGCCTTTAACCCCCACCCCCCCACCACACAAAGCGCCCCCCCACAAAAACCAAAAAACCCCCAACCACCACCAACCCCCACCCTCCTCAAAAATTAAACCACCAAAAAACCTTTACCAAAAACATCCTTCCCACAAACCCCAAAACCAAAAACCCCCCAGGCCTCAAACCAAAAACCACCCCCCAAACCCCACACCCCAAAACCCCCCAAAAAAACCCCAACCCGCCCAAAAAACCAAAACCAAAAACCCCAAAACCACCAGCCCCCACCAAACCAAAAACCCCCCCAAAAACCCAAAACACCCCAACAACCCCCCACACCCAAACCCCCAAAACAAAAAATTTCCCCCACACCACCAAAAAACCCCCGTCCACGCCACCCCTCCCCCCCCCCCCCACAACCAAAACCACCAAACCACCCCACCATCCCCCCCCACCCCAACTAAAACAAACCAAAAAAATACCCCCACAAACCAAACACCACCAACCAAACCCAAAACAACAAACCCAAAAACCCCAAATTAAAAAACCCAAAAAAAGACCCCAAAAAAACCAACCAAAAACAAAAACCCACAAACAACCCCCAAAAAATAAAAAACCCCACCAAAAACCAATTTCCAAAAACCCCAATTTTTCAACCCAAAACACCCACAAAAAAAACCTTTTTCCCCAAAAAACCCCACCCCCCATAAAAAACCAAACCCCAAAAACCCCCCAAAAACACCATTACCCAAAACAAACCCCACCAAAAAACATTACAACAACCCCCCACAACAAAACCCAAACACCCCACCCCAAACATTACCCAAACACCCAAACAACATTACCAACAAAAAAAAACCCCAACCCCTAACCAAAACCAACAACCCCACACAACACCAAACCAAAAACCCCCAAAAACCCACAACCCCCAACCCCCCCCCCCCCCCCAACCCCCCCCCCCCCCCCCACCCCCCCACACCCCACCCACCCCCAACCCCCAACCCAACCCCCCCCCAAAAGGGGTGGTTAAACCCCCCACCAACCACCTAAACCTTGGGTTTTCCCCAAACCCCTTAATTTTAAAAACCCCCCAACCCTTTGGTAGGGAAAAACATGTGCCTAAAAAACCAAGAATGGAGACAAAAAGAAAAGGTAAAAAAGGTAAAAAAATGCGGTAAAACCAAAAGTGAAAAACCAAAGTGGGTACAGGACAAACCACAATAAAAAAAACGGGGAAACCCCCCTGAAAAAAGGGACCCCCCCATCTCTACCCCTACCCCAAATACATAAACACTTCCCAATTCATAACCCACCCCCCACTATTTTTTTTTAAAGCCCCCTTTAAAATTTTAAAAATAACTCTTTCCCCTCTCCCCAATTTTATACCAAAACCCCCAATTTTATTTCCCAACCTACCCCCCCCGGAAACAAACCCACAAACCCCCCAACCATTACATTTCCCCTCCCAACCAAATTAAAAAACTTCCCCCACAAACCCAACCCCTTTCCCAAACTTTTATTTTTTTCCAAATAAAACTAACAAATTTCCCCCAAAACCAAATTTATTTTAAAAATAAACCCCCCCTTTTAAAATTTCCCCCCTTTAAAAAATTTTAAAAAAATTTTTTAAAATTTAATGAAAAAAAAATTTTTACAAAAAACCCAAAAAAACCAAAACCCAAAAAATTTTAAACAAACCCAACTTAATTTTAAACCAATTCCAACTTTTTTTTTTGAAAAGTTTACCCTTAGTTTTAAAAAAACAAATTAACAATGAAAAAAGAAAGGAAAAAATGGGGGGAAAAATTTTTGGGGGGAAAAAATTTTGTTGGTTTTTGAAGAAAGAGGAGAAAAGAAAACAGCAAGGGGACCGGACAATTTTTAAATTTTAAAAGGGGGGGTTAAAATTTATAATTTAAAAAATAAAATTATTTAAAAAAATATTAAAATTTTTTTCAAAAAAATTTTTTTGGGGGGGAAAGAAAACAGTTTTACCCCCAAGGGAAAAATAAACGAAACCCAAAATAACAGGGAGGAAAAAAAAAGGGTTGGAAAAAAGGAAAAAAAGGGGCCAAAAAGGTTTTGGCCTTTGTTTTTTTTTGTGTTTGCAAAAAAAAAAATTCCAAAAAAACCAAAAAACAAAGGGAACCGGTTTTCGCCAAAAAATTTTTTGGCAGAAATTTTTTAAAAGTTAAAAGGTTTTCCAAAAAGGTTTTTTGGAAAAAAGTTTTCCCCAGGCCCTTTTTTTTTTTTTTTGAAAAAAATTAAAAAAACTTTCTTTAAAAAGGGGGGCCTTTTTGGGTTGGGGAAAAATGGGGAAAGGCCTAGAGGCCAATTTTTATTTAACTTTTTTCCCCATGGGTGGGTGTGTGGGGTGTTTTGGGGCGCGCGGGGCGCACACACACCCGGAGGGTAAACCGGAACCCCCCGAACCACAAATGGTGAGATTTCACCACACACACCCCCACACTACACACACGTACACCCCGTTTCCCCCACGACAACAACACGTACCACAAAGTAAAAAAACACACCAACACACACAACATATTTAAAAAGGGCCCAGGGGTTAACCGAATGTGCCTAGGCAAAAAGGTAAAATAACCACACATATCCCCACACCATTTTTACACACACAATAAACACACACATATACACCACAATATACCAAACACACATACACACCAAAACATCACATTTTACACATACCCCCCACACATATATACACAAAACATTTTAAAAACACACACATATATAAAACCACATATACACACACATACATTTCAAAAAAAATGGTAAATAACACAAACACAAAAAACCTACTAAGATAGTTGAGAGGCGTGAGTGTGCACGTGTTATTATCGGGCAAGATTTGGGATTTGTTCTCCCAACCATAATATTTCCCCGTTTGGGCGAGTTTTTGTGTGTAGGGGGGTGGTTTTTTTGCATTTTAACGTCAGGGGTTCGACACAAACCCCCAGAGGGAAAGTCCCGGTCACCTGGACCGGGGTGCGGGGCCCGAGTGCCAGGAATGGTCAAATTGATAAGAGCTTTTGAGAGTTGGAAGCCCCAAACCAGCCCCGACCCATTTTAACCCCAGTTTTTCATGGCCCTCCACCAGGACCCGCGCTGACTCCCTACAAAACCCCTTGCCCAAGACTCAGAACTCTAAAAAACAATTGTAGTAAAAAAATTTGTTTTAAATTATACCCTGAATTAAAGGAAAAATCCTGGATTCACCTTACGGGAAAAAGACCAAGCAAAAGGGGTAGTAATTTTTGGAAAAAGGAAAATTTTTAAAAAAAAAAAATGAAAAATGGGTTTTCAGAAAAACGGCGGAACTTACGTGCCTCGTTTAAAAGGGACATCATTGTAAAAAACCCGAAACTTCCCCGGCCACTGCCGGGTCCCTCCCTTGGGGGAAAGAACCCCGGGTTTAAAGAATATATCAAATTTTCAATGATTACAAGGGTTTCAGGCCTAGCTGACATCAGTGACTACTTTTGTATAGAAAAACTGCTTGTTTTGCCCCAGCATTTCCCCCAAATTAGGGTTGTTTTGTCCCAGGATGCGACCCCCCCAGTCGACTTTAAAATGAAGGTACCCATTTTAAAATGTGGATTTAAAAATAGCCCAACCGTGGGAAGGGGGAAAAGCCCATGTTTCGCCCTTTTTCCGGGGAAAAGAAAACCCCGGAACCCCCCGGGCCCTTTTTGAAAACGAGAGCTTTGCCACCCGGCCCCTGACAGACATACCTGAATCTGTGTACGAATGGAAAAAATAATACCGACAAGATGAGATTAAACACAAGTGCAACATCCCGGGGATCTTTAATTTTGGGCGTTTCGCCATCCATGGCTTTTTCAAACAAATTCTAGGACTAACTGAAGACAGTAGAACTATGTAAGAAGATGAGGGAATCAGGGCCCTCAAAAATAGGGTTGGGCAAGACACCATAGTCGTGGAGATTCTACAGAAAAAAAGGAACCTGGGGCTTATATAGTAACCCTCAGGGGTAGCAGACGAGGGCATATTCCCCTGGGAGGCGGGATTCCCCATTGGGAAATAGGTTTCCCTTCCCCAAAAAGATGGGGTTTGTTTGAAGTAGTTGTCGTAGGGCGTGAAAAGGGTTTGTACATGTCCTCAGAATTTAAAATTCCATGATGTTGCCCGGTCTGACAAGGTTTGGTTGAATGGGGTTTTAAAAACCCACAAGATGGGGTTAAAACACATGTGCAACATCTGGGTATCTTTATTGAAAAAAGCCACTGGATGGGGCGAAACGTCCCACAATAAAGATACCCAGATGTTGCACATGGTCTTAAATTTTCATCTTGTCGGGAAATTTTATCCCCTTCGTACCCCAACTTGTCAGACACTGGGAAAAATCATGGAATCTTAAATTTTTTTAAGGGCAATTTTTTTTTATAACCTTCACGATACGACAACTAATACTACTTTCTAACCCAATTTTGGGAAGGGCCTACTTCCCCCTGGGGAAAACCCCCCTACCATGAATAGCCCTCGTCTGCTACACCTGACGTTTCTATATAAGCGCCGGATCCTTTTTTCCCTTCAGAACTCCACGACCCATGGTGCTCTTCGCACCTACTCCTATTAGGGACTGATTACCTCATCTTTTTGACAAATTCTATGTCTTCAAATTTTGTCCTAGAATTTGTATTTATAAAGCCCCTGGGGCGAAACTTTTTACAATAAAGATACCCAGATGTTTTCACATGTGTCTTAAATTTTATACCTGAATCTGTTTGGGATTTTTTTTGTTTCGTCTTTATCCAGTTCGTTCCTCTGCCCATAACGAAGTTTTGAAAAAACGAGATAATGTGACAGTAATAGAAAAGTCCGAGATCAAGACCAGACAAACTGACAAGTTCTGAGATCACGACTTGACATCCCTGGCGACGAGCCAGGCAAGACTCGTGACCAAATACTCAGAGAACAGTGTCCTGGACCATCACTCATCTGTATACCAAACAATTTCAACCGGAACAACGGCTTCTACAACACAGTTAAAATTTTAGCCAGGAAACTTCACATCCTACATAAAAACAGGTCCTAGCAAGGGGGACACATCAGAAAGGCCTACTGGCCCATGCTATGCGGTGTAAGTCCCACCCACCCACACCCATAAACACGTCTATTTTAAAGCTACCCAAAGTTCCGCTTCAATGAAACTACGACACTACTCGGGCCTTTGTTCCATTCATACACATTCTGTTGCAAAATCAGTGCTTATCCTTTCATGGTAACATATTTTCAGTACTTGTATACTCTTTATCCCTGTCTACATTTGTATTCTTCATCAATTACCCTTCTGATTCTATGCCTCATTCGGGGAGAGTACCTGGAGTCTACCTGGAGGTTTTTCCGGGGATCAACGCCCCCGAAAGCCCGGTCCACGACCAGGCTCCCGGGTGGACCAGGGCCTGATCAACCAGGCTGTTACTGCTGGCCGCCGCAGTCCAACGTACGAACCACAGCCGGCTGATCTGGCACTGACTTTAGGTATCTTTCCAACTCTCTTGAAGGCACCCAAAGGGGGTTATTGGTAATTCCCCTTGACTCTCCCGCCAAACTGCTGAAACATCAGTTTGACTCCCGCCAAAAACAAACATGAAACAAAAAAACCGCTACAAGCCACACATTCCGTCTTCGAGACTTTGCTTGACCTTGACCGCCAAGACTCCCCCCCATTCTTCACGATGAAATACCTAACTTTGTGCGCTCCCTGGCTCCACCCTGCAAAAGTATAAACACAAAGTGTATATCGCTCAGTATAAAGTAAGAAGTGTGTATCGCTCTGTGTATTCACCGAAAAGTGTTATACTCAGTGTATACACACCAAAAAATGTGTATACCTCTGGTTTCGTACATCATTATTTCCATAGTTAATTTCTGTAGTGTTTAAGAATCAGAGCTCACGGTGTTAGAATCAGAGCTCACGGGTTAGAGGTTCTGCTTCTCGAAGAGAAAATAGATTTGAAAACTCGTCTGGTAATGCGTAAAAATGATAGCGAAGGCTGTGGTGTTTGTGAAGGGCAGCAGGATGGCACAATGAGGATGGGGTGTTAACAGTGAAAAAACAGGAACTGGTTTGCAGCAAAGGGAAAAGACGTCAATATAAGGGAGGTTAAGGAAGCAGGCTTGAAGGTGGGAAATCGCTTCTCTATTCTGCAAGACGAATGGTCAGTGAAGATTTAACCTTTCTGTTATACATTAAGACTGTTGTGTTTGTGTGACCCGGGCTTTTCATAACAAGGACTGGACTAGAATGGAAATAAGTCTGACTTTTTCTTGGTTTCCCAAAGGTCATTTACACATGTTACTATGTACGATGATAATAACCATGTAAATTTGTATAACTGTACATACGTGCACCTACACCTAATGAACTTACTAACGTTAGACTGTGTGTTTCGTCTGGTGTTGGTGACGTTGTTAGCAGGTTAGATAATATGTAAAGTAATGGCAACAACCCCATTATCTGTCTCAATGCTAGCTGAAACGATACTGGGAAATGTAGAAGGTAGGAATTGTTAACCAAGTACACGACAGCTGTAGATTTAATTAGGTTAAAGGCTGGGATCCCAGTTATACGTAGCATTCTGCCTAGAAGAGTGAGCAATGAATGAATGTCTAGAACTGGGGTAAATTATTGGCCAGACACGTAATCTTACAATCCCATCCATTCTATGGGAAGGTATGTATGCAAGGGATGGGGTATCTCTCTCTCTGGGGGGGGGGGTGACAGCCCTGGAAGGGAGCCCTTCCTGAGTTGTATAAGAGGATAGAGATGCATCACTCCAGAGTATATGGAATGAAACTTAATGTATCTTCAGGAAAGAGTTCAGAAAACATGATAGCTCACAAATCAGTTAGTGATAACAACAAAGAAATTAGCGTTCAGACACAGGAAGCTGAGAGAGTCGAAGAAATAACTCTCTTAGTATCTATTATACTGTCTACCTGGAGTCTACCTGGAGGTTATTCCGGGGATCAACGCCCCCGCGGCCCGGTCCACGACCAGGCCTCCCGGTGGGTCAGGGCCTGATCAACTAGGCAGTTACTGCTAGCCGCACGTAGTCCAACGTACGAGCCACAGCCCGGCTGATCCGGCACTGACTTTAGGTATCTGTCCAGCTCTCTCTTGAAGGCAGCTAGGGGCTTATTGGTAATTCCCCCTTATGCTTGATGGGAGGCTGTTGAACAGTCTTGGGCCCCGGACACTTATGGTGTTTTTTCTTAGTGTACTTTTAATTGGGGGTATTTTGCATCGCCTGCCCAATCTTTTACTTTCGTAGGGAGTGATTTCTGTGTGCAGATTCGGGACCATTCCTTCCAGGATTTTCCAAGTGTAGATTATGATGTATATCTATCTCCTGCGTTCCAACGAGTACAAGTCAAGTGCTTCCAAGCGTTCCCAGTAGTTAAGGTGCTTTATAGAACTTATACGTGCAGTAAAGGTTCTCTGTACACTCTCTAGGTCTGCAATTTCACTTGCTTTGAGAGAGAGAACAAGTGATTTGAAAAGGATCATCATTGGCTTGGCATCTCTAGTTTTGAACGTTCTCATTATCCATCCTATCATTTTCTTTGCACTTGTGATCGTGGCACTGTCGGACCGCTACAAATAAAATAAAAAAGTTAAGACCAATTGCATCTGTGAGAAATAGATATTATTGCAATAACCAAGACCTGTTTCAGTCTGAAAAACAGGGACCTGCCTGCTGAATGTTACAGGTGTGTAAATGTTACAGGTGTGTAAATCATTCCACACTGATAGTCAACAGGAATGGAGGCGGAGTTGCTATGTACGTTAGGGGAAATTTAAACAGTAACATCAATGACCCCATGAAGGAAGGTTCTTCGACGCTGGTGAGGGGCTCTTGATCTAGGGAATTGGATCTGTGCTCCAGTTCCCTGAATTAAGCCGAAATACCTTCCACATCCTCCCCACAGGCACTGTATAGTCCTACGGGTTTAGCGCTTCCCCTAGAGTATAATAGCAACAATGATAAGAAGGCAGGAGGGACGGAAGGGCAAACTATATGGCTGCAGTTTCTTACAGGGAGTGAAAACTAATTTTAGGTGTGATCTACAGACCTCCGAATCTAAATAGTGACCTGGGTAAACTTTGGGTCGAAATTACTTAGGCATGACTCACGAAATCGTTATGACACGATTGCAAACAAATCATACCACAGGCGGGGTTAGAACCCGCGATCAGAGAGTCTCAAAACTCCAGACCGTCGCGTTAGCCACTGGACCAGCTGGCCACAAAAAGATTCGTCCAACTTGGTATATTTCTGCACCATAGGAAGGTTAGCATAGGCACCACTGTGAAATATACCTAGTTGGGCGAATCTTTTTGTGGCTAGCTGGTCCAGTGGCTAACGTGACGGTCTGGAGTTTTGAGACTCTCTGATCGCGGGTTCTAACCCCATCCGTGGTATGTATTACTTAGGCATTCAAGTGAGCAGATGTTCTAATGGAATATTTTAACTTCATCCAAATTAATTGGAACAATCTGACAGGAAACAAGTCTGGCGAGTTTCTAAAAATTTGCGACAGAGCCAACTAGGGGAAATAGTTTTCTGGACTTGGTTCTGGCAAACCAGGAACCTTCGATAAACAATCTTGAGGTTATTGAAGAGCTTGGGGAAAGTGATCATAAACCACAGTGTCAATATTTCGTAGAACTGTCTAAATATCGACAGTAAAGTTAAGGTTCCCGATTTTCGTGGCGCAAACTTTGTCGAGACGAAAGATTACCTGAGCAATGCCACCTGGGGTCACCTCTCTGGGGATCATGAGGAAGACGTGGCACTCTGGGGTGATGGTGCCAACACAACATTTTTCAGACCATAATACAAGTTGCTCAAATGGAACTCAGGTCACTTCACAGTGACCAAGAAATGTGTACCATTTTTTTACACTTATCTCCTCTCTGCTTTTACACTAATATAACGAGGGGTAGCGCTAAATCCGTAGGGATTATACAGTATCTGGGGAGGAGGGGATGGGATGGAAGGCATTCAGGCTTAATTTAGAGAATTGGAGCACAGATCCAATTCCCTAGACGACGAGGCCCTCACCAGCATCAAGGAACCTGCCTTGAGGGTGTTTTTACACAAGATGCAAATGGAGTTCCAGAAAGCAATAATTTCACAGGTCAGGACGAAACTACATTATGTAAGGACAGTCACTAGTGACATGGTCTTTAACTAGAGAGGTTAAAACTAAGGCACCAGATCCACACGAATTATTTTCCAGAGTTATAAATGAATGTGAGGTGGAACTTTGTAAACCACAAGCTAGTCTCTTCAGATCACAAACATGTATCGTACCAGGTAAGTGGAAAATTCCAAATGTGATTTCTATCTATAGATCGGGAGACTCGTCCTTAGGCTTCAAACTATAATCCAGTCAGCCTAACTTCAATTATAGGGAAACTGATGGAATCAATTATTTCGGACGAAATTCAAAGCCGTCTTGAAGAATATGTGTTACAGTACGGTTTTAAGAAAGGGTGTTCCTACAAAATAAATGGTTTTACCAAGGTATTGGAAATGGTAGTACGAACTAACAACTACGATATCGCGTATGTGGATAGAGTACCACACGGACAGTAGCAGCACACGGAATAGATGGAGAAATTATTTCCTGGATTGAAGCGTGGTTGATAAATCAGAATTAGGGACCTGTTAACAAAGGTGTTCCACAGGGGTCAGGATTGGGGCCTCTTATTGTTCACAATATACATAAAATATTCACACGAGGGAATAAATTGTTATATAAGCAAGTTTACCAATGATGCTAAAATAGGCCGTCAAATAAATTTTGATAAGGACACAAGAGAACTATAGAATGACCTAAATAGGTTAATGTTGTGGTCGGAGAAATAGCAGATGCAGTTTAACGTAGACAGATGTAAAATTCTATTCTCTGGAAAAAGAAAACTCTGGCACTTAAAAACTAAATGTAGATCCCAAACCGAATGTGAAAAAGATTTAGGAGTTCTGGTTTGCGGTAATCTAAAGTCAAGACAACAGCGCATAAGTGTATAAATAATAGGAGTCCTCAGGTTACACTTCAACTCTGTATATCCTTGGTAAGGCTCATTTAGATAGTCCTGGTATCAGTATTACAGAATGGACATAAATGTGCTGGAAAACATACAGAGGATGACGAAGTTGATCCAGTGTGTGAGAAAACTTCGAGTATAGATGAAGCCGTGATGGTATACAATACCGACATGATAATAAAGCGTCTTCTGTATATAATTCTAGGCTTCGGATTACGTCTATGTATTGTACTGATAAAGCCACGTGATGGCGAAACGTTTATAAAGATACCCAGATGTTGCACATGTGTCAAGTTCATCAACACAGGAGTATCTATATTCTGAAGACGTTTCGCCAGCCAGTGGCTTTATGAATTCAATACAGAGATTATTTTAAGGTGTTGAATTTAGCTCTTCTTTTTGTTATAATGAAGGCGTTGAAACTAGACTGTAGAAGACGAGGCAATCAGTCCCCCAGCCTAGATGAAGGTGTTACAACTAGGTGACTGAATACCTGTCAAAGCTAGGAGACCGACCACCCTCAGCCAATGCTAAAACACTGACCTTTTTCAGTAGAGGTTGAGAGACTGAACATCTAAAACTTGCCTCTCCACTTCAAACTGTTTCAGGCATTAAAACCACCTCCGTATTCCACTAAAACCTGCAGTATGGGAGAAACGTTTTAGCAATGATAAGACACGTGCAACATTTGGGTATATTTGTTAAGTTTGCTGTATCTAAATGATACATTGATGGCAATATTGGAGACACACAAGGCTCTTACTGGGACAACATTTAGCTCTGTTCTTCATCAAGGTATTGCTTCAACATAATGGAGGAACACTACAGAAGTCCTACTGGCCCATACTTGACAGGTTCTTCTCATATCCAACCCCAATCATTCAAATATTGATCCAACTGATTTCTTAAAGCTGCCTAAAAAAATCCTAAATAAAGGAGAATGTTGTTTCAAAACAGAGGTTGTTGTTCAACGTGTCTCTCCAAGAAGCTTCGTTGGTTGAAGAGCTTCTGGAGAGCTTCACTGAGAGAAAGTTGACTCGTGGTAAAAGCTTGTCCTTGGCTGGTGTTCCCTTCAACGAGGAGAAAGTGCTGGGTACGTCTGACAAACACTGTTATCATGGTGAATCTCTCTCTCTCTCTCTCTCTCTCTCTCTCTCTCTCTCTCTCTCTCTCTCTCTCTCTCTCTCTTTCTTTTTTTTTTTTTTTTTTTTTTTTTTTTTTTTTTTTTTTTTTTTTTTTTTTTTTTTTTTTTTTTTTTTTTTTTTTTTTTTTACACAGGGTTTGACAAGGTTAAGGATCCCTAGCTTTATTAAACAGCTATTTACAGGTTAAGGATTCCTAACTTTATTGGCAAGCTAAGAGCTGTTACCTACATCAGCTCATTTGAAAGCATTTTTGTTATGAGACATACAAGTAGGGAAACAGGATGAAGTTGGAGCCATCTGTGGGCCAGCATTTTCATTTGATCAACTGACGTTATCTCGTTGACATCATTATGCTGTACGAATGTGTTCCATACTCGAGTCATCCTGGGTATGTATGATCTCAGATGGAGTGATGTTCTGGAGAAGGGTACAGCCAGAGTGAAGTTGCTGCTTTCTGCCCGTCTTGTGGCATAAAAGCTTGTTTCACGCTGTCCTCGAAGTGGATCAAGTGTGGTATTTTGACAATATTGGCCTTGTACATAACAGTAAGGCCACCCACATCCCTCCTATGTTGAAGGCTCTGCTGAAATGACAGATCTATCCAGGATGGGTCCAGGCGAGAGATGAGACGTCTTGCTCTGTTCTCTACTCTGTCAAGCAGTCGCAGATGAGAGGGGGGGCAGGCAAACCAAGAAAGTGGAGCATACTCAAGGTGTGAGCGTACTTGTGCCTCGTACAGGATCTTGCAACCCCTACTGTCAAGCAGATGCGAGATACGGCGAAGTGCTGTAAGCTTCCTGGCTGCCTCTCTCTCTCTCTCTCTCTCTCTCTCTCTCTCTCTCTCTCTCTCTCTCTCTCATTTACCTCTTGTTGATAAACACTTGGCTTGTGGTTATCATGTATCACTTGTTCTTCTCTTCATTATCGTTAAATTTAGTTCTGCTAGTCTCTCCTCGTAGCTCATAGTTCTTAACTCAGGAACAATCCTCACTGTTTACTTCTGCACTTCCTCCAGTTTCTTAACATATTTTCTCAGGTGTGGGTTCCATGCTGGTGATGCGTACTCCAAGCTGGGCCTGACGTATATTGTATAAATGGCTTGGAATGAATCTTTGGTGACATTCCTAAATACGTACTTCTCTCAGATTTGCTAGAGGAGCCTTGGCTGTAGAGGTTATTCAGTTGATGTGAGGCTCTGGTAATATGCTAGGCACTATGCTCACCCCCAGGTCTTTGAGTGAGGTTTACAGCCTCTGTCTCCAGAGTCCGGTCTTCTGGCCCCTGTCCCAGTCTTCATAACCTTGTATTTGTTGGGGTTGTATTCAGGCCACCATTTATCTGACCAATCTTGGAGTTTCTCCAGATCTACTTGTAGCATTTCCCTGTCCTCATTAGCTCCTCAGCAGCAGCAACCAGGATGCAGTTAGCAGGTTACTAGCTACATACACTAGCAACAATGAGTCATAACCATAATTTTTAAAATGGTGGACCGGTAAGCCAGTAGAAGGTCTCGGTCAGATGACCAAATGTTCCAGGTGCAGGCATAAATGGAGTGGGTCTCGAGGGTCAACGTCCCCGCGGCCCTGTCCGTGACCAGGCCTTGCGGTGGATCAGGCGTGATCAACCAGGCTGTTACTGCTGCCTCATGTAAACCGACATATGAACCACAGCCCGGCTGGTCAGGTACTGACTTCAGGTGTCTGCCTAGCTGCTCCTTGAAGACAGCCAGGGATGTATTGGTAATCCTCCTTGTGTATGCTGGGAGGCAGTTAGACAGTCTTGGGCCTCTGACACTTACTGTGTTGTCTCTTAGTGTACTCGTGACGCCCATGCTTTCACTGGGGGGGGATGTTGCATCGCCTGCCGAGTCTTTTGCTTCCGTAGGGAATGATTTTCGTGTGCAGATTTGGGACTAGTACCTCTAGAATTTGCCAAGTGTATATTATCATATTTATTTTTCGCTGCATTCCAGGGAATACAGATCAAGGGACTTCAACCGCTCTCATTAATTTAGGTGCTTATCGTACTTACACGTGCCGTGAAAGTTCTCCGTATATTCTCAAGGTCTACAATTTCGCATGCCTTAAAAGGCACCGTAAGTGTACAGCAATATTCTAGCCTAGAGAGAGCAAGCGATTTGAAGAGAACCATCATGGGCTTGGCATCCCTAGTTTTGAATATTTTCATTATCCATCCTCTCATTTTCCTACCAGATGTGGTAGATACACTGTTGTGATCCTTGAAAGTGAGATTCTCTGACATTATCATTCCCAGGTCATCATATGAATAAAACCTGCATTAAGGAAACACTTGTCCTGTTTCCTGATAAACTTTATCTAACCTAACAAACCGGGATACAACCGACTCGGTCCCATCTGGTATGACATTCACATAAACCAGAAGCAGTACTGGTTTTAATAGTGATCTATTACTCTCACCGCCTACTGACATGTCTTCTCAAACAATCACTCAATGGCTCATTCCATTTCCTAAGGTACTTTCAGGTGACCTAGAGTACATTCTCAGGTATTTCTGCCAACACCAAGCTTTTTCCCCGATGTCTTGCAGGGTACTGTATCAGTTTTTTTTCCTACCTAAAAAAATGCACTCCACCCATGCCTCTCTCCTGTCTCACTTCCATTGTCATAGAATTCCAACAGATTGGTAAAACAAGATTTGTCATCTCTGAACCCGTGCTGGTTGTTCATTGCTCAGGAAACTACTACTATCCAACTGCTCTACCACTCTCCTACTAATGTTCTCCATTACCTTTCATGGTATGCATATCACTGATAGATGCTGTAGTTCAAAGCCCCCTGTCTCATTTCTTACAAACAGGGCTATATTCACCGCCTTCCAGATCTCTGGCAACTGTCTTGTGTCCATTTACTTGTAGATATTCTTAGTGGATCAGAGAGTGCTTCTGCTCCCTATTACAAACTCCATCGTGACACATTGTCAAATTATATTGCCTTTGATGTATCCAGCTATATAATTTTTTTTTCTCTTTTTCCATTGTGTGTATGATGTCCAGTACTTGTCAGTGAACCCTTCTCCTCTGGTTTTCAGGTATTGCAGCTATTTCCACTGAGAAGTTTTCTATAATCCGTTTGTTCAATACATCTCAGACTTCCTGGTCCCTTATTGTTGTCTTTCTTCTGATGTGGCTGTGACACAGGTTTGCTGCTGCTGCTGTTGTGTCATTCTCAAACTGTCGTTTAGCCTTACAATCTCATATTCGTTTCTCATTCTTCTGCCCACATATCTGTTCACGTCTGTCCATCGCTTTCTATAATTTTTCACACCTTTTTTTTCGTGTGTGTGTGTGTGTGTGTGTTTGTGAAAGAAGAGGCGAATAAGATAAAAAATGGATATAGGAAAGAGTGATAGGGACCAGACGTAGCTACCATTAGGAGGCAGAGTGTGGTTGTTGACGCCAGCGCTCACCACTTGTGGGTCACCCGGAGTGCCAGGGAAAGAAGAGAGAGAGAGGAGAGAGAGAGAGAGAGAGAGAGAGAGAGAGAGATAGGAGAGAAAGTTGAGAATACATAAGAAACAAATAATCTATCTTCTACATTGTGACAGAAAAAGGAAAAATAACCATCCATATCGATATTTTTGTTATAACACTCAAGTTGGGATAGTAAAGCTGAAGACTCTCCCCACACTCTCATCTCCCTTCCGTCACACTACTAGGGAAGCGCACCCAGATATACACCATGCCGTACTGAAGAATACTGTTAGAATTATACAGTGTATAAACTGCAAGAGGATCATTATGGCTGCAGTTCTCCTGTATAACATCAAGGTAGATGAATTAGACACATGTGCAACATCTGGGTATCTTTATTTTGTCGACGTTTCGCCAACCATTGGCTTTATCAATACAAGGACATAATTTGAAGACTGTGGAAATATATACAGAAGACATTGGAAGATGCAGTAACTAGTCCCTCAGACCAGGAGCTGGAGAAGAATCTGAAGCACAGGGAGGAAGATTGGTGCTTATGTTTTGTCAGTGTATTGATAGTCACTGGATGGCGAAACGTCTACAAATAAAGCTGCCAAGATGTTGCACATGTCTAATTCATCATCTTGTCGGTGTTGAATACCACTGATACACAACAAGAATACTTGAAACCTTTCTTATTAAGGTGTCTAAGTGAGTCCCTAGTCTATTTACACTAACGAATTAATAGTATGCACAGAACACCCCCATTGTACGTAAATCTAAATCAGTGTACTTAAGTACAAGTCACCCATAGATGTAATTAGGTCTATGGGAGGGGTCCCAATTATATGTAGCATCTTGCCTAGAAGGGAAGTGGACAATGAATGGATAAATAGGGCAATTGGTGTAAATTGCTGGCTAGACAGGTACTGCAAGGAATTTGCAATTCCATTCATTAATAACTGGGACAAATTTTATGGCAAACATATGTATGCAATGGATGAGGTACATCTGTCAGGAGTCGGAGTGGTTGCATTAACCAACTCGGCTGAGGGGGGCCATTGCTGACTTGTCTAGGACTTTAAACATATAGATTATAGAGATATGGGCGTGTGTGGGGAAACAATCGAGCTACAGTACAAGGATTGAAAACAGATATTACCAGGATACCTCAGGGATTTATTTAATAGACAATATTCAAAATAAAATTGCTAGTAAAGGCAAAGCATTTGATCAAAGACAGACAGTACAACGGCAGAGACTGACTAGTTCCCTTAAGGTTTACTATACTAATAGTAGGAGTCTAAGAAACAAGATAGATGAGCTAAGAATATTTGCATGTGCAGATAATATATATATATATATATATATATATATATATAATATATATATATATATATATATATATATATATATTATTGCTATAATGGAGCCCTGGTTCAACCTTGAAGATAGAGAAATGTCTTTTGAATGCCATATACAGTGCTATAAAATATTCCACACTGATAGGGTCAACAGGGTGGTGGAGTAGCGATGTATGTCAGAGATAATTTAAAATGTTGTGTTAGACAAGATATAAGATTAGAAGCATCGAACACAGAATTTGTTTGGCTGCAGTTTCTCGAGGGTCGTGACAAATTAATTTTGGGTGCAATTTATATGCCCCCAAATCTTGATAGGGAGTTCGGTAAGCTGTTATGGGAAGAAATTCATAAGGCATCTAGATATGAAAATGTTGTGTTAATGGGTGATTTTTAACTTTAGACAAATTGATTGGAACAATGTGACAGGAAATCTTGAGTCCAGTGTCTCTTGATACGGTTCAGGATTACTTTTTAAAACAGTTTGTGACAGAACCAACTAGAGGAGTCAACCTGCTTGTGGTTTGGTTCTTACCAATAAGGAATCAGTAATTAATAATCTTGAGGTTAATGGTGAGCTTGGGGAAAGCGATCACAAATTACTTAGTTTCAATATGTCATGGAATTACCCAGATAATTGCAATCAAGTCTATGTCCCAGACTTCCACTTAGCCAATTTCATGGGACTGAGAGATTACCCGAGTGGGCTAAATTGGAATGACCTGAGTATAGGTCAGGTAGGTAGTGTTGGTTGCTAATATGACGTTTTTCAGAGCATAGTTCTAGCTGCTCAGACAACTTATGTTCCAGGTAGGAAAATTAGATCAACCAAAAATGATCCCAAATGGATAAACAACAGATTAAAACATTTCATTGGTCAAAAGAGAGGCATATATAGGCGTATCAAAAGACGAGATGGGCAGTTAAGAAATCAATATATTCAATTAAAGAAAATTATAAAAATAGGGAATAAGAAAAGCTAAAAGAGATTGAGGCTAAAGTGGCAAGGGATTTAAAGACTAACCCAAAGGGTTTCTTTCAGGTATATGTCAGTAAAATTAAGAACAAGACTGACCCACTAAAAAGTAACTCAGGTCAGATCACTGACAGTGATAAGGAAATGTTTGAAATTTTTAATGCTTATTTCCTCTCAGCTTACGCAGGAAGATGCTAGTGAAATTCCAGAAATTATAAATTATGTAGAACAGGACGATAATAAACTATGCACAATTAGGGTAACTAGTGACATGGTCCTCAGACAAATAGAGAAATTAAAACCTAACAAATCCCAGGTCCTGATGAACTGTTTGCAAGAGTGTTAAAGGAATGTAAAGAGGAACTTAGCATACGTTTGGCTAATCTTTTTAACATATCAATACAAACTGGCATGGTTGCCAGATACGTGGAAAATGGCAAACGTAATAAATATTTACAGGTCCTTAGCTTCGAACTATAGACCAATAAGCTTTACCTCCATAGTGCGAAAATTTATGGAATCAATAATTGCCGAGGCAATTCGTAGCCATCTTGAAAGGCATAAATTGGTTAATGAATCTCAGCATGAACATTAAAATGGTATGAAATACCGACAGATTGTTAGGTAAGACACATATGCAACAGTTAGGTATCTTTATTTCGAAACGTTTCGCCTACACAGTAGGCTTCTTCAGTCGAGTACAGAAAGGTTGATAGAAGCAGAAGATACTCGAAGACGATGTAATCAGTCCATCACCCTTAAAGTTTTGAGGTGGTCAGTCCCTCAGTCTGGAGAAGAGCATTGTTCCGTTGTCTGAAATAAAGATACCTAACTGTTGCATATGTGTCTTACCTAACAATCTCAGCATGGTTTTGCAAAAGAGCGTTCCTGCCTTACGAGTTTACTAACATTTTTCACCAAGGTATTTGAGGAAGTAAATCATGGTAATGAATATGATATTGTGTATATGGACTTCAGTAAGGCTTTTGATAGTTCCACATCAGAGGCTATTGAAGAAAATTAAGGCACATGGAATAGGAGGAGAAATTTTTTCCTGAGTATAAGCGTGGTTGACAGGCGGCAGCAGAGGTTTGCCATCAATGGGGAGAAATCAGAGTGGGAGTGCGTCACGAGTGGTGTTTTCACAGGGTCACTTTTGGGCCCCTTGTTGTTCACAATTTATTTAAACGACAATAAAAGAGAGAATTAAATAGCGACATAAGCAAGTTTGCTGATGACACCAAAATAGGTAGCCTAATTCATTCAAATGAGGACGGAACACTCCAGGATGATTTGAATAGACTGATGCAGTGGTTGAGAAATGGCAGATGCAGTTTAATATAGACAAATGAAAAAATTTGGGTAGGAAAATAACTATGCCACATATAAACTAAATGATGTAGATCTTAATGTTACTGATCGTGAAAAAGGTTTTGGGAGTTCTGGTTAGCAGTAATCTAAAACCAAGACAACAGTGCATGAATATCGAAATGGTATACAATACCGACAAGTGATAAGTAAGATACATTGGTAACATTTAGGCATCTTATTCCGAAACGTTTCGTCTACACAGTCTGAAACAATGTTTCAGACTACGAAACAGAATTCTTCTCCAGGCTGAGGGGCTGACAACTTCAAATCTACATCTTCAAGGACCCTACTGTGTAGGGAAACGTTTCGGAATGAAGATGCCTAAATGTTGTCAAGGCATCTTACAAACAACAGTGGGATAAATGTTCGCAATAAAGTGAAAAGGATCCTTGGCTTTTATATCAAGAAGTAAAAAATAATAGAAGTCCTCAGGTTGTTCTTCAACTCTATCTTTGGGTTTGGCCTCATTTAGATTATGCTGGGACAGTTTTGGTCACCGTATTACAGATAGATATAAATGCACTGGAAAACGTACAAAGGAGGGTGAAAAAGTGATCCATGTATGAAATCTTCCCTATGAGGGTAGACTGAGGGGCCCTGAATCTGCACTCTCTAAAAGGCGTAGAATTAAGGGGGATATGACTGACGTGTATAAATGGAAAACAGTGATAAATAAAGGGAATATAAATAGCGTGCTAGAAATATCTAGCCAAGACAGGACTCGCAGCAATGGTTTTAAGTTGGAAAAATTCAGATTCAGGAAGGATATAGGAAAGCACTGGTTTGGTAATAGAGTTGTAGATGAGTGGAACAAACTCCCGAGTGAAATTGAGACACATGTTGCAACATCTGGGTATCTTTATTGTAGACGCTTCGCCATTCATGGCTTTTTCAATACAAATTCCAGGACATAACTGGGGAATCCCGCCTACCAGTGACACTGCCCTCGACTGCTACCCGTCACTTTTCCACCTGACGTTACTATATAAGCGTCAGGCGCCTTGCTTCTGCTTCAGAATCTCCACGACTATGGTGCTCTTCGCACCTACTGCTAGGTTTGAGGGACTGATTACCTCATCTTCTGTACATAGTTCTCCTGTCTTTAAGTTATGTCCTGGAATTTGTAATGAAAAAGCCACTGGATGGCGAAACGTCTACAATAAAGATACCCAGATGTTGCACATGTGTCTCAACTTTCATGTTGTCGGTATTGTATACCTTTCTTGTACAAACTCCCGAGTACCGTCATAGAAGCTAAGACGTGTGTAGTTTTAAAAGTAGGTAGATAAATACATGAGTGGGTGTGAATTGGACCTGACTAGCTTGTGATGAATGGTTTGAAAAACCGCCAAGTTGAAGATTGAGACACTTATGCAGCATATGGGAATCTTTATTCAGAAACGTTTCGCCACACAGTGGCTTCATCAGTCCAATACAAAGAGGAAGGCGTAAGGAGAGGAGGAGTATGAGGTAATCAGTCCCTCAGCCTGGAGTCGATGTGTTCAGTCCATCAATCTTGTAGAATGTACAGCATAGGGCCGTAGACGTGGCTTATATACTGTAGTGAGGTGAGGTGAAGCAGGCGGAGGCGGGGTCATGGGATCTTGTTACAAAGAATTCTTCAACACTTGTTTCAACCTTTGGACAAAGACCTACTTCGACTAGTGGATGGTACCACTATGACCCCGCCTCCATCTGCTTCACGTCACCTCACTACAGTATATAAGCCACGTCTACGGCCCTATGCTGTACATTCTACAAGATTGATGGACTGAACACATCGACTCCAGGCTGAGGGACTGATTACCTCATACTCCTCCTCTCCTTACGCCTTCCTCTGTATTGGACTGATGAAGCCACTGTGTGGCGAAACGTTTCCTGAATAAAGATTCCATATGCTGCATAAGTGTCTCAATCTTTGACTAGCTTGTGCTAATAGGCCTGATGCCGTGCTCCTTAAGTGGATGTGACCTGACCTGACTTGACTTGGTGGGTCATTGGTTTAAGCCGGGAGGTAACTTGGACCTGCCTCGCATAGGCCAATAGACATACTGCCGTGCTCCTTCTTTCTTATGTTGTTCTGAGGGATGTATGTCTGTGTGAAGGCACTGAGAGCAGCAGTATATATTCAGTGGGAGGGGAGTATATTTCATTATTGATACACCAAAGAGTTTGACCCCTGTATTAGAAATACAAAGATACACGATCATACTAGAAGTAAACAACGTATAGACAGAGATAATCGTGTAGATGAATGGTTCAGAGAACCGACAAGTTGATAAATTAGACACATGTGCAACATTTGGGTATCTTTAATGAGGAAACGTTTCGCTACACAGTGGCTTCATCAGCCCATACAAAGTAGAATGGTGAAGAACAGGAGTAGTTTGAGGTACTCTGTCCCTCAGCCTCGAGTCGATGTGAAGAAGTACCTTATCTACTGTAGGCAGGAGAGGTGCAGCAGTCGAAGGTGGTATCAGATTTGACCAATGTGGAAGTAGGTCATGTCCAAGGGTAATCATAAACAGGGAAAATAATGAAGATTTAGACACAGGTGTAACATCTAGGTATCTTTTCTATAGACGTTTCGCCATTCAGTGGCTTTATAAACACAAATTCTAGGACATAATTTGAAGACAGAACTATATACAAACATGAGATAATCAGTCCCTCAGCCTTGGAGTTGGTGTGGAGAGCACCGTAGTCGTGTAGATTCTGGAGCACAGGCATCAAGGCTGGCGCTTATATACTAATCGTCAAGTGGAAAGGGGAACGAGTAGCAGACGAGGGCATAGTCACTGGTAGGCGGGATTTCCCAGTGGAAGTAGGTCATACCCAAAGGGATCTGTAAGTTGTAGTAGTAGTTGTAGTAGCCGTGAAAAGGTCATGTAGATGTTCTCTGAACCAAGATTCCAGCGAAGGTAATATTGAGACAGTGGTAATCCTACATGATTACACTGACAGATAATCATGCAAAGGTAAGTCATCCTACAGAGGAGCAATCAAGCAGATACACAGGCAAAGATAGGCACTTAAAAAAGAGGGAAAGATCAGCTGAACCAGAGGTGATAAATACTCGGGAGAATTTATAAGAAGAACGAGCGGAATATGAATTATGGTAATTAAATTACTCCTTCATATTACGAGGGATGGAATAGTAGATGAGATTATTTTAGTACAAGGGTGGAGAGAGCGAGCGAGAGAGAGAGAGAGAGAGAGAGAGAGAGAGAGAACAAGAACGAACGAACAAAGAATGGAAGGAACGAAGGAAGAATGGAATGAACGAAAGAATGAACGAAAGAATGAACGAAAGAATGAACGAAGGAACGAAACAGATATAATTTATCCCTGGGAGGAAAAAAGAACGTAGGAAAAATAGTTGACTTGGATAACGGGGGAAGGAGGGAGAGAGGAGGAGAGAGAATGCTGACGTAGCTGTGTGTGCACGTGAGAGTTGATAATAAAGATTAAACAATGAAAGGAAACAGTCTGAAGCACAGAAGAATAATAGCACGAAAATACAAAGAAAACGAAACAGGAAATAAAAATAGAATGAAAATGTAGAATGATTTTAGTGAAATTATTGTATACAGAAATTTTCGCTTGCCTTATTCGGCAAAAAGAGCGTTGCTATTTAAGCCAAAATCGGAAGTTTCGCCTTTTCGGCATATATATATATATATATATATATATATATATATATATATATATATATATATATATATATATATATATATATATAATATAAATATATAAACAATGGCAGAGCCAGAAGCTGTGACTCGAACCTTACAATTAAATACGAGTACTCACACACCCATTTAGTGTAAAGTCAGTTTACAAAACTGTCAGAACCAGTCTGAACATGACTACAGTTATTCGCTTCACCGAGATACAGCAACACCAACTAAATTTAGGCTGACCCAAGATTAACTGAAGAGAACTATGCTACATTATTAAATCTGATCACGTCCAGGCTAGGTTGCTAAGCAAGTCTGGTGTAAAATAACTGCACAATGCCTTAACTCAGAGACATACATGTTTGTTTGAGTGGGCGGGAGGATTAGTGGCGTGCGGTCCCAAATATGGCTGAAGAAGAGGTGGAGAGGAAGGGAGGAGGAGGTTAGTGGGTGACATGACTGTGTTTGTGTATGTATGTGTGAGTGAGGAGGGGATGTAAGTGGAAGGTGTTTGAGGGAGGGGATATAGGTGGAGGGTGTGTGAGGTGGAGATATATGTAGGTAGAGATCTGTGGGTGAGGACTTTAATTGTGGTGTTAGTGTGTGTGTAGTGTGTGTGTGTTAGTGTGTACTCACCTATTTGTACTCACCTATTTGTGGTTGCAGGGGTCGAGTCATAGCTCCTGGCCCCGCCTCTTCACTGATTGCTACTAGGTCCTCTCTCTCCCTGCTCCATGAGCTTTATCATACCTCGCCTTAAAACTATGTATGGTTCCCGCCTCCACTACTTCACTTTCTAGACTATTCCACGACTTGACTACTCTATGACTGAAGAAATACTTCCTAAACATCCTTTGATTCATCTGAGTCTTCAACTTCCAATTGTGACCTCTTGTGTATGTGTCCCATCTCTGGAACATCCTGTCTTTGTCCACCGTGTCTATTCCGCGCAGTATTTTATATGTCGTTATCATGTCTCCCCTGACCCTCCTGGCCTCCAGTGTCGTCAGGCCGATTTCCCTCAACCTTTCTTCGTACGACAATCCCCGTAGCTCTGGGACTAGTCTTGTTGCAAACCTTTGCACTTTCTCTAATTTCTTGACGTGCTTGACTAGGTGTGGATTCCAAACTGGTGCTGCATACTCCAGTATGGGCCTGACGTAAATGGTATACAGTGTCTTGAACGACTCCTTATTGAGGTATCGGAACGCTATCCGTAGGTTTGCCAGGCGCCCGTATGCTGCAGCAGTTATCTGATTTATGTGCGCCTCAGGAGATATGCTCGGTGTTATACTCACCCCCAGATCTTTTTCCTTGAGTGAGGTTTGCAGTCTTTGGCCATCTAAATTATATTGTGTCTGCGGTCTTCTTTGCCCTTCCCCAATCTTCATGACTTTGCATTTGGCAGGGTTAAACTCAAGGAGCCAGTTTCTGGACCAGGCTTGTAGCCTGTCCAGGTCTCTTTGTAGTCCTGCCTGATCCTCATCCGATTTGATTCTTCTCATTAACTTCACATCATCTGCAAACAAGGACACTTCTGAGTCTATCCCTTCCGTTATGTCGTTCACATATACCAAGAACAGCACAGGTCCTAGGACTGACCCCTGTGGAACCCCGCTTGTCACAAGCGCCCACTCTGACACCTCGTCACGTACCATGACTCGTTGTTGCCTCCCTGTCAGGTATTCTCTGATCCATTGCAGTGCCTTTCCTGTTATGTGTGCCTGATCTTCTAGCTGTTTTCAGTAACCTCTTGTGAGGAACTGTGTCGAAGGCCTTTTTGCAGTCCAAAAAAATGCAGTCGATCCATCCCTCTCTCTCTTGTCTTACTTCTGTCACCTTGTCATAAAACTCTAGTAGGTTTGTGACACAGGATTTTCCTTCCCTGAAACCATGCTGGTTGTCAATTATACACTTGTTTCTTTCCAGGTGCTCCACCACTCTCCTCCTGATTATCTTCTCCATGACCTTGCATACTATACACGTTAGTGATACAGGTCTGTAGTTTAGTGCCTCATGTCTGTCTCCCTTTTTAAAAATTGGGACTACATTTGCCATCTTCCATACCTCAGGGAGTTGCCCAGTTTCAAATGATGTGTTGAAGATCTTTGTTAATGGCACACACAATATCTCTGCTCCCTCTTTAAGGACCCCGGAGAGATGTTGTCTGGTCCCACCGCCTTTGAGGTGTCAAGTTCGCATAGCAGCTTCTTCACTTCCTCCTTGGTTATATGTACCTCATCCAGCACTTGCTGGTGTACCCCCCTGTTCTGATTTCCTGGAGTCCACTGGTTTCCACTGTAAATACTTCTTTAAATCTCGTGTTGAGCTCCTGACATACCTCTCGGTCGTTTCTTGTGAATTCCCCATCACCCTTCCTCGTCTGATTACCTGGTCCTTGACTGTTGTTTTCCTCCTGATGTGGCTGTACAACAGCTTCGGGTCAGTCTTGACTTTCGATGCTATGTCATTTTCATATTGTCGCTGAGCCTCCCTTCTTATCTGTGCATATTCATTTCTGGCTCTTCGGCTAATCTCTTTATTTTCCTGAGTTCTCTGTCTTCTGTACCTTTTCCATTCTCTAGTACACCTAGTTTTTGCCTCCCTACACCTTTGGTGAACCAAGGACTCGTTCTGTTCTTCCCATTATTTCTGTTTCCCTTGGGAACAAACCTCTCCTCTGCCTCCTTGCATTTGTTGCACTTAGTCCATCATTTCTTGTACTGGTTTTCCTGTCAGTTCCCTCTCCCACTGAATGTTTTGAAGGAAGTTCCTCATGCCTGAGTAGTTTCCTCCCCTTTTGTAGTTTGGTTTTTCCCACCCTATTCCTGCTACCTCTCTCCACTTGGAGCTCAACTATGTAGTCGAAGCACAGAACCACATGATCACTAGCTCCCAGGGGCCTTTCATACAAGATATCCTCGATGTCTGAACTACTCAAGGTGAATACAAGGTCAGTCTTGCTGGTTCATCTTCTCCTCTCTCTCTGGTAGTGTCTCTAACATGTTGATGCATTGAGGTTTTCCAGTACTACATCCATCATCTTGGCTCTCCATGTTTCGGAACCCCCATGGGGCTCCAGGTTTTCCCAGTCAATCTCCTTGTGATTGAAATCACCCATAACTAGTAACTTTGCTCCCCCCACATGTGCTCTCCTGGCCACCTCGGCTAGTGTGTCGACCATGGCTCTGTTGCTCTCATCGTATTCTTCTCTTGGTCTCCTGCAGTTCTGTGGTGGGTTGTACATTACTGCAATTATCACCTTATGTCCCTCAGACTGGATTGTTCCTACTAAGTAGTCCCTTTCACCCGTGCCATCCATTCCTTCCATTTTCTCAAAACCCCACTGGCTTTTAATGAGCAGTGCAACTCCTCCTCCCCCCTCTCCTCCCTCTGTCTTTCCTGAGGATTTGATATCCGGGTGGAAAGATTGAATCTGTTATTATTCTGGTGAGTTTTGTTTCTGTGAGTGCTATTATGTCTGGGGATGTCTCCTTGATTCTTTCATGCCACTCCTCATACTTATTTGTTATTCCATCTGCATTTGTATACCATACCTTCAACTTCTTTTCTAAGACTGTGGTTCTGGGAGGTGTATTGGGGTTGGGGAATTGGAGACCTGATAAGGAACTATGGGTGGTTGCTGTGGGGGTGGAGTTTGTAATGTAGTGGGTGGGGGCATTGGATATGACATGGGTGTTTTGGTTTAGAGTGTTTGGCTGCATGGGGTTGACCTGGTTGGAGGCTTCTATAGGAAGCTGTGAGGGAGGTTGTATTTGATCTTCTTCCTGTGTCTGGGATCTCCTGTCTGTCTTCTCCATCCCCTCTCTTTCCTCCTTTCGCCTTTGTATCATCTCTCTCAGTTTCCGCCTTTCGTCTTGTGTTCTGTCGCGGTCGAGATACACCTTCCTGTATTCCGGCATGTCCCTTAATCGTGCTTTCTCCCACAGTATCCTGTTCCGAGTCGATTCTGCCTTGAAGGTCACTTTCACTGGCCGGGTTCTTTTTTTTACAAACCCCCCTATTCTCCGAAATTTTCCAGCTGGGTCATGTCGTCTTCTCCGATTACTTTCATGATGCTTTCAATTGCTTTTTTTTCCCCTTGTTTTCTTGCTTCATATGTTTCCCCTTCAACTTCCTGTAGCCCATACACAAAGACTGACCTCACCCTTTCATTCTCCCACTGCATATCCCTGTGTATCCCCTCATTCAATTTGATTTCCTCCATTGCAGCTTTCCTTTCTTCAGTTTCACTAGCTACTGTACATGGGCTCAGTGGCCTGTCATTTTCCCTTCTCGGCTTTCCCTGGGCTCTGTTGTGGTCTTTTAGGGCCTCCACATATAGCTTAGCTCTTTCATTTACTACAGTCTCCACTGATAGAGCTTCTACATGCAGTTTTGCTCCTGTCCCTACAGTCCCCTTATTTGTGGCTGAGGTAGCGGTCTCTGTTGTCAATCCCAAAATGTTCTTTAGTTCTTTAGTCTGTTTTCAGATTTTCCAGTTCCTCTTCTAAACTCTGTATCCTGGCCTCTGCTGCTTTGACTTTCACCTCCACTTCCTGCTTTCCATGTCTATCCTCTCTTCCATTCTCATGCTAAGTTCTTCTAGTTTCTTTTCCCATTCTTGTTCCCTTTTTGTGAGCTCTGCTGCCCAATCTTCCTTTGCAGTTCCCTCCTCCTGTCCCTTGGGTTTTCTTGTTGCTCTCTGGCAACCCATTTTTTTTTTTTATCCTGATTGCCTCAGAGTGGGAAACCTATGTAATTCTGTATGTTAGGTTAGTATTGTATATGTCAGAGTGTGGGGGGGAGGTAGAGGAGGAACGTGGCTATATGGGAGAGTAGTGGGAGGGGGAGTGGGAAGGAGAGTGAATCAAGTGGTAAGTGGGTGAGTGGGAGAGGGAGAGGTGGGGAGGGGGAGGGTGAAAGAGGGAGGGGAGGGATCAGGTGAAGGAGTGAGATGTCGGTGGGGAGGGGGGGAGTGTATGTGTGAGTCTGGCAATATGTGTGTGTGTGTGTGTGTGTGTATTGTGTGTGTGTTGTGTGTTGCGTGTGTGTGTTTGTGGGGGGGTGTGGGGGGTGTGGTGAGTGTGTGGGTGGTGTGTGGATGGGTGTGTGGGTGTGTGGGTGGGTGTGTGGGTGGGTGTGTGGGTGGGTGTGTGGGTGGGTGTGTGGGTGGGTGTGTGGGTGGGTGTGTGTGGGTGTGTGTGGGGTGTGTGTGGGTGTGTGTGGGTGTGTGTGGGTGTGTGGGGTGTGTGTGTGGGGGGGTGTGGGGGGTGTGTGGGTGGGTGGGTGTGTGGGTGTGGGTGTGGGTGTGGGGTGGGTGGGTGTGGGTGGGTGTGTGGGTGTGTGTGGGTGGGTGTGTGGGTGTGTGTGGGTGGGTGGGTGGGTGTGTTGTGGGGGGGTGTGGGGGTGTGTGTGGGTGTGTGGGTGTGTGTGGGTGTGTGTGGGTGTGTGGGTGTGTGGGTGTGTGTGGGTGTGTGGGTGTGTGGGTGTGCGTGCGCACACTAGGCTACGCTACTCTTTTGAAGATTATAAAAAAAAAATTTTCCCAATCAATTCCTTATTAATATGCACTAATATATACTATATAATATTAATTGCGTACACTTGTGTTTGTGTGTGTGTGTGTTTACTAGCTTGTTCTTTGAAAAAGAGGGGGGGGGGTTACGTTAACACTATTTGTTATTGTTGTTGGTTCACCGGTACTCTCCCGGCCCAGATCTCCGCACACTACGCTACTTTACTTTTTGAAGATTATAGGATTATTTTTTCTCACTCAATTCCTTATTAATATATACTGTTTATTATAACAATAATTACGGGTGCACACGTGTGTTTGTATGTGCGTACTTGTTTACTAGCTTGTCCCTCAGAAAAACAGGGGGGGGGGTCACTAGGCTACACAACTCTTCTGAGTTTACCTGGCGATATTTAGATAATTTACTAACCACTATCTATCTCCTGGTACTGAAATAGGGAGAGAGAGATGGTATAGCATACAACCAGCAGGGCGAGACACTGAGACTTTAGACACTAACCAAAATTAACCACAAATAGGCAAGTGATGTCGTCTGCACAACAATGGAGGTTCCTGCTGGTCGGCTGATATCAACTCCTTCAATTTGTAACTCCTTCAGGAACTTTATCATACATTCAAGTTTTTATTTTCTTTTTCTTTTAAGACTTGGTATTCCCTCTTTTTTCTTTAGTACAGTATTTTGGTCATAACAAGTCTGATGATGTTAGCTACCTTCACAACACCAACAGCTGGGGATTGACTAATTTTTTCTTACTTTCAGTATTTACTTAATCACTCTTTTATGACCTTATCACTACACTGCTGGTACGATGACCGCTAATAATATCTTAGGACAGCCACTAAAACGCTAAACCCTGGGAGCACTATTTAGCGATACTGCTTCACGTGTGTGTGTGTGTGTGTGTGTGTGTGTGTGTGTGTGTGTGTGTATGTGTGTGTACATCGCCTATTTGCTCACCTATTTGTGGTTACAGGGGTCGATTCATAGCTCCTGGCTCCGCCTCTTCACTGATTGCTACTGGGTCCTCTCTCTCCCTGCTCCATGAGCTTTATCAAACCTCGTCTTAAAACTATGTATGGTTCCCCCCTCCACTACGTCACTTTCTAGGCCAGTGTTATTCACTAATTTTTGCAAGAGAGCCACTTCGGTTAAACAAATTGATTGAGAGAGCCGCAGCTACTGCAAGTTAGCGTAACTCAACTAAATTAAGTAGTACTGAGCTGCTAGTGCAATATAGTAAATGAGAAAAATTATACATGGCAATATTAGCCTGCATATCTTGTTATTAATAGCAAATAAAGACCAAACTTACTTAATGCTCCTTTTCTACTGGTCGGGTCTGGGATGGCTGTTCATAAGAACATAAGAACATAAGAACGAAGGAACACTGCAGAAGGCCTACTGGCCCATGCGAGGCAGGTCCAAGTCTCCTACCGGCTTAAGCCAATGCACCCAACCTAGTCAGGTCAGGTCACATTGACTTAAGGGAGGAACACGGCAACCGACCTGTTAGCACAAGCTATCAGGTCTAACTCACACCCACCCACATCTACTCATGTATTTATCCAACCTAATTTTTAAAGCTACACAATTGCGTTTTTGTTTAACCACAAATCGATCCATCATAACGGACACTACTTGACTGCACTTTGGTTTCAAGTAAAACTAGCCCATCGCAGCTACCTTCCACAAGCAGCAACAGTTAAGTCGTTACTTTCATATATGTTGCCGCAGTCTCAAATATCTGTTGCCTATTTTCAAACACAAATCTCCAAGAGTAACGAAATACGTCCATTCTCCCCCGAAGGCTTGAACTCGACTGATTCAGCGAGACCACCGACGCCTAGAGCTAGACGTGTCCCTGATCAGTTTCTCGTAGTGGACAGGTATGATTTCTGTACGACTAGGGTAGGGATGTTAGAATGTTATCTCTTACTGTGACTTTGTCTTCCATCTCACCTCATGAAAATATGTATCTTACTTGAAAAATTATTTTTCTATGTATATATATATATATATATATATATATATATATATATATATATATATATATATATATATTTTTTTTTAATTAATTTATATATTTTTCGAGAGCCGTGAATTGAGTCATCGCAAGCCGCGCAATGAATACCACTGTGAATCTAGGCTATTTCACTTCCTGACAACTCTGTAACTGAAGAAATACTTCCTAACATCCCTTTGACTCTTCTGAGTCTTCAACTTCCAATTGTGACCTCTTGTTGCTGTGTCCCATCTCTGGAACATCTTGTCTTTGCCCACCTTGTCTCTTTTGCGCAGTATTTTATATGTCGTTATCATGTCTCCCCTGACCCTCCTGTGTACTCGCCTAATTCACCTAATTGTAGTTGCAGGGGTCGAGACTCAGCTCCTGGCCCCGCCTCTTCATTGAACGTACGTGTGTGTGTGTGTGTGTGTGTATGAAATCCCCTAGTTATGGCTACAGGGGTCGATTCACAGCTCTTGGCCCCGCCTCTTCACTGGCTGCTACTGTCACTCTTCCCGCTCCCTGAGCTTAATCATACCTCTTCTTAAAGCTATGTATGGATCCTGCCTCCACTAAATCACTTCCTAGACTATTCCACTTCCTCATCTCTTTGAAGAAATACTTCCTAACATCCCTGTGATTCATCTGAGTCTTCAACTTCCAACTGTGACCCCTAGTTGCTGTGTCCAGTCTCTGGAACATCCTGTTCTGTCTCTGTCCATCTTGTCGATTCCTCTCAGTATTTTATATGTCGTTATCATATCCCCCTATCTCCCCTGTCTTCCAGTGTCGTCACGTCGATTTCCGTTAACCTCTCCTCGTAGGACATACCTCTTAGCTCTGGGACTAGTCTTGTTGCAAACCTTTGCACTTTCTCTAGTTTCTTCACGTGCTTGGCTAGGTGTGGGTTCCAAACTGGTGCCGCAACTCCAATATAGGCCTAACGTACACAGTGTACAGTTCCTGAATTGATTCCTTATTAAGATGTGGAATGCTGTTCTGAGGTTTGCCAGGCCCATATGCTGCAGCAGTTATTTGGTTGATGTGCGCTTCAGGAGATGTGCCTGGTGTTATACTCACCCCAAGATCTTTTTCCTTGAGTGAGGTTTGTAGTCTCTGGCCCCCTAGACTGTACTTCGTTTGTGGCCTTCATGATTTTGCACTTGGTGGGGTTGAACTCCAGGAGCCAGTTGCTAGACCAGGCCTGCAGCCTGTCCAGATCCCTTTGTAGTTCTGCCTGATCCTCGTCCGACTGAATTCTTCTCATCAACTTCACATCACCTGCAAACAGGGACACTTCGGAGTCTATTCCTTCCATCATGCCATTCACAAACACCAGAAACAGCACCGGTCCTAAGACTGATCCCTGTGGCACCCCGCTCGTTACAGGCGCCCACGCTGACACCTCGACATGTACCACGACTCGCTGTGGTCTTCCTGACAGGTATTCCCCTGATCCATTGTAATGCCTTCCCTGTTATCCCTGCCTGGTCCTCCAGCTTTTGCACTAATCTCTTGTGTGGAACTGTGTCAAACGCCTTCTTACAGTCCAAAAAATGCAATCTACCCACCCCTCTCTCTCTTCTCTTACTGCTGTCACCATGTCATAGAACTGCAGTAGGTTTGTGACACAGGATTTCCCGTCCCTGAAACCGTTTTGGCTGTCGGTGATAAGATCATTCCTTTCTAGGTGTTCCACCACTCTTCTCCCGATAATCTTCTCCATGACCTTGCATACTATGCATGTCAGTGACACTGGTCTGTAGGTTAATGCTTCGCGTCTGTCTCCTTTTTTAAAAACTGGAACTACATGTGCTGTCTTACATACTTCAGGTAGTCTCCCTGTTTCAATAAATATGTTGAAGATTGTTAATGGTACACATAGCGCCTCTGCTCCCTCTCTCAGGACCCATGGAGAGATGTTGCCCGGCCCCATCGCCTTTGAGATATCTAGCTCATTTAGCAGCCTCATCACTTCTTCCTCGGCTGTATCTATAGTGTCCAGCACTTGATGGTGCACGCTCCCCCCCACTTCCCTGCCATTCTGGAGTCCCTTCTGTCTCCTCTGTGAACACTTCTTTGAATCTCATGTTGAGCTCCTCACATACTTCTCGTTCATTTCTTGTGACCTCCCCTCCTTCCTTCCTCAGCCTTGTGAGTGTGTGTGAGTGTGTGTGAGTGTGTGTGAGTGTGTGTGAGTGTTGTTGAGTGTGTGTGAGTGTGTGTGAGTGTGTGTGTGTGTGTGTGTGTGTGTGTGTGTGTGTGTGTGTGTGTGTGTGTGTGTGTGTGTGAGAGTGTGTGTGTGTGTGTGAGTGTGTTGTTGAGTGTGTGAGTGTGTGTGTGTGAGTGTGTGAGTGTGTGTGTGTGAGTGTGTGAGTGTGTGTGTGTGTGTGTGTGTGAGTGTGTGAGTGTGTGTGTGTGTGTGTGTGTGTGTGTGAGTGTGTGTATGTGTGTGTGTGAGAGTGTGTGTGTGAGAGTGTGGTGTGT
>NC_069460.1:12825475-12854125 GCF_026875155.1 Cherax quadricarinatus | reverse complement strand
TTTTTGGGTTCCCCTCCCATGAGCGCTTGTGTTCCCCCATTCCCTCGTCAGTGTTAGTCGCTTGTGTCATGCAACATTTTGTTGACACAAAAAAATTTACCGCCGTTAAGTAAACACTTACTGAATGTTGCAACTTTGTCCACCTTAGAAAAGTAAGTAATATATGTTTAAAAATTTTTTTAAAAGGGGCGTATGAAATTTGTGTTGCCAAAAAAAGCATTAGGAAACCCCGTTTCCCAAACGTACATTCAAAAACGTAAGTTGGAAGACCAGGGGGGCCCGGGGGCGGGCAGTGAACATCGCACACTCACTCCATCCTATCTTATCTGTAAAATTTTCACCTGTCTTTTAAGTAGGGGCGGGGTAATTTTAAATGTTTCAGAGCCTTTGCTGGGGGTTAGGGAGGAAGCAAGCTGCCCTAAGCACAGTGTTCCCTCGTACTTTTTTTTTCCAGCACCTGGCAAGTTCATCTGTCTAGGACACTAGTCTGTGGACCCTGTCTGTCACCTGTATTATTCATATCACGTTCACTCTGCTTCCGTCACTTGGTTCTTCACCAGCCGCTAATGATCTGTCAAAGATCATTATGGCTTTCATGGAATTTCACCTTCTCTCAGCATTCTTGGTGATATTCTAAATGATCCCAAGGTCTTTGATGTATTATGTTCTATCAGGAGTCCCCTGGATTCCTCATTAAGCGTTCCGGAGCTGGAAAGTTTTATTTCGTTTAATGCTTCCCTGTCTTCGGTACTGGCCTTTGTTCATTTGTAAAACGTAGGAAATCTGTTGAGCTCATTGTATACCTCCCTGTTGCCCTTGTGCATGTGTGTTAGTTACCTGTTGTCAAAGTCACTTGTCGATAGGCACTTGGCCTGCTTCTACGGATCTGGTTATATGAAATAGACTAGGAATTTTTTCCCTAATTTTTACTTTAAAAAACATTTTTTTCCCAAAAATTCAACTCCCCCCACCTTTTTTTTCCCCCAAAAATATTACCCCCAATTCCCCCCCCCACTATTTTTAAAACCTTTTACCCACAGGTCCTTTTAACAAACCTCCCCCTTTTATATTTACCAACCCCCACCCCCCCACATTACCCACCCCCCCACCTATACCAACGGTTTTTTCACCCCCCCCCACCACCAACCCAAAGCTCCCCCAAAACCCCAAAACCCCACCCCAAACCCTCCTCCCCCCCAAACCACCCCACCATCTCCCCCCACCACCAACCACCACCACCACCCCCTCCCCAACCACCACCACCAACTACCAAACGTCCCCCACACAAAAACCAACCCCCCCCCCACAATCTCTCAACCACCCCACCAAAAACCACCAAACCCTCCCAACAAAAAACCACCAACCCCACCCCACCCCACCTCACTCCCCAAACCCCACCAACCCCACCCCCACTTATCTCCTCCCAAAACCACACCCCACACTCCTACAAAAACCACCACCCCCCCACACATCTCCCCACCACCCCACACTTCCTAAAAACACCAACCACCACCAAAACCCCCCCAATCTCCTACCCAAAACCACCCCACCCCCAAACATCCAAAAACATCCCCAACCACAACTCCCCCACCCCCAAATCTCCCAACCCCACCACACTTCCAAAACCCCCAAACATTTTCCCCCCACACCACCCCAACCACCTATACTACCCAACCCTCCCCCCAACCCTATCTCCCAAACGTTTAAAAAACCCCCAAACTAAAACCAAAACTACCAACACTACCCCAACACTTACTACTACCAAACTCCCCCACACTATACACACCAAACCCTACCCCCCCAAACACAAAATCCCCAAATTACTAAAAACACTACCCCACATTTCCAAATTTACCAACCAACCCCCACATACATCCAACAAACCCCCCACTATACAAATACCAACCTACCCCCACTATACTTACCAACCTACCCCCCCACTATATATACCCCAACCAAAAACCCCCCAATACTATACAACCACTACCCCCACTATACTATCCAAACTACCCCCCAATACTATACCAAACTCCCCCCCTTTCCCATTCCCCCAAATTTAAACCCAACACTACCCCCCCTTTTAAACTAACCACCAACCCCCATTAAAAAATTTACCCCCCCAAAACCCCCCAAAAAAATACACAAACCCCCCCCCCACTATACTAACCAACATCCCCCCCAAACTATATATTACCCCCACTACCCCACATCTTTTTCCCCAACCTACCCCACATACTATTCCCAAACCACACCCCCCAACTTACAATACCCCACATTTTATTTACCACACTCCACCCCCCACACCAACAACTGACACACACACACACACAACACACACACACACACACACACACACACACACACACACACACACACACTCCCCCGAGAGGCTGGTGTGGATCAAGCAGCAATGTGCCAGTACTGGGTCGGTCTTTATTTCCCGTTAGATAAGATTTACGCGCCGAGCTTTGGTGAGGAATGTAAACATGTAAGCTGAGATAGAAAGAGGGAAGAATGGAAGACAAGGAGAGGAGAGGTAGAGGAGAGGATAGAAAGTAAATGTAGGTAGAGAGAGCCGGAAGAGAGAGAAGAGAACGAACGTGGGAGACGGAGGACGGGGAGACGCACAATGAATAAAGGAGAGGGGGCGGCGAACCCCTCCTGACAGGCAGCCAGTCTCATCAGGCTATTCCCTAGCCGGAAAGTGGACATAAACACTGCCTAATTGGCGAATGAAGCCAGCAGGTGCCAGTCTACGTCAGGCCTTTCGTTTTTAAAGTCTTATTTATAGAGAATAATATCTGGCTGTGGGCCCCTCGTTGGCGGGGTTGCCAATGTTAGTACTAACAGCCAATTAGGTAGTTTCCCCGGAAGCCTGACGACCAGTAAACAAGCCGGGCAGCGAATCCAGGGTCTTCCAGAGACTATCACATTGGTGGGTCCTAGTGTGCCTCAGGCAGTAAATACACGGTCCTCACAGGAACCTACACCATCCTACAGGAACTTACATATATATGTCGTGCCGAATAGGTAAAACTGATCAATTAGCAAGAACTCAATTAAAATTAAGTCCTTTCTAAAATTTTCTCTTGTACGTTTAAAGATATATTTTTTTCATTTATGTTAATGTATAAATTAATAATTTTGTATCAAAAAGAGCTTGAGAAAACTTACCTAAAGTTATTATAACAAGCGCAACTTAATTTAGCCTAATCCAACTATATATATTTTTTAGAAAAGTTTACAGTTATTTAATTATAAACAAATACAATGAAATATATATTTTTCGTTAGGTTCAGAATGATTTTTGCGAAATTATTGCATACACAAATTTTCGCTTGCCTTATTCGGCAAGAAGAGCGTTGCTATTTAAGCCAAAACAGCAAGTTTTACCTATTTGGCACTTTGTATAATTTATATATAAAATAAAATAAATAAAAAATTTAATAATATTTTTTAAAAATATATATATAAATATTGCAATCTTGAAAAAACATACAAGACGAAACAACTACAGAGAAATTTAATGACAGCTGGGCCTTTCGTGTTGCAGTAAACCACGGACCTTGCAATGTTGGGGAAAAGAGTGTCAGTGGACTTCTAGCTAGAAATTCCCACTTCTAAAATTGCTGGTTGCACATGAAAGGCCTAGAGCTACTTTTACCTCCCCTGTGTGTGGTTTGTGTGTGTGCGCGCCGCCCCGCCGCACACACAACAAAACACACACACACAACACACACACACACACCAGGAGCTAAGACTCGCCCCCCCTGTAACCACAAATAGTTAAGTATACAAAACACACGTCCCACCGTACACACACTACACACACGTACACACACAAACACACACGTAACCAAAACACACAAAACACACAAAACCACACTACACACACAACACCAAAACACACACACACACACACATATAATATACACACACATTCACACACATAAAAACACATACACACACCTATACACACACATATACACCACACATATATACACTACACACATATTACACACGCATACACAAAATGGAAACTCACTACACACCACCTACAAATATTGAAGTGCGTAGTGTGCACGTTATAAGGGCAAGAGTGTGTATTTTTCTCCCAACCATAAATTTCACGTTTCGAGTTTTTGGGGGGGTGGGTTTGCATTTCAGACGTCAGGTTTCGACCCACCTCCAGAGAAATGTCCTGAGTCACTCTGGCCCCGCTGCGGCCAGAGTGCCGGGAATGGCTCAAATTGATAAGAGCTTTTGAGAGTTGGATAGCCTCATCACCCTACACCATTTAAACCCCAGTTACATGGCGTCCCCAGGACTGGCAGCTGACTCCTACCCCAAACTTGACTAAGGACTGGGAACTCTACAAAAATTTTAGTCAAAGTTTGTAATTTTACCATAAATTTAAAGGGAAAAATTTCCTGACTTCCCCTTTACGAAACAGACAAACAAATGATAGAATTAAACAAGTAGATTTAGAGGAAAAAATGAACGTTATCAGAAGACGGCGGAACTTACGTGCCTCCTAAACGGTACATCACTTGTACAAACTCCGACACTCCTTCGCGAGCCACTGCCGGGTCATCACATGGAGAAGACCCGGGTTTAGGAATATATCTTTATTTCTACAAGTGCATATACAAGGTATACAGGCCTAGCTGACATCAGTGACATACTATTGTATAGAAAGCTGCTTGTTTTGCAGAGCATTTCCCGCAAATTAGGTTAGTTTTGTCCCAGGATGCGACCAACACCAGTCGACTAACATGAAGGTACCCATTTTACTGTCGGGTAAACATAGACAATCGGTGTAAGGAAACACGCCCAGTGTTTCTGTCCTTTCCGGGAATCGAACCCGGACCCTCGCCGTGTGAAGCGAGAGCTTTAGCCACCAGGCCTGACAGACATACCTGAATCTGTTTGCATTTCTTTGTTCGTCTTTATCCAGTTCGTTCCTCTGCCCATAACGAATGTTTTGTAAAACGAGATAAATGTGACAGTAATAGAAAAGTCCGAGATCAAGACCAGACAACAACTGACAAGTCTGAGATCACGACTTGACATCCCTGGCGACGAGCCAGGCAAGACTCGTGACCAAATACTCAGAGAGACAGTGTCCTGGACTCATCACTCATCTGTATATCCAACAATTTCAACCGGAACAACGGCTTCTACAACACAGTTGAAGTTTTAGCCAGGAAACTTCACTATCCTACATAGCAACAGGTCCTAGCAAGGAGGAGCACATCAGTAGGCCTACTGGCCCATGCTATGCAGGTGTAAGTCCCACCCACCCACACCCATATACACGTCTATTTTTAAAGCTACCCAAAGTTCTCGCTTCAATGAAACTACGACACTACTCGGGCCTTTGTTCCATTCATACACAATTCTGTTGCCAAAATCAGTGCTTATCCTTTCATGGTAACATATTTTCAGTACTTGTATACTCTTTATCCCTGTCTAACATTTGTATTCTTCAGTCATATTACCCTTCTGATTCTATGCCTCTTCAGGGAGAGTACCTGGAGTCTACCTGGAGGTTATTCCGGGGATCAACGCCCCCGCAGCCCGGTCCACGACCAGGCCTCCCGGTGGACCAGGGCCTGATCAACCAGGCTGTTACTGCTGGCCGCGCGCAGTCCAACGTACGAACCACAGCCTGGCTGATCTGGCACTGACTTTAGGTATCTTTCCAACTCTCTTGAAGGCAGCCAAGGGGTTATTGGTAATTCCCCTTGACTCTCCCGCCAAACTGCTGTAAACATCAGCTGACTCCCGCCAAAAACAAACATGAAACAAAAAAACCGCTACAAGCCACACATTCCTGGTCTTCGAGACATGCTTGACCTTGACCGCCAAGACTCCCGCATTCTTCACGATGAAATACCTAACTTTGTGCGCTCCCTGGCTCCACCCTGCAGAGTATATACACAAAGTGTATATCGCTCAGTATAAAGTAAGAAGTGTGTATCGCTCTGTGTATTCACGGAAAAGTGTATATACTCAGTGTATACACACCAAAAAGTGTGTATACCTCTGGATACGTACATCATTATTACTATAGTTTATTTCTGTAGTGTTTAAGAATCAGAGCTCACGGTGTTAGAATCAGAGCTCACGGTGTTAGAGGTTCTGCTTCTCGAAGAGAAAATATGATTTGAAAACTCGTCTGGTAATGCGTAATAATGATAGCGAAGGCTGTGGTGTTTGTGAAGGGCAGCAGGATGGCAGCAATGAGGAGGAGGGTGTTAACAGTGAAAAAACAGGAACTGGTTTGCAGCAAAGGGAGAGACGTCAATATAAGGGAGGTTAAGGAAGCAGGCTTGAAGGTGGGAAATCGCTTCTCTATTCTGCAAGACGAATGGTCAGTGAAGATTTAACCTTTCTGTTAATACATTTAAGACTGTTGTGTTTGTGTGACCCGGGCTTTTCATAACAAGGACTGGACTAGAATGGAAATAAGTCTGACTTTTTCTTGGTTTCCCAAAGGTCATTTACACATGTTACTATGTACGATGATAATAACCATGTAAATTTGTATAACTGTACATACGTGCACCTACACCTAATGAACTTACTAACGTTAGACTGTGTGTTTCGTCTGGTGTTGGTGACGTTGTTAGCAGGTTAGATAATATGTAAAGTAATGGCAACAACCCCATTATCTGTCTCAATGATGAAACGATACTGGAAATGTAAAGGAAGGAAAATTTTTAAACCAAGACACGACACTGTAGATTTAATTAGGAAAGGCGGGGGATCCCTTTTTACGTAGATTCTGCCTAAAGGGTGAGCAAAAAATGAATGCTAGAACGGGGTAAATTATTGGCCAGACACGTAATCTTACAATCCACCATTCTTGGGAAGGTATGATGCAAGGGGGAGGGGGATTTTCCTCTCTGGGGGGGGGGGGGTACACCCGGGAAGGGGCCCCCTTTTCCTGATTGTTGGGGTAGAGATCACACCCAGATAAATGGAATAAAATTTGACCAGAAAGGTTCAGAAAACAGATAGCCAAAAACAAGGATAACAACAAAGAAAACGTCGACACAGGAAGCTGAGAGAGTCGAAGAAATAACTCTCTTAGTATCTATTATACTGTCTACCTGGGCTCACTGGAGGTTATTCCGGGGATAAACCCCCCCGCGGCCCGGTCCACGACCAGGTTCCCGGTGGGTCAGGGCCTGATAAACTAGGCAGTTACTGCTACCCGCACGTAGTCCAACGTACGAGCCACAGCCCGGCTGATCCGGCACTGACTTTAGGTATCTGTCCAGCTCTCTCTGAAGGCAGCTAGGGCTTATTGGTAATTCCCCCTTATGCTTGATGGGAGGCTGTTGAACAGTCTTGGGCCCCGGACACTTTTTGGTGTTTTTCTTTAGTGTACTTTTAATTGGGGGTATTTTGAATCGCCTGCCCATCTTTTACTTTCGTGGGGAGTGATTTCTGTGTGCAGATTCGGGACCATTCCTTCCAGGATTTTCCAAGTGTAGTTTTATGATGTATATCTATCTCCTGCGTTCCAACGAGTACAAGCCCAAGTGCTTCCAAGCGTTCCCAGTAGTTAAGGTGTTTTTATAGAATTTATACGTGCATTTAAAGGTTCTCTGTACACTCTCTAGGTCTGCAATTTCACTTGCTTTGAGAGAGAGAAAAAAGTGATTGAAAAGGATCATCATTGGTTGGCACTCTAGTTTTGAACGTTCTCATTATCCATCCTATCATTTTCTTTGCACTTGTGATCGTGGCACTGTCGGACCGCTAAAAATAAAATAAAAAGTTAAGGACCAATTGCATCTGTGAGAAATAGATATTATTGCAAAAACCAAGACCTGTTTCAGTCTGAAAAACAGGGACCTGCCTGCTGAATGTTACAGGTGTGTAAATGTTACAGGTGTGTAAATCATTCCACACTGATAGTCAACAGGAATGGAGCGGAGTTGCTATGTACGTTAGGGGAAATTTAAACAGTAACATCAATGACCCCAAAGAAGGAAGGTTCTTCGACGCTGGTGAGGGGCTCTTGATCTAGGGAATTGGATCGTGCTCCAGTTCCCTGAATTTTAAACCGAAATACCTTCCACCCTCCTCCCCACAGGCACTGTATAGTCTACGGGTTTAGCGCTTCCCCTAGAGTATAATAGCAAAAAATGATAAGAAGGGAGGAGGGACGGAAGGGCAAACTATATGGCTGCAGTTTCTTACAGGGAGTGAAAACTAATTTTAGGTGTGATCTACAGACCTCCGAATCTAAATATGACCTGGGTAAAATTTGGGTCGAAATTACTTAGGGATGACTCACGAAATCGTTATGACACGATTGCAACAAATCATACCACAGGCGGGGTAGAACCCGCGATCAGAGAGTCCTCAAAACTCCAGACCGTCGCGTTAGCCACTGGACCAGCTGGCCACAAAAAGATTCGTCCAACTTGGTATATTTCTGCACCATAGGAAGGTTAGCATAGGCACCACTGTGAAATATACCTAGTTGGGCGAATCTTTTTGTGGCTAGCTGGTCCAGTGGCTAACGTGACGGTCTGGAGTTTTGAGACTCTCTGATCGCGGTTCTAACCCCATCCGTGGTATGTATTACTTAGGCATTCAGTGAGCAGATGTTCTAATGGAATATTTTAACTTCATCCAAATTAATTGGAACAATCTGACAGGAAAACAATCTGGCGAGTTTCTAAAAAATTTGCGACAGAGCCAACTAGGGGAAATATGTTTTCTGGACTTGGTTCTGGCAAACCAGGAACCTTCGATAAACAATCTTGAGGTTATTGAAGAGCTTGGGAAAGTGATCATAAACCACAGTGTCAATATTTCGTTAGAACTGTCTAAATATCGACAGTAAAGTTAAGGTTCCCGATTTTCGTGGCGCAAACTTTGTCGAGACGAAAGATTACCTGAGCAATGCACCTGGGGTCACCTCTCTGGGGATCATGAGGAAGACGTGGCACTCTGGGGTGATGGTGCCAACACAACATTTTTCAGACCATAATACAAGTTGCTCAAATGGAACTCAGGTCACTTCACAGTGACCAAGAAATGTGTACCATTTTTTTACACTTATCTCCTCTCTGCTTTTACACTAATATAACGAGGGGTAGCGCTAAATCCGTAGGGAATTATACAGTATCTGGGGAGGAGGGGATGGGATGGAAGGCATTCAGGCTTAATTTAGAGAATTGGAGCACAGATCCAATTCCCTAGACGACGAGGCCCTCACCAGCATCAAGGAACCTGCCTTGAGGGTGTTTTTACACAAGATGCAAATGGAGTTCCAGAAAGCAATAATTTCACAGGTCAGGACGAAACTACATTATGTAAGGACAGTCACTAGTGACATGGTCTTTAACTAGAGAGGTTAAAACTAAGGCACCAGATCCACACGAATTATTTTCCAGAGTTATAAATGAATGTGAGGTGGAACTTTGTAAACCACAAGCTAGTCTCTTCAGATCACAAACATGTATCGTACCAGGTAAGTGGAAAATTCCAAATGTGATTTCTATCTATAGATCGGGAGACTCGTCCTTAGGCTTCAAACTATAATCCAGTCAGCCTAACTTCAATTATAGGGAAACTGATGGAATCAATTATTTCGGACGAAATTCAAAGCCGTCTTGAAGAATATGTGTTACAGTAGGGTTTTTTAAGAAAGGGTGTTCCTACAAATAAATGGTTTTACCAAGGTATTGGAAATGGTAGTACGAACTAACAACTACGATATCGCGTATGTGGATTAGAGTACCACACGGACAGTAGCAGCACACGGAATAGATGGAGAAATTATTTCCTTGGATTGAAGCGTGGTTGATAAATCAGAATTAGGGACCTGTTAACAAAGGTGTTCCACAGGGGTCAGGATTGGGGCCTCTTATTGTTCACAATATACATAAAATATTCACACGAGGGAATAAATTGTTATATAAGCAAGTTTACCAATGATGCTAAAATAGGCCGTCAAATAAATTTGATAAGGACACAAGAGAACTATAGAATGACCTAAATAGGTTAATGTTGTGGTCGGAGAAATAGCAGATGCAGTTTAACGTAGACAGATGTAAAATTCTATTCTCTGGAAAAAGAAAACTCTGGCACTTAAAAACTAAATGTAGATCCCAAACCGAATGTGAAAAAGATTAGGAGTTCTGGTTTGCGGTAATCTAAAGTCAAGACAACAGCGCATAAGTGTATAAATAATAGGAGTCCTCAGGTTACACTCAACTCTGTATATCCTTGGTAAGGCTCATTTAGATAGTCCTGGTATCAGTATTACAGAATGGACATAAATGTGCTGGAAAACATACAGAGGATGACGAAGTTGATCCAGTGTGTGAGAAAACTTCGAGTATAGATGAAGCCGTGATGGTATACACATACCGACATGATAATAAAGCGTCTTCTGTATATAATTCTAGGCTTCGGATTACGTCTATGTATTGTACTGATAAAGCCACGTGATGGCGAAACGTTTATAAAGATACCCAGATGTTGCACATGTGTCAAGTTCATCAACACAGGAGTATCTATATTCTGAAGACGTTTCGCCAGCCAGTGGCTTTATGAATTCAATACAGAGATTATTTTAAGGTGTTGAATTTAGCTCTTCTTTTTGTTATAATGAAGGCGTTGAAACTAGACTGTAGAAGACGAGGCAATCAGTCCCCCAGCCTAGATGAAGGTGTTACAACTAGGTGACTGAATACCTGTCAAAGCTAGGAGACCGACCACCCTCAGCCAATGCTAAAACACTGACCTTTTTCAGTAGAGGTTGAGAGACTGAACATCTAAAACTTGCCTCTCCACTTCAAACTGTTTCAGGCATTAAAACCACCTCCGTATTCCACTAAAACCTGCAGTATGGGAGAAACGTTTTAGCAATGATAAGACACGTGCAACATTTGGGTATATTTGTTAAGTTTGCTGTATCTAAATGATACATTGATGGCAATATTGGAGACACACAAGGCTCTTACTGGGACAACATTTAGCTCTGTTCTTCATCAAGGTATTGCTTCAACATAATGGAGGAACACTACAGAAGTCCTACTGGCCCATACTTGACAGGTTCTTCTCATATCCAACCCCAATCATTCAAATATTGATCCAACTGATTTCTTAAAGCTGCCTAAAAAAATCCTAAATAAAGGAGAATGTTGTTTCAAAACAGAGGTTGTTGTTCAACGTGTCTCTCCAAGAAGCTTCGTTGGTTGAAGAGCTTCTGGAGAGCTTCACTGAGAGAAAGTTGACTCGTGGTAAAAGCTTGTCCTTGGCTGGTGTTCCCTTCAACGAGGAGAAAGTGCTGGGTACGTCTGACAAACACTGTTATCATGGTGAATCTCTCTCTCTCTCTCTCTCCCTCTCTCTCTCTCTCTCTCTCTCTCTCTCTCTCTCTCTCTCTTTTTTTTTTTTTTTTTTTTTTTTTTTTTTTTTTTTTTTTTTTTTTTTTTTTTTTTTTTTTTTTTTTTTTACACAGGGTTTGACAAGGTTAAGGATCCTAGCTTTATTGACAGCTATTTACAGGTTAAGGATTCCTAACTTTATTGGCAAGCTAAGAGCTGTTACCTACATCAGCTCATTTGAAAGCATTTTTGTTATGAGACATACAAGTAGGGAACAGGATGAAGTTGGAGCCATCTGTGGGCCAGCATTTTCATTTGATCAACTGACGTTATCTCGTTGACATCATTATGCTGTACGAATGTGTTCCATACTCGAGTCATCCTGGGTATGTATGATCTCAGATGGAGTGATGTTCTGGAGAAGGGTACAGCCAGAGTGAAGTTGCTGCTTTCTGCCCGTCTTGTGGCATAAAAGCTTGTTTCACGCTGTCCTCGAAGTGGATCAAGTGTGGTATTTTGACAATATTGGCCTTGTACATAACAGTAAGGCCACCCACATCCCTCCTATGTTGAAGGCTCTGCTGAAATGACAGATCTATCCAGGATGGGTCCAGGCGAGAGATGAGACGTCTTGCTCTGTTCTCTACTCTGTCAAGCAGTCGCAGATGAGAGGGGGGGCAGGCAAACCAAGAAAGTGGAGCATACTCAAGGTTGTGAGCGTACTTGTGCCTCGTACAGGATCTTGCAACCCCTACTGTCAAGCAGATGCGAGATACGGCGAAGTGCTGTAAGCTTCCTGGCTGCTCTCTCTCTCTCTCTCTCTCTCTCTTCTCTCTCTCTCTCTCTCTCTCTCTCTCATTTACCTCTTGTTGATAAACACTTGGCTTGTGGTTATCATGTATCACTTGTTCTTCTCTTCATTATCGTTAAATTTAGTTCTGCTAGTCTCTCCTCGTAGCTCATAGTTCTTAACTCAGGAACAATCCTCACTGTTTACTTCTGCACTTCCTCCAGTTTCTTAACATATTTTCTCAGGTGTGGGTTCCATGCTGGTGATGCGTACTCCAAGCTGGGCCTGACGTATATTGTATAAATGGCTTGGAATGAATCTTTGGTGACATTCCTAAATACGTACTTCTCTCAGATTTGCTAGAGGAGCCTTGGCTGTAGAGGTTATTCAGTTGATGTGAGGCTCTGGTAATATGCTAGGCACTATGCTCACCCCAGGTCTTTGAGTGAGGTTTACAGCCTCTGTCACCCAGAGTCCGGTCTTCTGGCCCCTGTCCCAGTCTTCATAACCTTGTATTTGTTGGGGTTGTATTCAGGCCACCATTTATCTGACCAATCTTGGAGTTTCTCCAGATCTACTTGTAGCATTTCCCTGTCCTCATTAGCTCCACAGCAGCAGCAACCAGGATGTAGTTAGCAGGTTACTAGCTACATACACTAGCAACAATGAGTCATAACCATAATTTTTAAAATGGTGGACCGGTAAGCCAGTAGAAGGTCTCGGTCAGATGACCAAATGTTCCAGGTGCAGGCATAAATGGAGTGGGTCTCGAGGGTCAACGTCCCCGCGGCCCTGTCCGTGACCAGGCCTTGCGGTGGATCAGGCGTGATCAACCAGGCTGTTATTGCTGCCTCATGTAAACCGACATATGAACCACAGCCCGGCTGGTCAGGTACTGACTTCAGGTGTCTGCCTAGCTGCTCCTTGAAGACAGCCAGGGATGTATTGGTAATCCTCCTTGTGTATGCTGGGAGGCAGTTAGACAGTCTTGGGCCTCTGACACTTACTGTGTTGTCTCTTAGTGTACTCGTGACGCCCATGCTTTCACTGGGGGGGGGATGTTGCATCGCCTGCCGAGTCTTTTGCTTCCGTAGGGAATGATTTTCGTGTGCAGATTTGGGACTAGTACCTCTAGAATTTGCCAAGTGTATATTATCATATTTATTTTTCGCTGCATTCCAGGGAATACAGATCAAGGGACTTCAACCGCTCTCATTAATTTAGGTGCTTATCGTACTTACACGTGCCGTGAAAGTTCTCCGTATATTCTCAAGGTCTACAATTTCGCATGCCTTAAAAGGCACCGTAAGTGTACAGCAATATTCTAGCCTAGAGAGAGCAAGCGATTTGAAGAGAACCATCATGGGCTTGGCATCCCTAGTTTTGAATATTTTCATTATCCATCCTCTCATTTTCCTACCAGATGTGGTAGATACACTGTTGTGATCCTTGAAAGTGAGATTCTCTGACATTATCATTCCCAGGTCATCATATGAATAAAACCTGCATTAAGGAAACACTTGTCCTGTTTCTGATAAACTTTATCTAACCTAACAAACCGGGATAAAACCCGACTCGGTCCCATCTGGTATGACATTCACATAAACCAGAAGCAGTACTGGTTTTAATAGTGATCTATTACTCTCACCGCCTACTGACATGTCTTCTCAAACAATCACTCAATGGCTCATTCCATTTCCTAAGGTACTTTCAGGTGACCTAGAGTACATTCTCAGGTATTTCTGCCAACACCAAGCTTTTTCCCCGATGTCTTGCAGGGTACTGTATCAGTTTTTTTTCCTACCTAAAAAAATGCACTCCACCCATGCCTCTCTCCTGTCTCACTTCCATTGTCATAGAATTCCAACAGACTGGTAAAACAAGATTTGTCATCTCTGAACCCGTGCTGGTTGTTCATTGCTCAGGAAACTACTACTATCCAACTGCTCTACCACTCTCCTACTAATGTTCTCCATTACCTTTCATGGTATGCATATCACTGATAGATGCTGTAGTTCAAAGCCCCCTGTCTCATTTCTTACAAACAGGGCTATATTCACCGCCTTCCAGATCTCTGGCAACTGTCTTGTGTCCATTTACTTGTAGATATTCTTAGTGGATCAGAGAGTGCTTCTGCTCCCTATTACAAACTCCATCGTGACACATTGTCAAATTATATTGCCTTTGATGTATCCAGCTATATAATTTTTTTTTCTCTTTTTCCATTGTGTGTATGATGTCCAGTACTTGTCAGTGAACCCTTCTCCTCTGGTTTTCAGGTATTGCAGCTATTTCCACTGAGAAGTTTTCTATAATCCGTTTGTTCAATACATCTCAGACTTCCTGGTCCCTTATTGTTGTCTTTCTTCTGATGTGGCTGTGACACAGGTTTGCTGCTGCTGCTGTTGTGTCATTCTCAAACTGTCGTTTAGCCTTACAATCTCATATTCGTTTCTCATTCTTCTGCCCACATATCTGTTCACGTCTGTCCATCGCTTTCTATAATTTTTCACACCTTTTTTTTCGTGTGTGTGTGTGTGTGTGTGTGTTTGTGAAAGAAGAGGCGAATAAGATAAAAAATGGATATAGGAAAGAGTGATAGGGACCAGACGTAGCTACCATTAGGAGGCAGAGTGTGGTTGTTGACGCCAGCGCTCACCACTTGTGGGTCACCCGGGAGTGCCAGGGAAGAAGAGAGAGAGAGAGAGAGAGAGAGAGAGAGAGAGAGAGAGAGAGAGAGAGATAGGAGAGAAAGTTGAGAATACATAAGAAACAAATAATCTATCTTCTACATTGTGACAGAAAAAGGAAAAATAACCATCCATATCGATATTTTTGTTATAACACTCAAGTTGGGATAGTAAAGCTGAAGACTCTCCCCACTCTCATCTCCCTTCCGTCACACTACTAGGGAAGCGCACCCAGATATACACCATGCCGTACTGAAGAATACTGTTAGAATTATACAGTGTATAAACTGCAAGAGGATCATTATGGCTGCAGTTCTCCTGTATAACATCAAGGTAGATGAATTAGACACATGTGCAACATCTGGGTATCTTTATTTTGTCGACGTTTCGCCAACCATTGGCTTTATCAATACAAGGACATAATTTGAAGACTGTGGAAATATATACAGAAGACATTGGAAGATGCAGTAACTAGTCCCTCAGACCAGGAGCTGGAGAAGAATCTGAAGCACAGGGAGGAAGATTGGTGCTTATGTTTTGTCAGTGTATTGATAGTCACTGGATGGCGAAACGTCTACAAATAAAGCTGCCAAGATGTTGCACATGTCTAATTCATCATCTTGTCGGTGTTGAATACCACTGATACACAACAAGAATACTTGAAACCTTTCTTATTAAGGTGTCTAAGTGAGTCCCTAGTCTATTTACACTAACGAATTAATAGTATGCACAGAACCACCCCATTGTACGTAAATCTAAATCAGTGTACTTAAGTACAAGTCACCCATAGATGTAATTAGGTCTATGGGAGGGGTCCCAATTATATGTAGCATCTTGCCTAGAAGGGAAGTGGACAATGAATGGATAAATAGGGCAATTGGTGTAAATTGCTGGCTAGACAGGTACTGCAAGGAATTTGCAATTCCATTCATTAATAACTGGGACAAATTTATGGCAAACATATGTATGCAATGGATGAGGTACATCTGTCAGGAGTCGGAGTGGTTGCATTAACCAACTCGGCTGAGGGGGGCCATTGCTGACTTGTCTAGGACTTTAAACATATAGATTATAGAGATATGGGCGTGTGTGGGGAAACAATCGAGCTACAGTACAAGGATTGAAAACAGATATTACCAGGATACCTCAGGGATTTATTTAATAGACAATATTCAAAATAAAATTGCTAGTAAAGGCAAAGCATTTGATCAAAGACAGACAGTACACGGCAGAGACTGACTAGTTCCCTTAAGGTTTACTATACTAATAGTAGGAGTCTAAGAAACAAGATAGATGAGCTAAGAATATTTGCATGTGCAGATAATATATATATATATATATATATATATATATATATATATATATATATATATATATATATATATATATTATTGCTATAATGGAGCCCTGGTTCAACCTTGAAGATAGAGAAATGTCTTTTGAATGCCATATACAGTGCTATAAAATATTCCACACTGATAGGGTCAACAGGGTGGGGAGTAGCGATGTATGTCAGAGATAATTTAAAATGTTGTGTTAGACAAGATATAAGATTAGAAGCATCGAACACAGAATTTGTTTGGCTGCAGTTTCTCGAGGGTCGTGACAAATTAATTTTGGGTGCAATTTATATGCCCCCAAATCTTGATAGGGAGTTCGGTAAGCTGTTATGGGAAGAAATTCATAAGGCATCTAGATATGAAAATGTTGTGTTAATGGGTGATTTTTAACTTTAGACAAATTGATTGGAACAATGTGACAGGAAATCTTGAGTCCAGTGTCTCTTGATACGGTTCAGGATTACTTTTTAAAACAGTTTGTGACAGAACCAACTAGAGGAGTCAACCTGCTTGTGGTTTGGTTCTTACCAATAAGGAATCAGTAATTAATAATCTTGAGGTTAATGGTGAGCTTGGGAAAGCGATCACAAATTACTTAGTTTCAATATGTCATGGAATTACCCAGATAATTGCAATCAAGTCTATGTCCCAGACTTCCACTTAGCCAATTTCATGGGACTGAGAGATTACCCGAGTGGGCTAAATTGGAATGACCTGAGTATAGGTCAGGTAGGTAGTGTTGGTTGCTAATATGACGTTTTTCAGAGCATAGTTCTAGCTGCTCAGACAACTTATGTTCCAGGTAGGAAAATTAGATCAACCAAAAATGATCCCAAATGGATAAACAACAGATTAAAACATTTCATTGGTCAAAAGAGAGGCATATATAGGCGTATCAAAAGACGAGATGGGCAGTTAAGAAATCAATATATTCAATTAAAAAAATTATAAAAATAGGGAATAAGAAAAGCTAAAAGAGATTGAGGCTAAAGTGGCAAGGGATTTAAAGACTAACCCAAAGGGTTTCTTTCAGGTATATGTCAGTAAAATTAAGAACAAGACTGACCCACTAAAAAGTAACTCAGGTCAGATCACTGACAGTGATAAGGAAATGTTTGAAATTTTTAATGCTTATTTCCTCTCAGCTTACGCAGGAAGATGCTAGTGAAATTCCAGAAATTATAAATTATGTAGAACAGGACGATAATAAACTATGCACAATTAGGGTAACTAGTGACATGGTCCTCAGACAAATAGAGAAATTAAAACCTAACAAATCCCCAGGTCCTGATGAACTGTTTGCAAGAGTGTTAAAGGAATGTAAAGAGGAACTTAGCATACGTTTGGCTAATCTTTTTAACATATCAATACAAACTGGCATGGTTGCCAGATACGTGGAAAATGGCAAACGTAATAAATATTTACAGGTCCTTAGCTTCGAACTATAGACCAATAAGCTTTACCTCCATAGTGCGAAAATTTATGGAATCAATAATTGCCGAGGCAATTCGTAGCCATCTTGAAAGGCATAAATTGGTTAATGAATCTCAGCATGAACATTAAAATGGTATGAAATACCGACAGATTGTTAGGTAAGACACATATGCAACAGTTAGGTATCTTTATTTCAGACAACGGAACAATGCTCTTCTCCAGACTGAGGGACTGACCACCTCAAAACTTTAAGGGTGATGGACTGATTACATCGTCTTCGAGTATCTTCTGCTTCTATCAACCTTTCTGTACTCGACTGAAGAAGCCTACTGTGTAGGCGAAACGTTTCGAAATAAAGATACCTAACTGTTGCATATGTGTCTTACCTAACAATCTCAGCATGGTTTTGCAAAAGAGCGTTCCTGCCTTACGAGTTTACTAACATTTTTCACCAAGGTATTTGAGGAAGTAAATCATGGTAATGAATATGATATTGTGTATATGGACTTCAGTAAGGCTTTTGATAGTTCCACATCAGAGGCTATTGAAGAAAATTAAGGCACATGGAATAGGAGGAGAAATTTTTTCCTGAGTATAAGCGTGGTTGACAGGCGGCAGCAGAGGTTTGCATCAATGGGGAGAAATCAGAGTGGGAGTGCGTCACGAGTGGTGTTTCACAGGGGTCACTTTTGGGCCCCTTGTTGTTCACAATTTATTTAAACGACAATGAAGAGAGAATAAATAGCGACATAAGCAAGTTTGCTGATGACACCAAAATAGGTAGCCTAATTCATTCAAATGAGGACGGAACACTCCAGGATGATTTGAATAGACTGATGCAGTGGTTGGAGAAATGGCAGATGCAGTTTAATATAGACAAATGCAAAAATTGGGTAGGAAAATAACTATGCCACATATAAACTAAATGATGTAGATCTTAATGTTACTGATCGTGAAAAAGGTTTGGGAGTTCTGGTTAGCAGTAATCTAAAACCAAGACAACAGTGCATGAATATCGAAATGGTATACAATACCGACAAGTTGATAAGTAAGATACATTGGTAACATTTAGGCATCTTTATTCCGAAACGTTTCGTCTACACAGTCTGAAACAATGTTTCAGACTACGAAACAGAATTCTTCTCCAGGCTGAGGGACTGACAACTTCAAATCTACATCTTCAAGGACCCTACTGTGTAGGCGAAACGTTTCGGAATGAAGATGCCTAAATGTTGTCAAGGCATCTTACAAACAACAGTGCATAAGTGTTCGCAATAAAGTGAAAAGGATCCTTGGCTTCATATCAAGAAGTATAAATAATAGAAGTCCTCAGGTTGTTCTTCAACTCTATCTTTGGTTAGGCCTCATTTAGATTATGCTGCACAGTTTTGGTCACCGTATTACAGATAGATATAAATGCACTGGAAAACGTACAAAGGAGGGTGAAAAAGTTGATCCCATGTATCTGAAATCTTCCCTATGAGGATAGACTGAGGGCCCTGAATCTGCACTCTCTAGAAAGGCGTAGAATTAAGGGGGATATGACTGACGTGTATAAATGGAAAACAGTGATAAATAAAGGGAATATAAATAGCGTGCTAGAAATATCTAGCCAAGACAGGACTCGCAGCAATGGTTTTAAGTTGGAAAAATTCAGATTCAGGAAGGATATAGGAAAGCACTGGTTTGGTAATAGAGTTGTAGATGAGTGGAACAAACTCCCGAGTGAAATTGAGACACATGTGCAACATCTGGGTATCTTTATTGTAGACGCTTCGCCATTCAGTGGCTTTTTCAATACAAATTCCAGGACATAACTGGGGAATCCCGCCTACCAGTGACACTGCCCTCGACTGCTACCCGTCACTTTTCCACCTGACGTTACTATATAAGCGTCAGGCGCCTTGCTTCTGCTTCAGAATCTCCACGACTATGGTGCTCTTCGCACCTACTGCTAGGTTGAGGGACTGATTACCTCATCTTCTGTACATAGTTCTCCTGTCTTTAAGTTATGTCCTGGAATTTGTAATGAAAAAGCCACTGGATGGCGAAACGTCTACAATAAAGATACCCAGATGTTGCACATGTGTCTCAATTTCATGTTGTCGGTATTGTATACCATTCTTGTACAAACTCCCGAGTACCGTCATAGAAGCTAAGACGTTGTGTAGTTTTAAAAGTAGGTTAGATAAATACATGAGTGGGTGTGAATTGGACCTGACTAGCTTGTGATGAATGGTTTGAAAAACCGCCAAGTTGAAGATTGAGACACTTATGCAGCATATGGGAATCTTTATTCAGGAAACGTTTCGCCACACAGTGGCTTCATCAGTCCAATACAAAGAGGAAGGCGTAAGGAGAGGAGGAGTATGAGGTAATCAGTCCCTCAGCCTGGAGTCGATGTGTTCAGTCCATCAATCTTGTAGAATGTACAGCATAGGGCTGTAGACGTGGCTTATATACTGTAGTGAGGTGAGGTGAAGCAGGCGGAGGCGGGGTCATGGGATCTTGTTACAAAGAATTCTTCAACACTTGTTCAACCTTTGGACAAAGACCTACTTCGACTAGTGGATGGTACCACTATGACCCCGCCTCCATCTGCTTCACGTCACCTCACTACAGTATATAAGCCACGTCTACGGCCCTATGCTGTACATTCTACAAGATTGATGGACTGAACACATCGACTCCAGGCTGAGGGACTGATTACCTCATACTCCTCCTCTCCTTACGCCTTCCTCTGTATTGGACTGATGAAGCCACTGTGTGGCGAAACGTTTCCTGAATAAAGATTCCCATATGCTGCATAAGTGTCTCAATCTTTGACTAGCTTGTGCTAATAGGCCTGATGCCGTGCTCCTTAAGTGGATGTGACCTGACCTGACTTGACTTGGTGGGTCATTGGTTTAAGCCGGGAGGTAACTTGGACCTGCCTCGCATAGGCCAATAGACATACTGCCGTGCTCCTTCTTTCTTATGTTGTTCTGAGGGATGTATGTCTGTGTGAAGGCACTGAGAGCAGCAGTATATATTCAGTGGGAGGGGAGTATATTTCATTATTGATACACCAAAGAGTTTGACCCCTGTATTAGAAATACAAAGATACACGATCATACTAGAAGTAAACAACGTATAGACAGAGATAATCGTGTAGATGAATGGTTCAGAGAACCGACAAGTTGATAAATTAGACACATGTGCAACATTTGGGTATCTTTAATGAGGAAACGTTTCGCTACACAGTGGCTTCATCAGCCCATACAAAGTAGAATGGTGAAGAACAGGAGTAGTTTGAGGTACTCTGTCCCTCAGCCTCGAGTCGATGTGAAGAAGTACCTTATCTACTGTAGGCAGGAGAGGTGCAGCAGTCGAAGGTGGTATCAGATTTGACCAATGTGGAAGTAGGTCATGTCCAAGGGTAATCATAAACAGGGAAAATAATGAAGATTTAGACACAGGTGTAACATCTAGGTATCTTTTCTATAGACGTTTCGCCATTCAGTGGCTTTATAAACACAAATTCTAGGACATAATTTGAAGACAGAACTATATACAAACATGAGATAATCAGTCCCTCAGCCTTGGAGTTGGTGTGGAGAGCACCGTAGTCGTGTAGATTCTGGAGCACAGGCATCAAGGCTGGCGCTTATATACTAATCGTCAAGTGGAAAGGGGAACGAGTAGCAGACGAGGGCATAGTCACTGGTAGGCGGGATTTCCCAGTGGAAGTAGGTCATACCCAAAGGGATCTGTAAGTTGTAGTAGTAGTTGTAGTAGCCGTGAAAAAGGTCATGTAGATGTTCTCTGAACCAAGATTCCAGCGAAGGTAATATTGAGACAGTGGTAATCCTACATGATTACACTGACAGATAATCATGCAAAGGTAAGTCATCCTACAGAGGAGCAATCAAGCAGATACACAGGCAAAGATAGGCACTTAAAAAAGAGGGAAAGATCAGCTGAACCAGAGGTGATAAATACTCGGGAGAATTTATAAGAAGAACGAGCGGAATATGAATTATGGTAATTAAATTACTCCTTCATATTACGAGGGATGGAATAGTAGATGAGATTATTTTAGTACAAGGGTGGAGAGAGCGAGCGAGAGAGAGAGAGAGAGAGAGAGAGAGAGAGAGAACAAGAACGAACGAACAAAGAATGGAAGGAACGAAGGAAGAATGGAATGAACGAAAGAATGAACGAAAGAATGAACGAAAGAATGAACGAAGGAACGAAACAGATATAATTTATCCCTGGGAGGAAAAAAGAACGTAGGAAAAATAGTTGACTTGGATAACGGGGGAAGGAGGGAGAGAGGAGGAGAGAGAATGCTGACGTAGCTGTGTGTGCACGTGAGAGTTGATAATAAAGATTAAACAATGAAAGGAAACAGTCTGAAGCACAGAAGAATAATAGCACGAAAATACAAAGAAAACGAAACAGGAAATAAAAATAGAATGAAAATGTAGAATGATTTTAGTGAAATTATTGTATACAGAAATTTTCGCTTGCCTTATTCGGCAAAAAGAGCGTTGCTATTTAAGCCAAAATCGGAAGTTTCGCCTTTTCGGCATATATATATATATATATATAATATATATAATATATATATATATATATATATATATATATATATATATATATATATATAAAATATATAAACAATGGCAGAGCCAGAAGCTGTGACTCGAACCTTACAATTAAATACGAGTACTCACACACCCATTTAGTGTAAAGTCAGTTTACAAAACTGTCAGAACCAGTCTGAACATGACTACAGTTATTCGCTTCACCGAGATACAGCAACACCAACTAAATTTAGGCTGACCCAAGATTAACTGAAGAGAACTATGCTACATTATTAAATCTGATCACGTCCAGGCTAGGTTGCTAAGCAAGTCTGGTGTAAAATAACTGCACAATGCCTTAACTCAGAGACATACATGTTTGTTTGAGTGGGCGGGAGGATTAGTGGCGTGCGGTCCCAAATATGGCTGAAGAAGAGGTGGAGAGGAAGGGAGGAGGAGGTTAGTGGGTGACATGACTGTGTTTGTGTATGTATGTGTGAGTGAGGAGGGGATGTAAGTGGAAGGTGTTTGAGGGAGGGGATATAGGTGGAGGGTGTGTGAGGTGGAGATATATGTAGGTAGAGGATCTGTGGGTGAGGACTTTAAGTGTGTGTTAGTGTGTGTGTTAGTGTGTGTGTGTTAGTGTGTACTCACCTATTTGTACTCACCTATTTGTGGTTGCAGGGGTCGAGTCATAGCTCCTGGCCCCGCCTCTTCACTGATTGCTACTAGGTCCTCTCTCTCCCTGCTCCATGAGCTTTATCATACCTCGCCTTAAAACTATGTATGGTTCCCGCCTCCACTACTTCACTTTCTAGACTATTCCACGACTTGACTACTCTATGACTGAAGAAATACTTCCTAACATCCCTTTGATTCATCTGAGTCTTCAACTTCCAATTGTGACCTCTTGTGTATGTGTCCCATCTCTGGAACATCCTGTCTTTGTCCACCGTGTCTATTCCGCGCAGTATTTTATATGTCGTTATCATGTCCCCCCTGACCCTCCTGGCCTCCAGTGTCGTCAGGCCGATTTCCCTCAACCTTTCTTCGTACGACAATCCCCGTAGCTCTGGGGACTAGTCTTGTTGCAAACCTTTGCACTTTCTCTAATTTCTTGACGTGCTTGACTAGGTGTGGATTCCAAACTGGTGCTGCATACTCCAGTATGGGCCTGACGTAATGGTATACAGTGTCTTGAACGACTCCTTATTGAGGTATCGGAACGCTATCCGTAGGTTTGCCAGGCGCCCGTATGCTGCAGCAGTTATCTGATTTATGTGCGCCTCAGGAGATATGCTCGGTGTTATACTCACCCCAGATCTTTTTCCTTGAGTGAGGTTTGCAGTCTTTGGCCATCTAAATTATATTGTGTCTGCGGTCTTCTTTGCCCTTTCCCCCAATCTTCATGACTTTGCATTTGGCAGGGTTAAACTCAAGGAGCCAGTTTCTGGACCAGGCTTGTAGCCTGTCCAGGTCTCTTTGTAGTCCTGCCTGATCCTCATCCGATTTGATTCTTCTCATTAACTTCACATCATCTGCAAACAAGGACACTTCTGAGTCTATCCCTTCCGTTATGTCGTTACATATACCAAGAACAGCACAGGTCCTAGGACTGACCCCTGTGGAACCCCGCTTGTCACAAGCGCCCACTCTGACACCTCGTCACGTACCATGACTCGTTGTTGCCTCCCTGTCAGGTATTCTCTGATCCATTGCAGTGCCTTTCCTGTTATGTGTGCCTGATCTTCTAGCTTTTTCAGTAACCTCTTGTGAGGAACTGTGTCGAAGGCCTTTTTGCAGTCCAAAAAAATGCAGTCGATCCATCCCTCTCTCTCTTGTCTTACTTCTGTCACCTTGTCATAAAACTCTAGTAGGTTTGTGACACAGGATTTTCCTTCCTGAAACCATGCTGGTTGTCAATTATACACTTGTTTCTTTCCAGGTGCTCCACCACTCTCCTCCTGATGATCTTCTCCATGACCTTGCATTCTATACACGTTAGTGATACAGGTCTGTAGTTTAGTGCCTCATGTCTGTCTCCTTTTTAAAAATTGGGACTACATTTGCCATCTTCCATACCTCAGGGGGGTTGCCCAGTTTCAAATGATGTGTTGAAGATCTTTGTTAATGGCACACACAATATCTCTGCTCCCTCTTTAAGGACCCACGGAGAGATGTTGTCTGGTCCCACCCCCTTTGAGGTGTCAAGTTCGCATAGCAGCTTCTTCACTTCCTCCTTGGTTATATGTACCTCATCCAGCACTTGCTGGTGTACCCCCCTGTTCTGATTTCCTGGAGTCCTACTGGTTTCCACTGTAAATACTTCTTTAAATCTCGTGTTGAGCTCCTGACATACTCTGGGTCGTTTCTTGTGAATTCCCCATCACCCTTCCCTCAGTCTGATTACCTGGTCCTTGACTGTTGTTTTCCTCCTGATGTGGCTGTACAACAGCTTCGGGTCAGTCTTGACTTTCGATGCTATGTCATTTTCATATTGTCGCTGAGCTCCTTCTTATCTGTGCATATTCATTTCGGCTCTTCGGCTAATCTCTTTATTTTCCTGAGTTCTCTGTCTTCTGTACCTTTTCCATTCTCTAGTACACCTAGTTTTTGCCTCCCTAACCTTTGGGTGAACCAAGGACTCGTTTGTTCTTCCCATTATTTCTGTTTCCCTTGGGAACAAACCTCTCTCTGCCTCCTTGCATTTTGTTGCCACATAGTCCATATTTCTTTGTACTGGTTTTCCTGTCAGTTCCCTCTCCCACTGAATGTTTTGAAGGAAGTTCCTCATGCCTGAGTAGTTTCCCCTTTTGTAGTTTGGTTTTTCCCACCCTATTCCTGCTACTCTCTCCACTTGGAGCTCAACTATGTAGTCGAAGCACAGAACCACATGATCACTAGCTCCCAGGGGCCTTTCATACAAGATATCCTCGATGTCTGAACTACTCAAGGTGAATACAAGGTCCAGTCTTGCTGGTTCATCTTCTCCTCTCTCTCTGGTAGTGTCTCTAACATGTTGATGCATGAGGTTTTCCAGTACTACATCCATCATCTTGGCTCTCCATGTTTCGGAACCCCCATGGGGCTCCAGGTTTTCCCAGTCAATCTCCTTGTGATTGAAATCACCCATAACTAGTAACTTTGCTCCCCCACATGTGCTCTCCTGGCCACCTCGGCTAGTGTGTCGACCATGGCTCTGTTGCTCTCATCGTATTCTTCTCTTGGTCTCCTGCAGTTCTGTGGTGGGTTGTACATTACTGCAATTATCACCTTATGTCCCTCAGACTGGATTGTTCCTACTAAGTAGTCCCTTTCACCCGTGCCATCCATTCCTTCCATTTTCTCAAAACCCCACTGGCTTTTAATGAGCAGTGCAACTCCTCCTCCCCTCTCCTCCCTCTGTCTTTCCTGAGATTTGATATCCGGGTGGAAAGATTGAATCTGTTATTATTCTGGTGAGTTTTGTTTCTGTGAGTGCTATTATGTCTGGGGATGTCTCCTTGATTCTTTCATGCCACTCCTCATACTTATTTTTTATTCCATCTGCATTTGTATACCATACCTTCAACTTCTTTTCTAAGACTGTGGTCTGGGGGTGTATTGGGGTTGGGGAATTGGGAGACCTGATAAGGAACTATGGGTGGTTGCTGTGGGGGTGGAGTTTGTAATGTAGTGGGTGGGGGCATTGGATATGACATGGGTGTTTTGGTTTAGAGTGTTTGGCTGCACTGGGTTGACCTGGTTGGGAGGCTTCTATAGGAAGCTGTGAGGGAGGTTGTATTTGATCTTCTTCCTGTGTCTGGGATCTCCTGTCTGTCTTCTCCATCCCCTCTCTTTCCTCCTTTCGCCTTTGTATCATCTCTCTCAGTTTCCGCCTTTCGTCTTGTGTTCTGTCGCGGTCGAGATACACCTTCCTGTATTCCGGCATGTCCCTTAATCGTGCTTTCTCCCACAGTATCCTGTTCCGAGTCGATTCTGCCTTGAAGGTCACTTTCACTGGCCGGGTTCTTTTTTTTACAAACCCCCCTATTCTCCGAAAATTTTTCAGCTGGGTCATGTCGTCTTCTCCGATTACTTTCATGATGCTTTCAATTGCTTTTTTTTCCCCTTGTTTTCTTGCTTCATATGTTTCCCCTTCAAATTCCTGTAGCCCATACACAAAGACTGACCTCACCCTTTCATTCTCCCACTGCTATCCCTGTGTATCCCCTCATTCAATTTGATTTCCTCCATTGCAGCTTTCCTTTCTTTCAGTTTCACTAGCTACTGTACATGGGCTCAGTGGCCTGTCATTTTCCCTTCTCGGCTTTCCCTGGGCTCTGTTGTGGTCTTTTAGGGCCTCCACATATAGCTTAGCTCTTTCATTTACTACAGTCTCCACTGATAGAGCTTCTACATGCAGTTTTGCTCCTTCTGTCCCTACAGTCCCCTTATTTGTGGCTGAGGTAGCGGTCTCTGTTGTCAATCCCCAAAAAGTTATTTAGTTCTTTAGTCTGTTTCAGATTTTCCAGTTCCTCTTCTAAACTCTGTATCCTGGCCTCTGCTGCTTTGACTTTCACCTCCCACTTCCTGCTTTCCATGTCTATCCTCTCTTCCATTCTCATGCTAAGTTCTTCTAGTTTCTTTTCCCATTCTTGTTCCCTTTTTGTGAGCTCTGCTGCCCAATCTTCCTTTGCAGTTCCCTCCTCCTGTCCCTTGGGTTTTCTTGTTGCTCTCTGGCAACCCATTTTTTTTTTTTATCCTGATTGCCTCAGAGTGGGAAACCTATGTAATTCTGTATGTTAGGTTAGTATTGTATATGTCAGAGTGTGGGGGGGAGGTAGAGGAGGAACTGTGGCTATATGGGAGAGTAGTGGGGAGGGGGAGTGGGAAGGAGAGTGAATCAAGTGGTAAGTGGGTGAGTGGGAGAGGGAGAGGTGGGGAGGGGGAGGGTGAAAGAGGGAGGGGAGGGATCAGGTGAAGGAGTGAGATGTCGGTGGGGGAGGGGGGGGGGGTGTATGTGTGAGTCTGGCAATATGTGTGTGTGTGTGTGTGTGTGTATTGTGTGTGTGTTGTGTGTTTGCGTGTGTGTGTTTGTGGGGGGGTGTGGGGGGGTGTGGGTGAGTGTGTGGGTGGGTGTGTGGATGGGTGTGTGGGTGTGTGGGTGGGTGTGTGGGTGGGTGTGTGGGGTGGGTGGTGTGGGTGGGTGTGTGGGTGGGTGTGTGGGTGGGTGTGTGTGGGTGTGTGTGGGTGTGTGTGGGTGTGTGTGGGTGTGTGTGGGTGTGTGGGGGTGTGTGTGTGGGGGGGTGTGGGGGGTGTGTGGGTGGGTGGGTGTGTGGGTGGGTGTGTGGGTGTGTGGGTGGGTGGGTGTGGGTGGGTGTGTGGGTGTGTGTGGGTGGGTGTGTGGGTGTGTGTGGGTGGGTGGGTGGGTGTGGGGGTGGGGGGGTGTGGGGGTGTGTGTGGGGGGGTGGGTGTGTGTGGGTGTGTGTGGGTGTGTGGGTGTGTGGGTGTGTGTGGGTTTTGTGGGTGTGTGGGTGTGCGTGCGCACACTAGGCTACGCTACTCTTTTGAAGATTATAAAAAAAAAATTTTCCCAATCAATTCTTATTAATATGCACTAATATATACTAATAATATTAATTGCGTACACTTGTGTTTGTGTGTGTGTGTGTTTACTAGCTTGTTCTTTGAAAAAGAGGGGGGGGGGTTACGTTAAAACTATTTGTTTTTGTTGTTGGTTCACCGGTACTCTCCCGGCCCCGATCTCCGCACACTACGCTACTTTACTTTTTGAAGATTATAGGATTATTTTTTCTCACTCAATTCCTTATTAATATATACTGTTATTATAACAATAATTACGGGTGCACACGTGTGTTTGTATGTGCGTACTTGTTTACTAGCTTGTCCCTCAGAAAAACAGGGGGGGGGGTTCACTAGGCTACACAACTTCTGGAGTTTACCTGGCGATATTTAGATAATTTACTAACCACTATCTATCTCCTGGTACTGAAATAGGGAGAGAGAGATGGTATAGCATACAACCAGCAGGGCGAAGACACTGAGACTTTAGACACTAACCAAAATTAACCACAAATAGGCAAGTGATGTCGTCTGCACAACAATGGAGGTTCCTGCTGGTCGGCTGATATCAACTCCTTCAATTTGTAACTCCTTCAGGAACTTTATCATACATTCAAGTTTTTATTTTCTTTTTCTTTTAAGACTTGGTATTCCCTCTTTTTTCTTTAGTACAAGTATTTTGGTCATAACAAGTCTGATGATGTTAGCTACCTTCACAACACCAACAGCTGGGGATTGACTAATTTTTTCTTACTTTCAGTATTTACTTAATCACTCTTTTATGACCTTATCACTACACTGGATGACCGCTAATAATATCTTAGGACAGCCACTAGAACGCTAAACCCTGGGAGCACTATTTAGCGATACTGCTTCACGTGTGTGTGTGTGTGTGTGTGT
>NC_069460.1:12795475-12815475 GCF_026875155.1 Cherax quadricarinatus | reverse complement strand
ATCTTACGTCCAGGATGGTCTTCTGTGATGTTTTAGAAGAAATGGTGTTGGTTTTCCTGGGTGGCGGTGTTCGTCCGATGTTCTGGAAATCCGGTCACTACTTGGTCGCAGCACCACACTTCAGATATCAGAGAAGAGGAGTCGTTATGTCCTAATATGTCCCGTTGACAGAGGTCTTGTTCCAATTACTAGCGTCTACCCTGGTTGACCAGGCCAACAGCAGAGCTGATAATAAAAAATAACACTGGATACATAAGGGTTAATAAGAATAACATTGAAGAAAGACAAAGGGCTGGTACTCTACTTCAATGTCATTACTGATAACCAGGTAAATCACTAACAAAAAATAGAAATACTACTGGTAGATCACCTTACCTGATCAGGAGAAGCGTGGAGATGAAGCGAGTCTCCAAACTTCAACCCGCACCAGGTAAGACTACCAGGAGTAGAAATTAAAGCAAATCAGACCCAAGGAACTGAAGTTTAGCCTCGGCTCACTAGATAGTAGTGCGGGTGGTAACATGCTAATGGTTCCAAGTAGTCTGAATAACCATAACCCCCATTTTAACGACTTTTCAGTCACAGGCTTAATGAAGCTTCGATGTACGATATTTGAACACACTTCATCTCTGCTGATGGAAAAATGAGGGGTTGACCCCCCTTCGTCCTCACCTGCACCGCCAGTGTAGGAACGAATAGGGAGCGTAACCCCCTTGTCGCCCTCCTGATGGAGATAAATTTCTCCGCACCTTTTTATACTTTCTTGATACAATACATAGCTGCTTAAATAATGAAAGTTCAAGATTGTAGAGACGAGTTAGTCCCTCAACAGGACAGCCAGGTTCAAGGGTTCACAAATGAAGGTGAGAAATTAGACTTTGATTTTGCAATCAAAATTGCTAGTTTGTGATTCCCATATACATTCTCTGGACTGAAGCTCAAGTACACTTGCATATATATACACAAAAAGCACTGCAACCAGGCCTAAAAGAGGTTACGAATACGTTTGGGAATATGCTGTCTAACTGGTATTTTATCTATACAAGCAAATTAATGATGCTAAAAATATTGGGATTTTATTTCAAATAAGATACCTTGACAGATTACAAAGGATAGTGTAATGTCAATCTCTCACCAAAATGTGGATAGTCGAGGACATTGTTGTCAAGAACGTGATTTTAAGGCTGACCGCGATCATCGTCTGCACTTATAACAAAGCCTAAGCCAGGCTGTTACATCAGTCACTTTGTTTACATTGCAAGTTGCTCTCAGAATGTTTTCATCTACGTTTATCTTGTTATAGTGGTTTATTAACCCGTTTAGGTTTGTGACGCAAACGAACCTGATGTGTAGAGCAGTGACAAATAGTGTAGAGAAGGATGATCCAACTTTTAGGCACAATTTTTGTTGCTCACAGACACTTGTACAGAATATCAGAGGTTATTAAATTCTTCATTACTATGAAGCAGGTTATAAGGGTATAAGCTGCTCTCTTATAGCTTTATTATGAATAAAGAAGGTTCCAGTGGGGAAGTTTCCAGGCCTTATTATGTTAGAAACCTTACATGCCATTATTCTCACACAGGTTAGTGGTGCACATCTTACCATTATTCTCTCACAGGTTATTAGTGTACATCTTACATACCATTATTCTCTCACAGGTTATTAGTGTACATCTTACATACCATTATTCTCACATAGGTTATTACCTGGAGCTTACCTGGAGAGAGTTCCGGGGGTCAACGCCCCCGCGGCCCGGTCTGTGACCAGGCCTCCTGGTGGATCAGAGCCTGATCAACCAGGCTGTTGCTGCTGGCTGCACGCAAACCAACGTACGAGCCACAGCCCGGCTGATCAGGAACTGACTTTAGGTGCTTGTCCAGTGCCAGCTTGAAGGCTGCCAGGGGTCTGTTGGTAATCCCCTTTATGTATGCTGGGAGGCAGTTGAACAGTCTCGGGCCCCTGACACTTATTGTATGGTCTCTTAACGTGCTAGTGACACCCCTGCTTTTCATTGGGGGGATGTTGCATCGTCTGCCAAGTCTTTTGCTTTCGTAGTGAGTGATTTTCGTGTGCAAGTTCGATACTAGTCCCTCTAGGATTTTCCAGGTGTATAAAATCATGTATCTCTCCCGCCTGCGTTCCAGGGAATACAGGTTCAGGAACCTCAAGCGCTCCCAGTAATTGAGGTGTTTTATCTCCGTTATGCGTGCCGTGAAGGTTCTCTGTACATTTTCTAGGTCAGCAATTTCACCTGCCTTGAAAGGTGCTGTTAGTGTGCAGCAATATTCCAGCCTAGATAGAACAAGTGACCTGAAGAGTGTCATCATGGGCTTGGCCTCCCTAGTTTGAAGGTTCTCATTATCCATCCTGTCATTTTTCTAGCAGATGCGATTGATACAATGTTATGGTCCTTGAAGGTGAGATCCTCCTACATGATCACTCCCAGGTGTTTGACGTTGGTGTTTCGCTCTATTTTGTGGCCAGAATTTGTTTTGTACTCTGATGAAGATTTAATTTCTCGTGTTTACCATATCTGAGTAATTGAAATTTCTCATCGTTGAACTTCATATTGTTTTCTGCAGCCAACTGAAAGATTTGGTTGATGTCCGCCTGGAGCCTTGCAGTGTCTGCAATGGAAGACACTGTCATGCAGATTCGGGTGTCATCTGCAAAGGAAGACACGGTGCTGTGGCTGACATCCTTGTCTGTCGGATATGAGGATGAGGAACAAGATGGGAGCGAGTACTGTGCCTTGTGGAACAGAGCTTTTCACCGTAGCTGCCTCGGACTTTACTCTGTTGACGACTACTCTCTGTGTTCTGTTAGTGAGGAAATTATAGATCCATCGACCGACTTTTCCTGTTATTCCTTTAGCACGCATTTTGTGCGCTATTACGCCATGGTCACACTTGTCGAAGGCTTTTGCAAAGTCTGTATATATTACATCTGCATTCTTTTTTGTCTTCTAGTGCATTTAGGACCTTGTCGTAGTGATCCAACAGTTGAGACAGACGAGCGACCTGTTCTAAACCCATGTTGCCCTGGGTTGTGTAACTGATGGGTTTCTAGATGGGCGGTGATCTTGCTTCTTAGGACCCTTTCAAAGATTTTTATGATATGGGATGTTAGTGCTATCGGTCTGTAGTTCTTTGCTGTTGCTTTTCTGCCCCCTTTGTGGAGTGGGGCTATGTCTGTTGTTTTTAGTAACTGTGGGACGACCCCCGTGTCCATGCTCCCTCTCCATAGGATGGAAAAGGCTCGTGATAGGGGCTTCTTGCAGTTCTTGATGAACACGGAATTCCATGAGTCTGGCCCTGGGGCAGAGTGCATGGGCATGTCATTTATCGCCTGTTCGAAGTCATTTGGCGTCAGGATAACATCGGATAGGCTTGTGTTAGCCAAATTTTGTGGCTCTCTCATAAACTCATTTTGATCTTCGACTCTGTCTGGTTAGCGGCTTGCTAAAAACTGAGTCATATTAGGACTTGAGTAGTTCACTCATTTCCTTGCTGTCATCTGTGTAGGACCCATCTTGTTTAAGTAGGGGCCCAATACTGGACGTTGTTCTCGACTTTGATTTGGCATAGGAGAAGAAATACTTTGGGTCTCTTTCGATTTCAATTTCATTTATGGCTTTTAGTTCTTCCCGCAATTCCTGACTCTATAAGATTCCTATAGCTTAAGTTCGATGCTTGCTATTTCTCTGACCAGTGTCTCCCTACGCATTTCAGATATATTGACCTCTTTTAGCCGCTCTGTTATTCTTTTCCGTCGCCTGTAAAGGGAGCGCCTGTCTCTTTCTATTTTGCATCTACTCCTCCTTTTTCTTAGAGGAATAAGCCTTGTGCATACATCGAGTGCCACCAAGTTAATCTGTTCTAGGCATAAGTTGGGGTCTGTGTTGCTTAGTATATCTTCCCAGCTTATATCGGTTAGGACTTGGTTTACTTGGTCCCACTTTGTTTTTGTTATTGAAGTTGAATTTGGTGAATGCTCCCTCGTGACTAATTTCATTATGTCGGTCTGGGGCTCCGCGCATACATGTCTGAACCTCAATTATGTTGTGATCTGAGTATATTGTTTTTGATATGGTGACATTTCTTATCAGATCATCATTGTTAGTGAAGATGAGGTCTAATGTATTCTCCAGTCTAGTAGGCTCTATTATTTGCTGGTTTAAATTGAATTTTGTGCAGAGATTTAAAAGCTCGTGTGAGTGCGAGTTTTCATCAGAGCTGCCTCCTGGTGTTATTACTGCAACAATATTTGCTATATTCCTCCATTTTAGGTGCCTTAAGTTGAAATGCCCCAGGAGCAAGATGTTGGGTGCAGGAGCTGGAAGATTTTCCAAACAGTGGTCAATTTTTAACAGCTGTTCCTGGAATTGCTGGGATGTTGCATCCGGAGGCTTGTAGACTACCACAATGACTAGGTTTTGGTTCTCGACCTTTACTGCTAAAACTTCCACTACATCATTTGAGGCATTAAGCAGTTCTGTGCAAACAAGTGACTCTGCAGTGTACAGGCCAACCCTCCCCCCCTCCTTTTGCCTGTTCACTCTGTCACATCTGTATAGGTTGTAACCTGGGATCCATATTTCGTTGTCCAAGTGATCCTTTATGTGGGTCTCAGTGAAAGCCACGAACATTGCCTTTGCCTCTGCAAGCAATCCACGGATGAAAGGTATTTTGTTGTTTGTTGCTGGCTTTAGACCCTGTATATTTGAAAAGAAGAATGTCATCGGACTGGTGGTATTGTTGGTACTGGGGGGGATTTTTTTTCCGGCATTAGTATCTGTATCTGTTGGTTTGGAGTGGAGGCCATCGACTGTGGTTCCACTCCAGGAATGACTGGATTTGGTGTACGATTTCTGCCATTTCCTGCCAGTTTTTTTCCTTCCTGGCACTAAAAAACCTCTCCCTCTTGAGTGGCTGTGGCTACCCAGGTTTTCCCATGGCTTGGATGTTTTGTATCTTTTTGTCCCCTTTAGATGGTGTGCCTGGCAATTTAAGTTATAGCACAGTCTTTCCTGTACTGAAGAGGTACACATTTCAGGGTGAAAAAGCTTACAGGAAGGGAGTTTGCATTTTCCTGTTGTCATATGGGCATGGCATTTTCTAGGGTGGTCATAGTTGCACGTCCCATCTGTTTTTCCAGATTTCCCATGTCTGCAGATACCAAGTGCATAGTATGTGCACAGGCTTGGTTTCCGTTTGCCTTGGGTTTCTGTGACTGTATTCCCTGTTGGTGCAATTTTCCATGTCTTATTCCTATCCTCCCTAGCGCCAACAATGGAGCTCCCACCAGTTGTTTTTGGTAATATATCCTCACTATTGCTAGTGAAGTCCTCTTGTTTGCTATTTCCTGTGGTATTTCTAGTTTGCAATATTGTTTTTATCTTTTCTTTGACTACCCTTGTTTCCCCATTATGGCTCCTGTCCCCTATGAGGTCATTTATATGTATTCCTTCCTGTGTACATCTTACATACCATTATTCTCACACAGGTTATTAGTGTACATCTTACATACAATTATTCTCACACAGGTTATTAGTGTACATCTTACATACCATTATTCTCACACAGGTTATTAGTGTACATCTTACATACCATTATTCTCACACAGGTTATTAGTGTACATCTTACATACCATTATTCTCACACAGGTTATTAGTGTACATCTTACATACCATTATTCTCACACAGGTTATTAGTGTACATCTTACATACCATTATTCTCACACAGGTTATTAGTGTACATCTTACATACCATTATTCTCACACAGGTTATTAGTGTACATCTTACATACCATTATTCTCACACAGGTTATTAGTGTACATCTTACATACCATTATTCTCACACAGGTTATTAGTGTACATCTTACATACAATTATTCTCACACAGGTTATTAGTGTACATCTTACATACCATTATTCTCACACAGGTTATTAGTGTACATCTTACATACCATTATTCTCACACAGGTTATTAGTGTACATCTTACATACCATTATTCTCACACAGGTTATTAGTGTACATCTTACATACCATTATTCTCACACAGGTTATTAGTGTACATCTTACATACCATTATTCTCACACAGGTTATTAGTGTACATCTTACATACCATTATTCTCACACAGGTTATTGGTGTACATCTTACATACCATTACTCTCACACAGGTTAGTGGTGCACATCTTACATACCATTACTCTCACACAGGTTAGTGGTGCACATCTTACATACCATTACTCTCACACAGGTTAGTGGTGCACATCTTACATACCATTACTCTCACACAGGTTAGTGGTGCACATCTTACATACCATTACTCTCACACAGGTTAGTGGTGCACATCTTACATACCATTACTCTCACACAGGTTAGTGGTGCACATCTTACATACCATTACTCTCACACAGGTTAGTGGTGCACATCTTACATACCATTACTCTCACACAGGTTAGTGGTGCACATCTTACATACCATTACTCACACAGGTTAGTGGTGCACATCTTACATACCATTACTCTCACACAGGTTAGTGGTGCACATCTTACATACCATTACTCTCACACAGGTTAGTGGTGCACATCTTACATACCATTACTCTCACACAGGTTAGTGGTGCACATCTTACATACCATTACTCTCACACAGGTTAGTGGTGCACATCTTACATACCATTACTCTCACACAGGTTAGTGGTGCACATCTTACATACCATTACTCTCACACAGGTTAGTGCTGCGCATCTTACAATAACTATTGGAGAAGAATCAAGTGCTTTGTTTATTCATGTGAGAGATACAGGCCATTGTGTAGACTGGACTATTGCCATAGAATTACTTTCCTGTAATTCTACAGTTCAAGCAAGGTGCACAACATATTTCAAATTTGAGTTTTGGTATCTATAAATTTGACAGGTTTATAGTCCACCACATTGCTCATAATCTTAAAGGTAAAAATATTTTTCACAAAAATACGGTGTTCTTTGTCATCCGAGCAATTTGACTTGTTGGACAGATGTATGTGTAGGACGGGTTTGTGTGAGGTGTTATCACCTTCTCTAAGTAAGGTGTCACCTCAGTGTCGAACATACAAAATATGTTTCTCTCTCCTCTTCTTCCTATTCCTCTGAAGATGTGTAAGCACATGAAAGCTCTCGGGTGTTATTTCATATTTTCACTGGTCTTATATTCGTGATCTTATATTATTCAAAATTAAAAATAAAATTCTTATGTTGAACATTTTGGACTACTGTGAAGTAGTGATGTATAGGGATACTTGTGTTTACTGGCTCCGTATACACCACTGATCAGTGATGTGTGTACATTGTTAGACAGTTTAAGGTGTCTATGCACATATTGTTTTCTTTGTCTTCGACCTGACTTAAAATGACAAATTCGTCTCTTTATCGTGAGTCAATTTATACACGATCTGCAATCAAAATTTTATATTCTAGGCTAGGTTAATCTAGCATTAATTAATCTATATTTGCAGTTCACCGAATTACTATCATGGGAGAGCAGAATCTGGCAACGGGGGAGATATTGATGTTTGCATATTTAAATGATAGTAGTTGTGTTTTTGTTCGTCAAAAAAAAGTATGTAATGTATTGGTTTAGAATACATTTGTGTAACATTTGCGAATCTTTATCTAGGAAAAATTTCGCCAGTGTCTTCAGTCCAATACAGAGAACAGTGGAATGTCCCCTGGACAGGGGGACATTCCCGTTCAGTGGTTAAACCTCCATTAACCTACCAGAGCTAAGTTTTATATCCCATTTTAAAACAACAAAGAACCATACGTAGTAATCTCCTAAGAAATACTGCATAAAACAGCTGAGACCTCACACATTCTCTGTTTACGTTGGTAGCCAAGTTGTTGACAGAAAACTCGACATGTTTTCCTCCGCAAGTGGACCAGGCTGCTGCCTTCCTTTACTCAACAGCCACTCTCGTTACCTTGCACTTACCTGGTTCCAGCTTTGATAGTCATTTGCCTGGCCATTCCTGTTACTATCCAAGAGTCTCCTTGAAGGTTCCTGCAGTCGTTCTCTCCTCTCAGCCTCATTAGTTATGCATCGACCGTGGACACTGACATGTAGAAATCTATTCCCCAGGAAGGTCATTTGCATACATCAGGAGAGAGAGAGAGAGACAGAGACACAGACAAACGGACGGAAAGAGACAGATACATACACAGACAAACAGACCTACACACACACACACACACACACACACACACACACACACACACACACACACACACACACACACACACACACACACACACACATCAATATTAAAATTTCTAAGTATACTTTCCAAGCACACTGATGGGACAAGAGTAGTGGTGGAGGGAAAGAGAACTTTGAAAAAAACCTGCAGTTGACATAATAATGTTGCCTATTCACCTTACCTAACGAAGGTTGTTCCCTGCTGCTGCAACAAGCACAGTGCAGCGGTGGCTTGCACACACAAACACACTTTGTGGATTGAAAGAACAGACAGGGAAGACAACTGGCTATACTGAAAAAGAGGAAGACTGACTGATGCAGTGGTGCAAAGTAATGGATACACACACTAATGAGAGACTTAAGAGCTGTGTTAAGAAAGCAGTAAATAAGACAAACAATATGACGTAACCAGGAAAGAGTTTGTGAAAGAAATAAGCAGAGATTAGAAACTTCTGGGATAAGCAAGTGACGCAGCATCCCCCTCCCCCTGCAGTAACACCTACTGTGTGTCTGGTTAGGTAAGATTTGTCAGGAAACGGGACAAATGTTTCCTGACGCGGGTCTTATTCATATGATGACCCGCCGCTGGGGCTTTTGATCATCTGATCGAGGCCTTCCGCTGGCTTACCTCTTTAAAAATTATGGTTATGATTATTATAATCCTTTTTTATTGTGTTCGGATCAGCAGTCATCCCGAGATGCCAACCAGGTGCCAACCACGAGCCAGGACCACTAGCCCTGCTGAGTCAAGACCACCAGTCTTCCTAGAGTGGCACTCACTTTGTGTAGCGACCACCAGTCTTCCTAGAGTGGCACTCATTGTGTAGCGACCACCAGTCTTCCTAGAGTGGCACTCACTTTGTGTAGCGACCACCAGTCTTCCTAGAGTGGCACTCATTGTGTAGCGACCACCAGTCTTCCTAGAGTGGCACTCATTGTGTAGCGACCACCAGTCTTCCTAGAGTGGCACTCATTGTGTAGCGACCACCAGTCTTCCTAGAGTGGCACTCACTGTGTAGCGACCACCAGACTTCCTAGAGTGGCACTCACTGTGTAGCGACCACCAGTCTTCCTAGAGTGGCACTCACTGTGTAGCGACCACCAGTCTTCCTAGAGTGGCACTCACTGTTTAGCGACCACCAGTCTTCCTAGAGTGGCACTCACTGTGTAGCGACCACCAGTCTTCCTAGAGTGGCACTCACTGTGTAGCGACCACCAGTCTTCCTAGAGTGGCACTCACTGTGTAGCGACCACCAGTCTTCCTAGAGTGGCACTCATTGTGTAGCGACCACCAGACTTCCTAGAGTGGCACTCACTTTGTGTAGCGACCACCGGTCATCTTAAGGTGTTAGCCACTATATGTTGGTGCACTTATTCGAAGGATTAGAAAGCAAAATGAATAAAGAATTGGCGGACAAAAACAAATGTAGTTAAGATAGAGGCAGAAAGGGAAGGATCAAGTAATAGGAGAGATGTGCGTGTGAAGATGGGAGGTAAACAAGAGAAAGTACGGCGAAAAGTGTCCTGTAGTAAGAATGGCGAGATGTGGAATAGGGAAATGGACAAATATACTCGTTCCACATTTCGCTACCTTCCATCCACTAGGCTCTAGACTCATTCCACCGTCCCAAGTCTTCTTTCCCTCCTGCTACCTATTTCTCTCTTGCCTCTTTATCCCCCTCTCTGTCATCTTGCACGGCTCTCTCTCCTGTTCTGTGCTCTCCCTCTCATTTCCTCTTGTTCTACAGCTGAATATAATAGAAACAAAAGCAACCATTATAGAATAACAAAAGGAGGAAAATGTCATAGTAACCACTGAAACAAAACACCAGTAATACCGACACCATCATAAACACCATAAAACAAACACACCAAAAAATACAGGTGAAATACAGCTACTCCCCTACCATGGGTCCCCCTACCATGGGTCCCCCTACCATGGGTCCCCCTACCATGGGTCCCCCAACCATGGGTCCCCCTACCATGGGTCCCCCTACCATGGGTCCCCCTACCATGGGTCCCCCTACCATGGGTCCCCCTACCATGGGTCCCCCTACCATGGGTCCCCCAACCATGGGTCCCCCCTACCATGGGTCCCCCTACCATGGGTCCCCCTACCATGGGTCCCCCCTACCATGGGTCCCCGAACCATGGGTTCCCCTACCATGGGTCCCCCTACCATGGGTCCCCCTACCATGGGTCCCCCTACCATGGGTCCCCCTACCATGGGTCCCCGAACCATGGGTCCCCGAACCATGGGTCCCCGAACCATGGGTCCCCCTACCATGGGTCCCCCTACCATGGGTCCCCCTACCATGGGTCCCCCTACCATGGGTCCCCATACCATGGGTCCCCGAACCATGGGTCCCCGAACCATGGGTCCCCGAACCATGGGTCCCCCTACCATGGGTCCCCGAACCATGGGTCCCCGAACCATGGGTCCCCTACCGTGGGTCCCCCTACCATGGGTCCCCCTACCATGGGTCCCCCTACCATGGGTTCCCCTACCATGGGTCCCCCTACCATGGGTCCCCCTACCATGGGTCCCCCTACCATGGGTCCCCGAACCATGGGTCCCCGAACCATGGGTCCCCCTACCATGGGTCCCCCTACCATGGGTCCCCGAACCATGGGTCCCCGAACCATGGGTCCCCCTACCATGGGTCCCCCTACCATGGGTCCCCCTACCATGGGTCCCCCTACCATGGGTCCCCCTACCATGGGTCCCCGAACCATGGGTCCCCATCACCCCCTTCTCAAAGCAACGTATTTAGTTTTATTCATCTATATTCCATTGTTTTGAAGGGATTACTAGTGATGTGTGGGGAGGGGGTGGAGGGGGAGGTGGGGGGAGGGGGAGGAGGGCGAGGTGTGGGGAGGGGGTGGAGGGCGAGGTGTGGGGATGGGGTGGAGGGGGAGGTGTGGGGAGGGGGTGGAGGGGGAGGTGTGGGGAGGGGGTGGAGGGCGAGGTGTGGGGAGGGGGTGGAGGGCGAGGTGGGGGTCGACGCACGTAGAAGAGGAGGGGGAGAGGGAGTGGGAGAGGGAGTGGGAGAGGGAGAGGGAGAGGAAGGGGGGAAGGGGAACACGGGACAAAACAATGACCTTATTATATATTCATGGCCGTAGCAATGACCCCCAAGATTACCATCACAAAATTTGCATCTATGGGGGGTGGGGGGGAGAGTAGCAGGAATGAGAAAGACAAGAGAGAGGAAAATATGTGGAAGAAAATGGGAGAGAGAGTGAGTGAACAAGATGGAAAGGAAGAAGCAGAGGGGAAGAATACAAAAAAATGAAGAGGGAAGATAATGAAGAAGATAGAAAGAGGGAGAAAGAGAACAAAATGGAAAGGGAGACGCAGTGAAGGGGACGAAGGGAAAAAAGGAAGAAAAGGAGTAAAAGGGAAGTAAAACAAAATATAAGAGTATATGACAAAGATAGGAAGCCATTATAGTCCCTATCAGCACTACCTGAAGGATGTTCCGGGGGTCAGCGCCCCCGCGGCCCGGTCCACAAGACCTGACAGTGAATCAGGGCTTCATCAAACAGGCTGTTACTGCTGGCCGCACGTAGTCCAACATACGAACCACAGCCCGCCTGATCCGGCACTGACTAGGTGATATAGATAGATTAATCGTTCCCTGGATGGTATCTGCTGGTTCCCTGGATGGTATCTGCCGGTTCCCCTGGATGGTATCTGCTGGTTCCCCTGGATGGTATCTGCCGGTTCCCCTGGATGGTATCTGCTGGTTCCCTGGATGGTATCTGCCGGTTCCCCTGGATGGTATCTGCTGGTTCCCCTGGATGGTATCTGCCGGTTCCCCTGGATGGTATCTGCTGGTTCCCTGGATGGTATCTGCCGGTTCCCCTGGATGGTATCTGCCGGTTCCCCTGGATGGTATCTGCTGGTTCCCCTGGATGGTATCTGCTGGTTCCCTGGATGGTATCTGCTGGTTCCCTGGATGGTATCTGCTGGTCCCCTGGATGGTATCTGCTGGTCCCCTGGATGGTATCTGCTGGTTCCCTGGATGGTATCTGCTGGTTCCCTGGATGGTATGTGCTGGTTCCCTGGATGGTATCTGCTGGTTCGCTGGATGGTATCTGCTGGTTCCCTGGATGGTACTCTGCTGGTTTCCCTGGATGGTATCTGCTGGTCCCTGGATGGTATCTGCTGGTTCCCTGGATGGTATCTGCTGGTTCCCTGGATGGTATCTGCTGGTCCCCTGGATGGTATCTGCTGGTCCCCTGGATGGTATCTGCTGGTCCCCTGGATGGTATCTGCTGGTCCCCTGGATGGTATCTGCTGGTCCCCTGGATGGTATCTGCTGGTCCCCTGGATGGTATCTGCTGGTTCCCTGGATGGTATCTGCTGGTTCCCTGGATGGTATCTGCTGGCCCCCTGGATGGTATCTGCTGGTTCCCTGGATGGTATCTGCTGGTTCCCTGGATGGTATCTGCTGGTTCCCTGGATGGTATCTGCTGGTCCCCTGGATGGTATCTGCTGGTCCCCTGGATGGTATCTGCTGGTCCACTGGATGGTATCTGCTGGTCCCCTGGATGGTATCTGCTGGTCCCCTGGATGGTATCTGCTGGTCCCCTGGATGGTATCTGCCGGTTCCTTGGATGGTATCTGCCGGTTCCCCTGGATGGTATCTGCTGGTTCCCCTGGATGGTATCTGCTGGTTCCCTGGATGGTATCTGCTGGTTCCCTGGATGGTATCTGCTGGTTCCCTGGATGGTATCTGCTGGTCCCCTGGATGGTATCTGCTGGTCCCCTGGATGGTATCTGCTGGTTCCCTGGATGGTATCTGCTGGTCCCCTGGATGGTATCTGCTGGTCCCCTGGATGGTATCTGCTGGTCCCTGGATGGTACTGCTGCTGGTTCCCTGGATGGTATCTGCTGGTTCCCTGGATGGTATCTGCTGGTTCCCTGGATGGTATGTGCTGGTTCCCTGGATGGTATCTGCTGGTTCGCTGGATGGTATCTGCTGGTTCCCTGGATGGTATCTGCTGGTTCCCTGGATGGTATCTGCTGGTTCCCTGGATGGCATCTGCTGGTGCCCTGGATGGTATCTGCTGGTCCCCTGGATGGTATCTGCTGGTCCCCTGGATGGTATCTGCTGGTCCCCTGGATGGTATCTGCTGGTCCCTGGATGGTATCTGCTGGTCCCTGGATGGTATCTGCTGGTCCCTGGATGGTATCTGCTGGTTCCCTGGATGGTATCTGCTGGTTCCCTGGATGGTATCTGCTGGTTCCCTGGATGGTATCTGCTGGTTCCCTGGATGGTATCTGCTGGTCCCTGGATGGTATCTGCTGGTCCCTGGATGGTATCTGCTGGTTCCCTGGATGGTATCTGCTGGTTCCCTGGATGGTATCTGCTGGTCCCCTGGATGGTATCTGCTGGTCCCCTGGATGGTATCTGCTGGTCCCCTGGATGGTATCTGCTGGTCCCCTGGATGGTTCTTGGCTGGTTCCCTGGATGGTATCTGCTGGTTCCCTGGATGGTATCTGCTGGTTCCCTGGATGGTATCTGCTGGTTCCCTGGATGGTATCTGCTGGTTCCCTGGATGGTATCTGCTGGTTCCCTGGATGGTATCTGCTGGTTCCCTGGATGGTATCTGCTGGTTCCCTGGATGGTATCTGCTGGTTCCCTGGATGGTATCTGCTGGTTCCCTGGATGGTATCTGCTGGTTCCTTTGGATGGTATCTGCTTGTTCCCTGGATGGTATCTGCTGGTTCCCTGGATGGTATCTGCTGGTTCCCTGGATGGTATCTGCTGGTTCCCTGGATGGTATCTGCTGGTTCCCTGGATGGTATCTGCTGGTTCCCTGGATGGTATCTGCTGGTTCCCTGGATGGTATCTGCTGGTTCCCTGGATGGTATTGCTGGTTCCCTGGATGGTATTGCTGGTTCCCTGGATGGTATGTCTGGTTCCCTGGATGGTATCTGCTGGTTCCCTGGATGGTATCTGCTGGTTCCCTGGATGGTATCTGCTGGTTCCCTGGATGGTATCTGCTGGTTCCCTGGATGGTATCTGCTGGTTCCCTGGATGGTATCTGCTGGTTCCTGGATGGTATCTGCTGGTTCCCTGGATGGTATCTGCTGGTTCCCTGGATGGTATCTGCTGGTTCCCTGGATGGTATCTGCTGGTTCCCTGGATGGTATCTGCTGGTTCCCTGGATGGTATCTGCTGGTTCCCTGGATGGTATCTGCTGGTTCCCTGGATGTGTGGTATCTGCTGGTTCCCTGGATGGTATCTGCTGGTCCTTTGGATGGTATCTGCTTGTTCCCTGGATGGTATCTGCTGGTTCCCTGGATGGTATCTGCTGGTTCCCTGGATGGTATCTGCTGGTTCCCTGGATGGTATCTGCTGGTTCCCTGGATGGTATCTGCTGGTTCCCTGGATGGTATCTGCTGGTTCCAGCGATGGTATCTGCTGGTTCCCTGGATGGTATCTGCTGGTTCCCTGGATGGTATCTGCTGGTTCGCCTGGATGGTATCTGCTGGTTCCCTGGATGGTATCTGCTGGTCCCCTGGATGGTATCTGCTGGTTCCCTGGATGGTATGTGCTGGTTCCCTGGATGGTATCTGCTGGTTCCCTGGATGGTATCTGCTGGTTCCCTGGATGGTATCTGCTGGTTCCCTGGATGGTATCTGCTGGTTCCCTGGATGGTATCTGCTGGTTCCTGGATGGTATCTGCTGGTCCCTGGATGGTATCTGCTGGTCCCCTGGATGGTATCTGCTGGTCCCCTGGATGGTATCTGCTGGTCCCCTGGATGGTATCTGCTGGTCCCCTGGATGGTATCTGCTGGTCCCTGGATGGTATCTGCTGGTTCCACTGGATGGTATCTGCTGGTTCCCCTGGATGGTATCTGCTGGTTCCCTGGATGGTATCTGCTGGTTCCCCTGGATGGTATCTGCTGGTTCCCTGGATGGTATCTGCTGGTTCCCTGGATGGTATCTGCTGGTCCCCTGGATGGTATCTGCTGGTCCCCTGGATGGTATCTGCTGGTTCCCTGGATGGTATCTGCTGGTTCCCTGGATGGTATCTGCTGGTTCCCTGGATGGTATCTGCTGGTTCCCTGGATGGTATCTGCTGGTTCCCTGGATGGTATCTGCCGGCCCCCTGGATGGTATCTGCTGGTTCCCTGGATGGTATCTGCTGGTTCCCTGGATGGTATCTGCTGGTTCCCTGGATGGTATCTGCTGGTTCCCTGGATGGTATCTGCTGGTTCCCTGGATGGTATCTGCGGCCCCCTGGATGGTATCTGCTGGTTCCCTGGATGGTATCTGCGGCCCCTGGATGGTATCTGCTGGTTCCCTGGATGGTATCTGCTGGTTCCCTGGATGGTATCTGCTGGTTCCCTGGATGGTATCTGCGGCCCCCTGGATGGTATCTGCTGGTTCCCTGGATGGTATCTGCGGTCCCTGGATGGTATCTGCTGGTTCCCTGGAAGGTATCTGCCGGGCCCCCTGGATGGTATCTGCTGGTTCCCTGGATGGTATCTGCCGGTTCCCTGGATGGTATCTGCTGGTTCCCTTGGTATGGTATCTGCTGGTTCCCTGGATGGTATCTGCTGGTTCCCTGGATGGTATCTGATGGTTCCCTGGATGGTATCTGGCTGGGTTCCCTGGATGGTATCTGCTGGTTCCCTGGATGGTATCTGCTGGTCCTTTGGATGGTATCCTGTGGTATCCCTGGATGGTATCTGCTGGTTCCCTGGATGGTATCTGCTGGTTCCCTGGATGGTATCTGCTGGTTCCCTGGATGGTATCTGCTGGGTTCCCTGGATGGTATCTGCTGGTTCCCTGGATGGTATCTGCTGGTTCCCGGATGGTATCTGCTGGTTCCCTGGATGGTATCTGCTGGTCCCCTGGATGGTATCTGCTGGTCCCCTGGATGGTATCTGCTGGTTCACTGGATGGTATCTGCTGGTTCCCTGGATGGTATCTGCTGGTTCCCTGGATGGTATCTGCTGGTTCCCTGGATGGTATCTGCTGGTTCCCTGGATGGTATCTGCTGGTTCCCTGGATGGTATCTGCTGGTTCCCTGGATGGTATCTGCTGGTTCCCTGGATGGTATCTGCTGGTTCCCTGGATGGTATCTGCTGGTTCCCTGGATGGTATCTGCTGGTTCCCTGGATGGTATCTGCTGGTCCTTTGGATGGTATCTGCTTGTTCCCTGGATGGTATCTGCTGGTTCCCTGGATGGTATCTGCTGGTTCCCTGGATGGTATCTGCTGGTTCCCTGGATGGTATCTGCTGGTTCCCTGGATGGTATCTGCTGGTTCCCAGGATGGTATCTGCTGGTTCCCTGGATGGTATCTGCTGGTTCCCTGGAATGGTATCTGATGGATTTCCCTGGATGGTATCTGCTGGTCCCCTGGATGGTATCTGCTGGTTCCCTGGATGGTATGTGCTTTTTCCCTGGATGGTATCTGCTGGTTCCCTGGATGGCATCTGCTGGTTCCCTGGATGGTATCTGCTGGTTCCCTGGATGGTATCTCCTGGTTCCCTGGATGGTATATGCTGGTTCCCTGGATGGTATCTGCTGGTTCCCTGGATGGTATCTGCTGGTTCCCTGGATGGTATCTGCTGGTCCCCTGGATGGTATCTGCTGGTCCCCTGGATGGTATCTGCTGGTCCCCTGGATGGTATCTGCTGGTCCCCTGGATGGTATCTGCTGGTTCCCTGGATGGTATCTGCTGGTTCCTGGATGGTATCTGCTGGTTCCCTGGATGGTATCTGCTGGTTCTCCCTGGATGGTATCTGCTGGTTCCCTGGATGGTATCTGCTGGTTCCCTGGATGGTATCTGCTGGTTCCCTGGATGGTATCTGCTGGTCCCTGGATGGTATTGCTGCTGGTTGCCCCTGGATGGTATCTGCTGGTTCCCTGGATGGTATCTGCTGGTTCCCTGGATGGTATCTGCTGGTTCCCTGGATGGTATCTGCTGGTTCCCTGGATGGTATCTGCTGGTTCCCTGGATGGTATCTGCCGGCCCCCTGGATGGTATCTGCTGGTTCCCTGGATGGTATCTGCTGGTTCCCTGGACTGGTATCTGCCGGCCCACCTGGTGGTATCTGCTGGTTCCCTGGATGGTATCTGCTGGTTCCCTGGATGGTATCTGCTGGTTCCCTGGATGGTATCTGCTGGTTCCCTGGATGGTATCTGCTGGTTCCCTGGATGGTATCTGCCGGCCCCCTGGATGGTATCTGCTGGTTCCCTGGATGGTATCTGCCGGCCCCCTGGATGGTATCTGCTGGTTCCCTGGATGGTATCTGCTGGTTCCTGGATGGTATCTGCTGGTTCCCTGGATGGTATCTGCGGCCCCTGGATGGTATCTGCTGGTTCCCTGGATGGTATCTGCCGGCCCCTGGATGGTATCTGCTGGTTCCCTGGAAGGTATCTGCGGTCCCCTGGATGGTATCTGCTGGTTCCCTGGATGGTATCTGCCGGTCCCTGGATGGTATCTGCTGGTTCCCTGGATGGTATCTGCTGGTTCCCTGGATGGTATCTGCTGGTTCCCTGGATGGTATCTGTGGTTCCCTGGATGGTATCTGCTGGTTCCCTGGATGGTATCTGCTGGTTCCCTGGATGGTACTCTGCTGAGTCCTTGGATGGTATCTGCTTGTTCCCTGGATGGTATCTGCTGGTTCCCTGGATGGTATCTGTCTGGTTCCCTGGATGGTATCTGCTGGTTCCCTGGATGGTATCTGCTGGTTCCCTGGATGGTATCTGCTGGTTCCCTGGATGGTATCTGCTGGTCCCCTGGATGGTATCTGCTGGTTCCCTGGATGGTATGTGCTGGTTCCCTGGATGGTATCTGCTGGTTCCCTGGATGGTATCTGCTGGTTCCCTGGATGGTATCTGCTGGTTCCCTGGATGGTATCTGCTGGTTCCCTGGATGGTATATGCTGGTTCCCTGGATGGTATCTGCTGGTTCCCTGGATGGTATCTGCTGGTTCCCTGGATGGTATCTGCTGGTCCCTGGATGGTATCTGCTGGTCCCCTGGATGGTATCTGCTGGTCCCTGGATGGTATCTGCTGGTTTCACTGGATGGTATCTGCTGGTTCCCTGGATGGTATCTGCTGGTTCCCTGGATGGTATCTGCTGGTTCCCTGGATGGTATCTGCTGGTTCCCTGGATGGTATCTGCTGGTTCCCTGGATGGTATCTGCTGGTTCCCTGGATGGTATCTGCTGGTTCCCTGGATGGTATCTGCTGGTTCCCTGGATGGTATCTGCTGGTTCCCTGGATGGTATCTGCTGGTCCTTTGGATGGTATCTGCTTGTTCCCTGGATGGTATCTGCTGGTTCCCTGGATGGTATCTGGTTCCCTGGATGGTATCTGCTGGTTCCCTGGATGGTATCTGCTGGTTCCCTGGATGGTATCTGCTGGTTCCCTGGATGGTATCTGCTGGTTCCCAGGATGGTATCTGCTGGTTCCCTGGATGGTATCTGCTGGTTCCCTGGATGGTATCTGCTGGTTCCCTGGATGGTATCTGCTGGTCCCCTGGATGGTATCTGCTGGTCCCCTGGATGGTATGTGCTGGTTCCCTGGATGGTATCTGCTGGTTCCCTGGATGGTATCTGCTGGTTCCCTGGATGGTATCTGCTGGTTCCCTGGATGGTATATGCTGGTTCCCTGGATGGTATCTGCTGGTTCCCTGGATGGTATCTGCTGGTTCCCTGGATGGTATCTGCTGGTCCCCTGGATGGTATCTGCTGGTCCCCTGGATGGTATCTGCTTATCCCCTGGATGGTATCTGCTGGTCCCCTGGATGGTATCTGCTGGTCCCCTGGATGGTATCTGCTGGTTCACTGGATGGTATCTGCTGGTTCCCTGGATGGTATCTGCTGGTTCCCTGGATGGTATCTGCTGGTTCCCTGGATGGTATCTGCTGGTTCCTGGATGGTATCTGCTGGTCCCTTGGATGGTATCTGCTGGTCCCCTGGATGGTATCTGCTGGTTCCCTGGATGGTATCTGCTGGTTCCCTGGATGGTATCTGCTGGTTCCCTGGATGGTATCTGCTGGTTCCCTGGATGGTATCTGCTGGTTCCCTGGATGGTATCTGCTGGTTCCCTGGATGGTATCTGCCGGCCCCCTGGATGGTATCTGCTGGTTCCCTGGATGGTATCTGCCGGTCCCCTGGATGGTATCTGCTGGTTCCCTGGATGGTATCTGCTGGTTCCCTGGATGGTATCTGCTGGTTCCCTGGATGGTATCTGCCGGCCCCCTGGATGGTATCTGCTGGTTCCCTGGATGGTATCTGCCGGCCCCCTGGATGGTATCTGCTGGTTCCCTGGATGGTATCTGCTGGTTCCCTGGATGGTATCTGCTGGTTCCCTGGATGGTATCTGCCGGCCCCCTGGATGGTATCTGCTGGTTCCCTGGATGGTATCTGCCGGCCCCCTGGATGGTATCTGCTGGTTCCCTGGATGGTATCTGCCGGCCCCCTGGATGGTATCTGCTGGTTCCCTGGATGGTATCTGCCGGTCCCCTGGATGGTATCTGCTGGTTCCCTGGATGGTATCTGCTGGTTCCCTGGATGGTATCTGCTGGTTCCCTGGATGGTATCTGCTGGTTCCCTGGATGGTATCTGCTGGTTCCCTGGATGGTATCTGTTGGTGAACACCGAGCTTCGATCATCCAAGTATATAATCACTGTACCTTTCATTATAAGTCACTCTCCGCGTCTCAACACTTGGCTGGAGAACCTGTACTATGCTTCCCTAATCATAAAACTG
>NC_069460.1:12745475-12787975 GCF_026875155.1 Cherax quadricarinatus | reverse complement strand
GACCAGACAATGACTGTCGCTGTGGACCAGACAATGACTGTCGCTGTGGACAGACAATGACTGTCGCTGTGGACCAGACAATGACTGTCGCTGTGGACCAGACAATGACTGTCGCTGTGGACCAGACAATGACTGTCGCTGTGGACCAGACAATGACTGACGCTGTGGACCAGACAATGACTGTCGCTGTGGACCAGACAATGACTGTCGCTGTGGACCAGACAATGACTGTCGCTGTGGACCAGACAATGACTGTCGCTGTGGACCGGAAAATGACTGTCGCTGTGGACCAGACAATGACTGTCGCTGTGGACCAGACAATGACTGTCGCTGTGGACCAGACAATGACTGTCGCTGTGGACCAGACAATGACTGTCGCTGTGGACCAGACAATGACTGTCGCTGTGGACCAGACAATGACTGACGCTGTGGACCAGACAATGACTGTCGCTGTGGACCAGACAATGACTGTCGCTGTGGACCAGACAATGACTGACGCTGTGGACCAGACAATGACTGACGCTGTGGACCAGACAATGACTGACGCTGTGGACCAGACAATGACTGCGCTGTGGACCAGACAATGACTGTCGCTGTGGACCAGACAATGACTGACGCTGTGGACCAGACAATGACTGACGGCTGTGGCCCTGACAGACAATGACTGACGCTGTGGACCAGACAATGACTGACGCTGTGGACCAACAATGACTCGCGTGGACCCAGACAATGGACAACTGACGCTGTGGACCAGACAATGACTGACGCTGTGGACCAGACAATGACTGACGCTGTGGACCAGACAATGACTGACGCTGTGGACCAGACAATGACTGACGCTGTGGACCAGACAATGACTGTCGCTGTGGACCAGACAATGACTGACGCTGTGGACCAGACAATGACTGACGCTGTGGACCAGACAATGACTGACGCTGTGGACCAGACAATGACTGACGCTGTGGACCAGACAATGACTGACGCTGTGGACCAGACAATGACTGTCGCTGTGGACCAGACAATGACTGTCGCTGTGGACCAGACAATGACTGACGCTGTGGACCAGACAATGACTGACGCTGTGGACCAGACAATGACTGCGCTGTGGACCAGACAATGACTGACGCTGTGGACCAGACAATGACTGATCGCTGTGGACCAGACAATGACTGACGCTGTGGACCAGACAATGACTGTCGCTGTGGACCAGACAATGACTGTCGCTGTGGACCAGACAATGACGTAATGCTAAAATTTTTATTTTTATTAGTGAATTATTAATAACAATATTTGGAGGTGTTAAACCTTTAGCGATGATGCAGCGCCTCGAGAATGGGAGGTAATTATGGTTAATTAAAGTAAGAGGAGGGTAGCTCCAGTTACTTGACTCAAGAGCCCTTCAAGAATATCGAGGCATCCTCTTCGCAAAACTGAAAATCCAGTTCTCGAGAGATGCCACGGGAATCTCTGAACGTAGCTGCCTTAATATACTTCTGTAACTAGTCTGAAGACGAGGCCACACTTCCCTAATGACTTCCTGGTCAAACAGGCTGTTGCTCCTAGCGACCCGCAGACCTACGTAGCCTTCGTGGTCTGGTATAGACACATGCGTCAGGTAGTGTGTCAGTTTCGTCTTCACAACTTACAATAAATCCTTGAAGCAACTTCATCATAAAAAAAATACGTTTCTTTTAATAATTTACTTACCTGGTTTTCAATACAGACAAAATACGCTGTCTCCCGTGTGCTCTCTCAGGTCAGTGACAAGGGTTTGCTACACTGTGATGCTGCGTCATACACAAACACACAGTGACGCCATTTTAAGCAATTTATGTAAACACACACACCAAAACATTACTGTTGTAACTTTTATTTGTCATGGTTCAGCAGCTACTTTTGTAATCTTCAGTCGTCATGGTTCTGTGGAATTTTTTTTTACATAATTTCCTAAATGTAGAACATATAAATGAAAAATGTAATTGTGTATTAAAATGTAATGCTATTTGGACCCTTCAAGAAAATTCGAGTGAGGGGGGGGATGCACAATAGCCGGGGGAGTGACGTTGCAGACAGAAGACACCATAATGAATTTAATGTGTGAACACTGATCTGAATTGTGCAATGTAATCAGGCATTGTCGAAAGCCAAATTGGGCTTTTTCGGCCTGAATTTGTAAGACGAACCCGTGTTAATGTCCCCTGCTGAAACAGTGGGACAGGAAATTTGCGGGACCTCAAGAATTACATGTGGATGGCGGAAGATAAGGGGGATACACCCATCACTCACAGGGAAGTGCACCATTAGTCCTTTCATTTAGATCTCTAACTAGCCAGTGTAGGGTCTAGGTGTTAGGCAGGTGTTGTGGTGTGATCCATCTACAGTAATTAATTGGCGAGTGGTAATACGAATTTCTTTTGTGTACCCAGCAAGCCTAATATACAGTCCAGTCTTGTATGTAATCTTCATTTCATGTGTTTTGCCCTTAGAAAATATATTCACAGAGCTGTATATCTGTGTTTATAGGCTGAGAGTTTATTTCTATTGTAGTTTTTAAAATATCGTTGACTGGCGGTGTACAGAGGAAATGTAATCTTAAATATTAATTCTTCGTGAAGTTGTGTATCTTTCCAACGCCTGTGTCCTCCACAGGAACTCCGTGGAACGACTGATGAACTGAAAAGAGGCAACTCATCACAGAACGCGACCTTAGACTTTGAAAGTGACTGGAATCTTCATTGATTGTTGTCAGTGATGTAGATCAAATAGCTAGAAGCCATATTATATAAAAACACTCCCACACCTGATATTCGATCAACTTAAGCTCCGCCTACCTCACTGGTTACCTGCAGTAATTTCCAGAGGTCACCGTCCCCGTGGCTCTGTCCCAGACCAGGCCTGAGGGTTGCTAACCTGACTGATCAAGCTGTGGGTACCCACTTCCCGCAGTCCAACATATGCACCACAACTCGGCTGATCAAGAACCGACTTGAGGAATTTGTTGAGTTCTCTCTTGATGACAGCCACAGATTTGTTGGTAATCTCCCTTATGCATGAAGAGTCGTGGTCATTTTACTCACTGAGTTCTCTGTGTACTCATCGCCTGATTTCACGGGCTACCTGACACCATCTCAAACTCGTACTGTGTAATTTTCAACAGGTTCTAATCCGGTTCTTATACCTCGTTGTTGCTGTCCTGGTGTTTGCTCAAGTGTCTTTTTAAACCACTTGATGGTACCTATTACCAAGGTTTATATCATTTCGCTCCTTGCATTTACGGTCCTATCGCCACCTTGAATTCTTTACAAGCAAAACTGACTATTGGCTGGAAATTGAGAACCACAACTATAAAATAAATTCAGGGTAGTACTGTTGTTTTTGGTAAAACAGTGACTTAGCGTGAAACAAGCTGACAAATAGTTTGTCAATCTATTCCCCGGGAATAGTTTTAAAAATAGGCTAGACAGGTATGAGAATGACTGAAGTAGTACCACCTGCTTGCAATGGTCAGTAGGTTAACTGTGAATTGTCTGTACTCATACGTTCTTATATAATTTAATGAAGGATATGACCAAAGGATTTAGCCTTGTTGTACTATTGTCAACAGAATGAATGTGTAAGCACATCCACAGGTGGTGACATACATAGACACACATTCAACCAAAGATTAGCAAGATCAGAGCAAAATATACAGGTTTGTTGGTTGCTTGCTTGATTTGTTTTAAATCTCATCGACTACATGAGGTGTTAATAAGGACGCATGTGACCTGTACATTACCAGTCAAGGTTACTGTAATATCCTAAATAGGACTTACAGTAATCTCTAAGTTTATATACACTGTGATATACATATCACAGTGTATATAAACTTGGTGTATTGTAACCTTGCTGATGTAGTTAAACACTGAGTATAATAATATTAATAAAGTATTTGCATCGTTCAGAATGACTGGTATATCATATATTACCAAAATGTATAGCGTAAGACAGTCACATTTGTAAAATATATAGCGTTGTTAGTCAGGTTTACAAAATGCATGCAAGTAATTTTGAACGCTCGCCAACACAGACTCTTAAAACTGTGTTATCAGTACGACGACAACAACAACAGACTCCCCTGGCGTCCAGCTTAATAACAACAGCCTAATACAAACTGGTGTTATGGACGTCTAAATTATAATATCGACATGGGGAGGCAATATATAACAAGGCTGTAAAATGCGGCTTCGAAATATTACGCAATATAATCTGTTGAATATTATCACGGCATATATGTACGAGGGAAAAAATGCGATGGTTTTATTCTGTATACTTAGGTTAGTGTACGTTATGTGTGTGTTATGAAAAATAAGATTGAATCTATTTATTTATGGTGAGACGTAAGCTTTATTTCAAAACAAGTCGATTTTTATTAATAATAAGATGAAATTTATTATTCATGGTGGGACACGAGTTTTATTTAAGAGGAAGATATATATTGACAATGAGAACATTTGAGAAGCAAGGAGCACGAGATATATAATGACGATATGCGAGGAATATGTATGTATCGAGACGACTGTGTGTGTGTGTGTGTGTGTGTGTGTGTGTGTGTGTAATATATATATTATAATAATATATATATATATATATATATATATATATAATATATATATATATATATATATATATATATATATATATTAATGTATGTATATGGAATAAGATCACAGTAAACAGGTGATTTCAGAATATGCGAAACAACCACTGTGAAAGAATAGAGAAATTCCAAGCGCATTCGTGACTACTCACATTATCAAGGAACAATAAAAGTAATTCATCAGAGGAAGGCATATAAAGGGTCTAGCCCACACCTCACTATCACATCCCACAACAAAGCAACACCTGACGCGCGACTCATAAGAAAGAGAACACTGCAGCAGGCTGAGGGATGTGTCTATAAGATTTCTTGTAAAATTTGCGATAAAGTTTATTACGGTCAAACTGGTAAAAGTCTCGAAGATTAAAACAACATAAATATAGCATTAGAACTGGACAAGATTCCAATGCTCTATTTATTCATGTGAGAGATTTTAACCATCCAATTGATTTTCAAAAAGTTGAGAAAGTTACATCAAGCAAGTCCATGGTCGACAGGAATATAATTGAATCTTGTTTTCATAAAAAGCAGTTTTAACAATAATATGAATATTTTCTTTGGTTTATATAAATTAGATCCATTTATAATTAATAGAATTTGGGAAGAATTTAATAATACACTTGACAAATAATAAATTTTAAAATTCTTAATTCTTGGGTAGAATAGTTTGTGGGTTGCATGAAGGACCTGTCTAGTTGGGCCAGCGGGCCTGCTGCAGTGTTCTTTCTTATGAGTCGCGCGTCAGGTGTTGCTTTTTTGTGGGATGTGATAGTAAGGTGTAGGCTAGACCCTTTATATGCCTTCCTCTGATGAATTACTTTTATTGTTCCTTCATAATGTGAGTAGTCACGAATGCGCTTGGAATTTCTCTATTCTTTCACAGCGGTTGTTTTGCATATATATAAGCACTGATCTCTGGCTGAAGGAGACTCGAACCTACGAACCTTGGAACAAGGTAAGCAGTGCTTTACCAATCTACCCACACTGGACAATACCTTGGAATCCAGCTTGTGCTAGACTTTGATCCAAGGCAGCCAGCTTTCAGGGAGAAGGCTTACAGCGTTTGTGTATATTTCGCATGCTCTTGCGAATTCCTTGCATATATGTATATATATATATATATATATATATATATATAATACACACACACACACACACACACACACTCTCTGGCTGTTCCCAACTCCAGCCTTGGCACACGCCTCGACTCACAGCCCATCTGCATTGGTGTTGCCCTTCGACTTGCCGCCCCTATTCTCGCCGAACACAGGTGTATTTGTGGCAGTGAAGCAGCAGACCGATTCGGGTACCATGGTCTTGTGTGTCGTAAATCCGAGGGAAAGATTGCAAGACATGAAGAGGTTAATAACATTATCAAGAGGATCCTCACAACAGCCGGATGCCCAGCAGTAAGGGAGCCACCCCAACTATGTAGATCTGATGGCAGCCAAAAGAGTCCAGATGGTATCACCCTTCAAGCCTGGACAGACGGTAAGCAGGTGGTGTGGGAGTACACATGTACATCTACCTTGGCTGATACATATCTCCAATACACGAGGGAGGAAGGAAGGGCAGCTGCCAGCTTCAGAGAGTCCCAAAAGTCGAGAAAATACGGAGAACTTGTCCATCATTATATGTTCCCATATGTATATATACATATATATATATATATATATATATATATATATTATATATATATATATATATATATATATAATTAATGCAGACACTGGCGGTGAATGGGCTACATGCAGCCTTAATGACCTTAGTGTAGTCAATAGACTTTAAACCCCATAACCATACATAGGACTTTGACAGGGCGAACAAAGGCACCCTGTCTGACATAAGAGACCACAACAAGAGGTAATCGATGGAAGGGGCTCTGTATGACCCATTCGGGTTTATCGCTTTCTTGTAAATATAATCATTTCAATAAGACGAGCTATAATGTTCAACATATTATTATAATAAAAAAGAAGCGCTAAACCACAAGGGCTATACAACAATGTTCAACATAGACAAAAAGTATTTACAACACAAATACCATTGGTTTATTTAGGGAAATTTAATACATCAGGAGTGTTCTACTGCAATATTCATTATATTTACACTGTGGGAGCAAACGCTAGCTGCTTCACTCTCATATTCCATCACACATGATAGGTCACATACAAGGTGTTGAGATCCGTCAGCCTGAGCTGGCAGACTTCAGTAGTGTCAGCTTGAGCTGGAAGACTTTGGTAGTGTCAGCTTGAGGTGGGAGACTTCGGTAGTGTCAGCTTGAGGTGGCAGACTTCGGTAGTGTCAGTTTGAGCTGGAAGACTTCGGTAGTGTCAGCTTGAGGTGGGAGACTTCGGTAGTGTCAGCTTGAGGTGGCAGACTTCGGTAGTGTCAGTTTGAGCTGGAAGACTTTGGTAGTGTCAGTTTGAGGTGGGAGACTTCGGTAGTGTCAGCTTGAGCTGGCAGACTTCACTAGTGTCAGCTTGAGCTGGCAGACTTCAATGCGTGAGCTGAGGACACTACCGCCCTAGCCACGAGCACCCGCCAGTGTCGTGTTGTCGGGACTCGAAGTGTTGATTTTTGATGGTGGTGATAGTGACTGTTGCTATCGTGATGGTACATGGTCAAAACTCCTTGGTAACGTTCTCAGCTATGCTGTTGTTAGGGAGAATGATGCAAGATTTGCTCTATATCCTGAGTGTATTTAGTATCTGAGAGGCTCTTTTCTCGCACCCCTTGAGGACGTGTGAAGTGAACTGTATCTCCACGAACACCTGGTAAATATAAACACGTTGCTCTTTCTCTCAGAGCTGCACATTGTGTGCGCTCGTACGTAAAAGCCTATAATTACTCCTAATTAAATAAAGTAGATCATTCGTGTTTGTAGGTTTATGAAAAACAAGGAAGGTTAGTTTGTGGTTTGATTTGTAGATTAAGACTTCAAGGAAAGTGATGTTATCTGCTGCTTCTAAGGTAAAGTAGGATGAATGTGTCTAGCGCATTACAGATTCCACAGCAAAATGAACACTATTTGACATAAAAGATACAAACAGAAAACGTTAGGTAACATTATCTTGGCTTAGTAAAATTACCCACTCGGGTCCATAGAGGCAACTAATACTAGTGCAGTATAAAACAGCAGAAGTGGTGTTAGTAGTGAGTAAAGGTAAGGCCATCAACATTGTGGATGGATATATTACCTTCCAGGATGTACATCGGGTACACAATACACTAGCAGCTTCGACGGCAAAATCTAATCTTATATGCACCATGTCGACGGTAGCACAAGAACATATGGATACACAAAAGGCCTATGAACTAGGCTCCGAAAGGGTTAACAGGGATACATCTGGATTTATATTTATAGTTCATTTGTCTGTTATAAGCAAATTTAAGAAATTTCCTAAATATGCCTGGTATTTATTTTAATTAATAAGATATCGTGATATATCACATAGGTTATTTATATTGTCTATATATTCCTCAATAAATGGACAGTTAGGCACAGTGGTCAAGATAGTGACCACAGTGCTGGCCACATATTTGTATTTAGTTTAACCATCTGTGTGTCTGCCAAACTGCCAGAAGTACTTGTAACCAAGCCTAAGCCTGGCTACTACAACAATCAATCTGTTCACATTGCAAGTTGCTTCAGAAACCCACTTATCTACGTTCATGTTATAATATGTTATAGATCTATTCATACTTCTAACTGCATTCCCACAACATTCACTTTCATTATTTACTTCTCTCCAAATATTTATCTTCATGCTAGACACAGACACAACAAAGTACTTCGTTATGTACTTTTTCAGCTAACGTATCATGAAGAAATAATCCAATGTGTGGTGGAATCCACAGCATTTGTACATTAATTCTTTTTTCTCGGATTTTTAAGTAACTATATCTGGCTTCTCCAGTGAGCATATTGTTAGTCATTGTGAGAGTCAAGAGTTTTGATGACAGAATCAGTAATATTCACATAATCAAGATCAGTGTCATAAGTTAACTTTAGCGTCATTAGGATGACAAACAGTTCAGTTGGTAGTGTAGATCCCCAGTTGTTAATGAGGGTGGAAGAATTTCAAGAAATTGTGTTAGACAGAGAAACGTAAACACAGAGTGAAACCAGGTTCACGTTTAGCTCAAATCCTCCCCCCCTCCCCCCCCCTCAAAAAAAAAAAGGCGTGACAGGACTCGTAGCAATGGATTCAAGTTGGACATATTTAGATATGGAAAATAAATAGGGAAGTAGTCATTCGGCAATAGAGTTGTAGAAGAGTGGGATAAACTCAGCTTCATTGGCACAAGATCCCTGGGTAACTTTCACTAAAGGTTCGATGGTGCATGAGGTGTGGGTACGTCTGACTTAGGCTTATTACAGTGGTCTTGAGCTCTTTTGTGAAATTACAGTTCTCGCCACCCCATCCCCTCCAGGATGCATCCGTAGCCCCTCACTCCCCACTCTGAGGCTAAATATTAAAATGATTTTAGCCCGGTGTCTCTCTGGTCAGGCAAACACAACAGTGGTTTACTGTAACTGGTGTTGTGGTTTGTTCCTGCCCGGATCCACACACATGACGGGACCTTGTCCCTCTTAAGCACCTTCCCGAATCTCTCTCTCTCTCTCTCTCTCTCTCTCTCTCTCTCTCTCTCTCTCTCTCTCTCTCTCTCTCTCTCTCCATGCTGTTTTGGTCCGCCTCATGGTGAGAGAAAACACATGACGCTTTAGACCACTAGACTTGTGTGGTCTAGTGGTCTAAAGCGTCATACGTTTTCTCTCCCTCTGAGGCGGCCCAAAACAGCATGGGTTCGACTCCTTGGCTAGTGCAGTATTATTACTGATCAATACCACAATAACGCATCGGCCGATTCCCACCAAGGAAGGGTGGCCTGAAAAAGAAAAACTTTAATCATCATTCACTCCATCACTGTCTTGCCAGAGGGATGCTTTACACTACAGTCATAAAACTAACATTAACACCCCTCCTTCAGAGTGTAGACACTGTACTTCCCATCTCCAGGACTCAAGTCCGGCCTGCCGGTTTACCTGAATCCCTTCATAAATGTTACTTTGTTCACACTCCAACAGCACGTCAAGTATTAAAAACTATTTGTCTCCATTCTCTCGTATCAAATACGCTCACGCATGCTTGCTGGAAGTCCAAGCCTCTCGCACATAAAAACCTCCTTTACCCCCTCCCTCCAATCGTTCCTAGGCCGACCCCTACCCTTATATATATATATATATATATATATATATATATATATATATATATATATATATATATATATATATATAATATAGGAAGGTACCACCTCTAGAACTGGAATGGGGACCCTCATCCTCAGAGAAGACAATAAACGTACCTCAGGGAAAACTCGAGGTTCTCCCCGAAGCTGTTTGAATATTTTCTTCTACCACCCCATATATTTTATATTCTATATGAAATATTATTAATAAACAGAATACATTTACAGAAAACACAAACATGAACATGTTGGTACAATATGTCAAAGATTATGAATCCCCTCCAGCTCCTCCAAAGCCAGACACGAGCCAAGTATGCAACCAGCATTTCCCCTCTGGATGGCCATGCTGAGGAGCTGGAACATGAAAGAGGCTGCCATTGGGTCCATGGTGGTGTTGATGAGTCTGGAACCCAGTTCTTTAAGGAAACGTGTGACATTTTTCCCCATGATCCCATGGTCTCTGATCCCACTGGGGCAAATTGATACTGTTGGCTTATGTCCCTGCACTTGCTGATCTTGTACTCCTTCCTATGATCAGCAGCTCCTCCCTGTCGCTCCACACTGTGATGGATGTAGGTGTCAGCCAGTGTTGACACACAGGTATAGTCCCATGCTAAGAGCTTTCTATTCTTTCAAGGATAGATGGTGATCCCGTTTGGGCGGTTTGCTTGGTTGTGGGTATTGTTGGCTGCCAGTGATCAGGACTCTCGGCTGGGCATCCAGCTGTAGCAAGGGTTGTCTTTATGATGATGTTGACTTCATTGTGTCTTGCATGCCAGCCCTTGGTTTTGGAACAGTTAAGACCATGTAAACCATATTGGTCGGCTTGCACATCGCCGCAAATACACGGCAAATGCACGTATATTCCGTGTGAACTGGGGCAGCAAGGTGCAGAGCCACTGCAATAAGGAAGGTATTGCCGAAATGGGAACTGTTTGGAGGAATTCCCCGGAGTTAGGTGCACTTACAGCTTGGAAAGGGCAGTCTCCCTGTCTGATGTTACAGCCCTAAGCATGTTGGCAAGCACCTTTTCAGCGATGGGGCCATCCCAACTTGATTGTAGGCCAGTGCTGTAATAGGTTTTGGTGCTGGAGCAGCAAGAGTCTCCCATTCAGTGATGGCACTGGCATAGCTAGGGTCCTGTATTTCTGCTGAGTCACTGAGGTTGTCTGGAAGAATTTGTTTTATTAACTCATTTGATGCTATGGAAGAGGATAGGAAAGCTGGGAGGACAACCCGCGAGTATTTGTGTACTCCCAGCCCCCAAGCCTGACTGGAAGTGAGGCTTGCAACCACTGTCCATCTTCGAGGGAAAGATTCAATACACACTCTAGCATGGTCTTAAGAAGAGAGTCATATTCCTTGAGTTTCGGACTGCTGAAGGCTGGGGAGCATCTCAGGAAGTAGGTAAGTTTTGGGATTGACAGGCACCTGGTGAGTAGGTAGAAGGCATCATGTGTATCGATGTCTTTCATCCTGCCTTCCATCGTCTTGAAGGCTGAGATTTTTTTTCTAGGATCAGATAGACGGCACTGGGCCCAAGAGGAGCACCAAGGAGAGTGCTGCTGGCTGGATCAATGGCTCGTGCTCCTGGTAAAACATAAATAATATTCTGGATCATCTGTTGATTGGTAGAAACTATTTCATATTTGGTGGGGTTTTAAAGATAGGTCCAGGCTCTCTGCCATGTCGGCGAGAGGGTCTCCCTGTTTCACACCCTCACACGAGTATATATATATATATATATATATATATATATATATATATATATATATATATATATATATATATATATATATATAATATACAGGTCTGCACCGTTCTTATGGCTTAGAGAATCATAACCACAACTTTAAATCATATTATATAACTTTTGTTTTCTTTGTCTCACCACGAGAGTAACCGGACAGACGTTCCAGTTTCGACAAAGGGATTAGGAATGACTCGAGTAATGTTTGATGGTTCATGGAACGAGCTGTCACTGGGTGCGGGTGACCAGTCATCCACCCCAGGGAACACATGGAATATACACAACCTGTGGCCAAGTAAAGGTCACCAGCTGTTGCAGGCCACCAGCTGGTGAAAATTAGGTGGTTGTACGGAAAGAGGGTCAGATGACAAGACGTCAGCATCCCCTTGCCTCCCCCTCCCCCTCCCCCTCTTCCTCCTTCCCCTGTCATTGCTGACGTATCCAATTTTGCTGACGAAAAAGCTATTTTGTAAAAAGTCAGCCTGAGCTTAAAAAAAATCATCTTACAAAGTCTGCCAGCTCAGGTTGACACATTTCTTTACCTGCTGTATACAACCCTCTCTTAGTTTAGAAAGACATATATTTATTAGAAAACGTTTCGGTCCTAGGACCTTCATTTTACACCTGTTGTCCCTGTTCACCCATCAGTAAAATGGGTACCTGGGTATTAGTTGACTACCTGGAGGTTACCTGGAGGTTATTCCGGGGATCAACGCCCCCGCTGCCCGGTCCATGACCAGGCCTCCCGATGGATCAGGGCCTGATCAACTAGGCTGTTACTGCTGGCCGCACGCAGTCCAATGTACGAGCCACAGCCCGGCTGATCCGGCACTGACTTTAGGTATCTGTCCAGCTCTCTTGAAGGCAGCCAGGGGTTTATTGGTAATTCCCCTAATGCTTGATGGGAGGCTGTTAAACAGTTTTGGGCCCCGGGCACTTATGGTGTTTTCCCTTAGTGTACCAATGGCTCCCCTACTTTTAATTGGGGGCATTTTGCATCGCCTGCCCAGTCTTTTACTTTCGTAGGGAGTAATTTCTGTGTGCAGATTCGGGACCATTCCTTCCAGGATTTTCCAAGTGTAGATTATGATATATCTCTCTCTCCTGCCTTCCAACGAGTACAAGTCAAGTGCTTCCAAGCGTTCCCAGTAGTTAAGGTGCTTGACAGAACTCATACGTGCAGTAAAGGATCTCTGTACACTCTCTAGATCTGCGATTTCACCTGCTTTGAATGGAGATGTTAGTGTACAGCAGTATTCCAGCCTATAGAGAACAAGTGATTTGAAAAGGATCATCATGGGCTTGGCATCTCTCGTTTTGAACGTTCTCATTATCCATCCTATCATTTTCTTTGCACGTGCGATCGTGGCACTGTTGTGATCCTTGAAAGTGAGATCCTCAGACATTACTACTCCCAGGTCCCTTACATTATTTTTCCGCTCTATTGTATGGCCGGAGTCAGTAGTATACTCTGTTCTAGTTATTATCTCCTCCAGTTTTCCATAACGGAGTAGTTGGAATTTGTCCTCATTGAACATCATATTATTTACCGTTGCCCACTGGAAAACTTCGTTTATATCTTCTTGGAGGTTAACCGCGTCCTCAGCAGATGACAGCCTCATGTAGATCCTAGTATCATCCGCAAAGGGTGATACGGTGCTGTGATGTATATCTCTGTCTATGTCTGATATGAGGATGAGGAATAAGATGGGGGCGAGTACTGTGCCTTGTGGAACAGAGCTCTTCACTATGGCAGCCTCCGATTTAACTCTGTTGACCACTATTTGTGCTCGATTTGTTAGGAAGTTGAAGATCCATCTCCCCACTTTACCAGTTATTCCTTTAGCACGTATTTTATGGGCTATTACGTCATGATCGCATTTGTCAAACGCTTTTGCAAAGTCTGTGTATATTACATCTGCATTCTGATTTTCTTCCAGTGCATCCAAGGCCATATAGTAATCCAGTAGTTGAGAGAGGCAGGAGCGACCTGCCCTGAACCCATGTTGCCCTGGATTGTGCAGTTTTTGGGAATCCAGGTGGTTTGCAATCCTGCTTCTTAGCATCCTTCTTATCATAGGTCGCATCCTGGGGCACAATTGACCTAATTTGCCCGAAATGCTCAGCATAACAAGCGGCTTTCTATATAGTAGTATGTCATTAATGTCAGCTAGACCTGTATATGTTGTACATGTACTTATAGAAATAGATATATTATTATTCTAACATACAGAGGTTAAAAAGACAGTATATACAGTATATATAAAGTGGCTGGAAAACACCGTTGGGGCTGGCTAGTTCCCACTGTGTCACTCATATTCAGTTGGGAAGGGGAAATAGTAGCAAATTACGGCTGTACTACTCTGCAGGATTCTCTTCCCAAGGCTTAACGAATCAATAATATCGTCTCGTGAATGTAGTTTGGGCAGAGGCAGTGGAGAATGGGGAGAGAGCCTTGTGTTATACTACACGGATGACTTCAAAGACTTGTGACTCAAACCGTATATTATTTTCTATTGTCTGGAGAGAAGTGGCGATTGATAGACTAATTTAGTCCCCAGTAGATAACCTGTTATAAATGGTAATTTTTGTTATGTCTTTGTGCTTGAATTTTCTCTCTCTCTCTCTCTCTCTCTCTCTCTCTCTCTCTCTCTCTCTCTCTCTCTCTCTCTCTCTCTCTCTCTCTCTCTCTCTCTCTCCTCACTCACTCACTCACTCACTCACACTCACCACACACACACACACACACACACACACACACACACACACACACACACACACACACACACACACGTCTCAGGATGTGTATTGTAAGGAGCTACAATTTTATTAACGTTTTTAATCGTGTTAGTTGCTGACACTAGTCACTCTGACACGTTCTGGAGTCTAGACTTTATAATTTAGGTTCTTAAAGCAATAAACGCTTTAAATTTACGAAGAGACTGATTACTCATGCCTTGTCGACAGTCAGCCAGGGTCCGGCTGACAGTCTGGCTGGATGTTTGGGCAACCACTGTCTCTGGCAGTTTAGCTCGATGTGTAACAACTGGCTAGGTGACTCGTTGCCTAGCTGGCTGCGTAGCTATGTGGCTGGCTGTCTGGTTACCATGCTGGCTTGGTGGTTGGTTGCCCGGCTACCATAATAGCTGGGTGACTAGCAGATTGAGCGGGTGTTAGCACTTCCCCAGAGTGCATTACCTGGGACTCGTTAGTTACTGCGCGTTGGTCTATTATCATTAATACGAAAAAAAGCGTATACCGCCCACATTACAGTGTATTTATTTTGTTTAGCAAATTTGGGTACACCAGCAGTGCACTGCTACGCTATTCTATATGACAGTTGCAGAGTGAGAACGAAGGCTATGTTTGGGTCACTTCCATAGTGCTGAAATGTGTTAGTCTAAGCTGGGAGAGTTCAGTAAGACAATGATACCTTCAAGCCTTCCATTAAAGGTTCATCAGCTACGGTAGCTTCGAGGATTTCAAAGAGTTACTGTCACTTGGTAGCTGGCTACCTGGCCCAGAGAGACTCTGATCACGGGTTCTATCCCCGCCCGTGGTATGGTTTGTCTGCAATCGTGTCATTACGATTTCTCGTGTCACTTGGTAATTACAATCTCTGAGGATGTCCTAATACATACACAGGAGAAATAGAATTTTTATGATATCTGTATCTCCGAGCGGGACAACAATAATTGTATATAGGCGAGAAAAAAAGAGGAGGGATGGGAGATAATACATACATAATACATATAAGCTGTAATACATATAAGCTGTAATATTGTAGATTCATTGTTTCAGTACCTTCTCGACACTGTGAAACATTACAAGTTGAAGAATATTAGTACTAGCCTGGCGACTCCCCTTGTACTAGCCTGGCGACTTCCCTTGTACTAGCCTGGTGACTTCCCTTGTACTAGCCTGGTGACTCCCTTTGTACTAGCCTGGCGACTCCCCTTGTACTAGCCTGGCGATTCCCCTTGTACTAGCCTGGCGACTCCCCTTGTACTAGCCTGGCGACTCCCCTTGTACTAGCCTGGCGACTCCCCTTGTACTAGCCTGGCGACTCCCCTTGTACTAGCCTGGCGACTCCCCTTGTACTAGCCTGGCGACTCCCCTTGTACTAGCCTGGCGACTCCCCTTGTACTAGCCTGGCGACTCCCCTTGTACTAGCCGGCGACTCCCCTTGTACTAGCCTGGCGACTCCCCTTGTACTAGCCTGGCGACTCCCCTTGTACTAGCCTGGTGACTTCCCCTTGTACTAGCCTGGCGACTCCCCTTGTACTAGCCTGGCGACTCCCCTTGTACTAGCCTGGCGACTCCCCTTGTACTAGCCTGGCGACTCCCCTTGTACTAGCCTGGCGACTCCCCTTGTACTAGCCTTGCGACTCCCCTTGTACTAGCCTGGCGACTCCCCTTGTACTAGCCTGGAGACTCCCCTTGTACTAGCCTGGTGACTTCCCCTTGTACTAGCCTCGGGACTCCCCTTGTACTAGCCTGGCGACTCCCCTTGTACTAGGCTGGCGGCTCCCCTTGTACTAGCCTCGTGACTCCCCTTGTACTAGCCTGGCGACTCCCCTTGTACTAGCCTGGCGACTCCCCTTGTACTAGCCTGGCGACTTCCCCTTGTACTAGCCTGGCGACCTCCCTTGTACTAGCCTCGGGACTCCCCTTGTACTAGCCTGGCGACTCCCCTTGTACTAGCCTGGCGACTTGTACTAGCCTCGGGACTACCCTTGTACTACCCTGGCGATTCCCCTTGTACTAGCCTGGAGACTCCCCTTGTACTAGCCTGGCGACTTCCCTTGTACTAGCCTGGTGACTTCCCTTGTACTAGCCTGGTGACTTCCCTTGTACTAGCCTGGTGACTTCCCTTGTACTAGCCTGGCGACTTCCCTTGTACTAGCCTGGGGACTCCCCTTGTACTAGCCTGGGGACTCCCCTTGTACTAGCCTCGGGACTCCCCTTGTACTAGCCTCGGGACTTCCCTTGTACTAGCCTGGCGACTCCCCTTGTACTAGCCTCGGGACTTCCCTTGTACTAGCCTGGCGACTCCCCTTGTACTAGCCTGGGGACTCCCCTTGTATTAGCCTGGGGACTCCCCTTGTACTAGCCTGGTGACTCCCCTTGTACTAGCCTGGTGACTCCCCTTGTACTAGCCTGGTGACTCCCCTTGTACTAGCCTGGGGACTCCCCTTGTACTAGCCTGGGGACTCCCCTTGTACTAGCCTGGGGACTCCCCTTGTACTAGCCTGGGGACTCCCCTTGTACTAGTCTGGCGACTTCCCTTGTACTAGCCTGGCGATTCCCCTTGTACTAGCCTGGGGACTCCCCTTGTACTAGCCTGGCGACTTCCCTTGTACTAGCCTCGGGACTCTCCTTGTACTAGCCTCGGGACTCCCCTTGTACTAGCCTGGCGACTCCCCTTGTACTAGCCTGGTGACTCCCTTTGTACTAGCCTGGGGACTCCCTTTGTACTAGCCTGGTGACTCCCCTTGTACTAGCCTGGTGACTCCCCTTGTACAAGCCTGGGGACTCCCCTTGTACTAGCCTGGGGACTCCCCTTGTACTAGCCTGGGGACTCCCCTTGTACTAGCCTGGGGACTCCCCTTGTACTAGCCTGGTGACTCCCTTTGTACTAGCCTGGGGACTCCCCTTGTACTAGCCTGGTGACTCCCCTTGTACTAGTCTGGTGACTCCCCTTGTACTAGCCTGGTGACTCCCCTTGTACTAGCCTGGTGACTCCCCTTGTACTAGCCTGGTGACTCCCCTTGTACTAGCCTGGTGACTCCCCTTGTACTAGCCTGGAGACTCCCCTTGTACTAGCCTGGTGACTCCCCTTGTACTAGCCTGGTGACTCCCCTTGTACTAGCCTGGTGACTCCCCTTGTACTAGCCTGGTGACTCCCCTTGTACTAGCCTGGTGACTCCCCTTGTACTAGCCTGGGGACTCTCCTTGTACTAGCCTGGGGACTCTCCTTGTACTAGCCTGGTGACTCCCCTTGTACTAGCCTGGGGACTCCCCTTGTACTAGCCTGGGGACTCCCCTTGTACTAGCCTGGGGACTCCCCTTGTACTAGCCTGGGGACTCCCCTTGTACTAACCTGGTGACTCCCCTTGTACTAGCCTGGTGACTCCCCTTGTACTAGCCTGGGGACTCCCCTTGTACTAGCCTGGGGACTCCCTTTGTACTAGCCTGGTGACTCCCCTTGTACTAGCCTTGCTGACCCATGATAAGCTGGGCAGGACTAAGCTGCATTGTAGTAATTTCTAAGAGAGGTTACGACTTGAGTTTGGTGAAAGAGAGAGAGAGTCTCAACATTATGTTAATATGCTTAGCTGCATTTAAACCACTTCAGTCACCATACACTCGCGCAACCAGTCAATTAAGTACACATGCATATATACACAGTGAAGAGGAGGGGCCAGGAGCTATGATTCGATCCCTGCAACCACAAATAGGTAAGTACACACTCATAATGCACACACAGTACTGTCTACACACGTAAGGAACAACTTCTGAGGTACCACACGCACACACATTAAGTATGTAAGTAACTTTTACACCATGTGCTGGATCATAACAAGACTCAACACGTCAGGCACATAATGCACAAGTAATAAATATATCATTCTTAATATAAAACACTGCGACTAGCCGGGGGATCGAACCCGTGTTCTTTTAGCCCGGCTAGTCGCAGTATTATTATATACCACTTGTTCGTAGTTTCAATATTATATATACTGTTTGTGGAGGCTAGTACACCAAACAGGGAGTAGAATGAAATTAGCTCTGAGACTCCCACACCATCGTATGTCCTAGGATCACGGTGCAACACCTAGCTCTGCTGGCTGCGTGACCTTCATAGGATTGCATGATCCAGTGGGTTAAAGCATCGTGAATTTTCGCTCATGAAGCAAGCTAAAACAACACGGGTTCGAACCCCGGCTAGTCGCAGTGTTGTTATTATTAACTGCCACTTGTTCGTGGTTACAATACCACATACATATATAAAGTACATAGAAACATGTGTATGACTACTGTATACGGAGGGAGAGCGGTGGGACAGAAGTTTTATTAACACTGAGAGACCAATCTCTTACTGTTACCTCCCCCACCACTGTCACTCCACCACTGTCACTTTCCTACCATTGTCACCCCCACCACAATCTCTGTCACTCCCTAACCACAACCTTTAACACTGTCCATCCCACCATTGTCTCTACCACAAACCTCAACACTGTCATTTCCCACTTCAATTCAGTAGAGTAATTGGAGTGAGAGAGGTGTGGCAGTGAGCTCTGTAAATGTGAGATGGGTATGTAGTTAAAATTAAGCTGTAGGGGTTTGGGAATGAGTTATAAAGGTGAGAATGAGTTGTAGGAATGTTTAAATTAATTGTAAGGGTGTGGGCGTGTGTTGTAGGGTGTGGGAGTGCTGTAACAGTGTGGGAGTGTATTGTAGGGTGTGGGAGTGTGTTGTAACGTTGTGGGAGTGTATTGTAAGGGCGTGGAAGGGTGTTGGGATGTGGGAGTGTGTTGTAAGAGTATGGGAGTATGGTCTGAGGTGTGGAATTGTATTATAGAGATGTGGGAATGTGTTATATGGGGAAATACGTTCACATGTGGCTAGAGTGTGGAGTTGTCAGATGTTTATGTACACCTAAGTTAGAATTTGTGTGGGCTGCCCATCCAAAATGGTGATAGGATAATGACAGTATGACATGCAGGAATATTTGTGGTACGTGTGAACGGTCTTGGGGAAGAAAACAAGAAGGGTTACATGTGACTTGTTCTTGTCTAAAAGCCACGTCTCTTGTAGAAGAGTAAACTCTGCTTCCATCATTGACAATAACGTAAAATAGTGCTTCTGGATATGCAACAGGGATATAGGGCTTTGGACGGGATTCAGGGAAGTATTGAGGAGGGCACTGAACAGAAGTGCCCAGGTTGGATAACTAAAACCTTCAAAAAAGGAGATGTCAAGCTCTTCAGATCACTAGTTCTCTCTAAGGCTGGAGTATTGCTGTGTAATAAATGCCCTATTCAAGGCAGGAGAAATTGCTGAGCTGGAGAATGTCTGTATTCCTAGAACGTAGCAGAGAAAGATTCATCATGTACACTTAGAAGATATTGAATGGACTGGTCCCGAACCTGCACACTGAAATAACTAATTAAGCATACAACAGGCTTGGCAGACGCTGCAGGATACCTCCACTGAAAATCAGGGGAGCGATGAGTACACTGAGAATTGAGTAAGTATTATGGAACCATGACTCTTCAATGCACTTCATACACAAGAGGGATTGTTAGGTAAGACACATATGCAACAGTTAGGTATCTTCATTTTGAAACGTTTCGCCTACACAGTAGGCTTCTTCAGTCGAGTACAGAAAAGTTGATAGAAGCAGAAGATACTTGAAGACGATGAAATCAGTCCATCACCCTTACATCGTCTTCAAGTATCTTCTGCTTCTATCAACTTTTCTGTACTCGACTGAAGAAGCCTACTGTGTAGGCGAAACGTTTCAAAAATAAAGATACCTAACTGTTGCATATGTGTCTTACCTAACAATCTGTCGGTATTTTATACCATTTTAATGTTCACAAGAGGGATTACCAATAAACCCCCTAACTGTCTTCAAGAGGGAACTCGACAGATTCCTCAGAACAGTTCCTGGTCAGCAGGATTGTGGTGCTTACGTTAGACTGATAGACACGGGTTGGTGCTGCTAGCTGATCTGCACATCTACTCAGCAATCTTGGGTTCAACTTATCTGGGCCCACAGCTTTTTTTTTTTTTTTTTTTGGTCCAATAATTTAAGTTTAAGATACACTTCATCCTGCCTTATTTTCACCTCTGACAACTTTGACAGAGTTCTTGCGGCTAACCAAGGAGGTTCCCTTGTTGAGTCCGTCAAGATTAATGGACTCAACACTTCGACTCCAGACTGAGGGACTGATTACGTCATACTCTTCATCTTCCACCTTTCCCTGTACTGGACTGAAGAAGCCACTGGCTGACGAAACGTTTCCAGAATAAAGATAGTCAAATGTTGCACAAGTCTCTCATTTATCCACTTGTCTGTTTTGTAAACTATTCGCATGAAGATAGTAACACGGCGCAGTGACCTCGTGACACTATTTTTACTATTATATTTTTGCTTTAGGTTTGATCTAATGACGTTTTGAAGGCATGATGGAAAAAATATAAAAGCTGTAACAAAACCTTTTGTTGGGACGACGTTTCGCTCTGTGTAGTTTGATCAAATCAAGGTTCTGATAGCCTTGGCTTCCCTGGAGTCTACCTGGAGGGTGCTCCGGGGGTTAACGCCCCTGTGGCCCAGTCCTTGACCAAGCCTGATCAACTAGGCTGGTACTGCTGGCAGCACCTAGTCCAACGTATGAACCACAGCCTGGTTGGTCAGGTACTCTGATACCCCGGGGAGATGAGAGTAAGACACATGTGCAACATCTGGGTATCTTTATTGTAGACGTTTCGCCATCCAGTGGCTTTATCAATACAAATTCCAGGACATAACTTGAAGACAGTGGAACTATGTACAGAAGATGAGGTAATCAGTCCCTCAACCTAGGAGTAGGTGCGAACAGCACCATAGTCGTGGAGATTCTGAATCTCCACGACTATGGTGCTGTTCGCACCTACTCCTAGGTTGAGGGACTGATTACCTCATCTTCTGTACATAGTTCCACTGTCTTCAAGTTATGTCCTGGAATTTGTATTGATAAAGCCACTGGATGGCGAAACGTCTACAATAAAGATACCCAGATGTTGCACATGTGTCTTACTCTCATCTTGTCGGTATTATATACCATTCGTACACCACCCCGGGGAGAGTTGCAAGCTTGGAACTTGAAGTTTGTACTTTATTCACGAGTAAACAGTAACAAATGACTCCAGACACAGATTTTTGTCAGGTAAGGAGCCGTAAGTGATACGCATCCGCTGGTTTACCGTACCTAGGAGCCGTAAGTGATAAGCATCCGCTGGTTTACCGTACCTAGGAGCCGTAAGTGATAAGCATCCGCTGGTTTACCCTACTTAGGCTTTACACTTTACACCCAATTAAAAGTAAACAGAATTGCTAACTGTTGGTGTCTTGAATTGTCATTAAGATTACAAAGTGAGAGTTGCAACCTTAACGAACTGAGGATCGAGCCTACACCCTTCCTTGTACTTAATGACTCACACGGGTTTAGCTATCTTGAAATTCAAGACAGTGTTAATAAGATATATTTTTTTTAGTCCAATGTAACATGTTACCTTGTTATTAATAATTCAATCATCCTGTTACTTACCTGTAACTCAGTTACTCATATTATATTTAACTAAATATATATATATATATATATATATATATATATATATATATATATATATATTTTATATATATATAATATATATAATATAAAATATATATATATATGATCTCCCACCAAAAACAAGAAAAAATAAAGCAATTTTCTGCTTTAATAGCACACGTAACGTGGTAATTATCATCTTAAATCTTAATTACGCATCACTCAAACTTAATTGGTCCACTTACACGATAATGCTCGGCTAAAATGAAATGTGTTTTTTCTAAATTCTGAGAGTGGTGAACAGACCTCAGACTAACAGATCACCACAGACCATGACCCACCCCACAGACCAAGACCCACCCACAGATTACGACCTACCCCACAGACCATGACCCACCCCACAGACCATGACCCACCCACAGACCTGACCCACCCCACAGACCATGACCCACCCCACTAACTATGACCCACTCACAGACCATGACCCACCCACAGACCACGATCCACCCCCACAGACTACGACCCACCCACAGACCATGACCCACCCACAGACCATGACCCACCCCACAGACCATGACCACCCACAGACCACGACCCACCCCACAGACCATGACCCACCCCACAGACCATGACCCACCCTACTGACCATGACCCACCCTACTGACCATGACCCACTCACAGACCATGACCCACCCACAGACTACGACTCACCCACAGACCATGACCCACCCACAGACTACGACTCGCCCACAGACCATGACCCACCCACAGACCATGACCCACCCACAGACCATGACCCACCCACAGACCATGACCCACTTACAGACCATGACCCACTTACAGACCAAGACCCACTAATAGACCAAGACCCACTTATAGACCATGACCCACTTACAGACCAAGACCCACTTACAGACCATGACTCACAGACCATGACCCACTCACAGACCATGACCCACTTACAGACCATGACTCACAGACCATGACCCACTCACAGACCAAGACCCACTTACAGACCAAGACCCACTTACAGACCAAGACCCACTTACAGACCATGACCCACTTACAGACCATGACTTACAGACCATGACCCACTCACAGACCAAGACCCACTTATAGACCATGACCCACTTATAGACCATGACCCACTTACAGACCATGACCCACTTACAGACCATGACCCACTTACAGACCATGACTAACAGACCAAGACCCACTTACAGACCATGACCCACTTACAGACCATGACTCACAGACCATGACCCACTTACAGACCATGACTCACAGACCATGACTCACTTACAGACCATGACCCACTCACAGACCATGACCCACTTACAGACCGAAACCCACTTACAGACCATGACCCACTTACAGACCATGACTCACAGACCAAGACCCACTTACAGACCATGACCCACTTACAGACCATGACTCACAGACCATGACTCACTTACAGACCATGACCAACTCACAGACCATGACCCACTTACAGACCATGACTCACAGACCAAGACCCACTTACGGACCATGACCCACTTAGACCATGACTCACAGACCATGACTCACTTACAGACCATGATCCACTCACAGACCATGACCCACTTACAGACCATGACTCGCCTAGTTCACTAGGCTCATGTTTGTAGGATCAATAGCTCAGATGGTAAGGTGACATGTACGTTGTGGCCTCTTGAGGCGGGACAACGTGTCGTGGGGTCGAATCCTGGCCTGCCACAGTTTGCTAAATGATGTGTGTGTGTGTGTATATATAATATATATATATATATATATATATATATATAATATATATATATATATATATATATATAATTATATATATTTATGTCCTAGGAACATTTATAGGCAGGCCTTCCTTGTCAAGCCTACTCACGTAACCCCCTTTTAAACTACGCACGTAGGCCGTCGACAGACGCTTCTCCCTGACTCGACCAGACACAGGCAGACGTATAAACCTGGCTCCTCCACGTATATCAATATGTCGTCTCCAATAACAGTTTGCATTCTAATAATAATAATCATAAACACTAAACAACTCGTTATTATTACAGTTAAACATACAATAATCATTAAATATTTTACATGCATAAGTACTTCATTACGAGTCATAATAACTGATTGGATCCAATTTTCTTTTATTTATGTCTTAATACATATTGTTTATCAGACATTTTTTACTTTATATTTTTATAATTTAACTCGCGTTTTCCTTTTACTCTTCACTTGTCGTAGGTGTCAAGTTTATATTGTAGTCTAGTTTAGTTTTAACGGAGAAGATTAAAACCTGATAGCATATTTACACTATGATACATTAAGTGAGCAATATAGGCCTTTAAAACGCATATACGGTACACACATTACTTACCTTAAAATATTTTCCTCCTTGGCTTATAGTGAGCGCTGAATATATTTATTGTAGGAAGTCTGAATAAATGAAGAATGGGTATAATTGTAAACCGCTGCATTAGTGAAACACCGTAAAGCGAAGCGCTGTAAAGCGGGACCCACCTGTTATACTCTTGCCACAGTATCGATGGTTATAACCTTCAGTGATTTGGGTACCCTTAAGTGGGCACTTTTTCAGATTCTTCACTCATCTCTCTGACCTTCGTATGTACGGGGGTGACCTTCACATATCTCACTGGATGGACAATACGGGATTTCTACGGGAGTCCTGCCTCTGGGAGGCACTCTCTTGAAGGATATGTTTTGTCTATTATATCGGGTATTTGTTTCATCCATCACTCCATGACTAAGTTTTCCTTTCATAGTTCCCACACAGCTGTTCTTATAAATTAGATTAGATTTTGCCATCGAAGTGGCTAGTTTATTGTGCATCCATATCCATCCTGAGGAGGGTAGCGCAAGAGCTTATGGATACACAAAACGCCTAGGAACTAGGCCCCAGAAGGGTTAAAAGGAGTACATTTGGATTTATATCTACAGCTCACTTATTTATTACAAGCAAATTTAAGGAATTTGCTTAGTATATCTGGTATCTTATTTTCATTAATAAGATATCTTGACATGTCACATAAGTTATTATACTGTCTATCTCTGTATTCCTCAATAAGTGGACAATTAAGCACATAGTGTTCAAGACAGTGACCATATGCCTGATCATATAATTTACATTTAGTTTGATCATCAACAGTGTGTCTCCCAAACTGCCAGAAGTACTTGTAACCAAGCCTAAGCCTGGCCACTACATCAGTCAGTCTGTTCACATTGCAAGTTGCTCCATAAACACATCTAAACTAATGTTATCATAGTGAGTTATAGATCTACTCAAACTTCTAATTGCATTCCTATAACATTAATTTTCATTATTTACTTCTAATATTATTCCTAATGTTAGACTCAGATATACCAAAGTTATAATCTACTTTCTCCTTCAGGATGTTCTTCTTGGCTTAGCGCTTCTTTTTGATTATAATAATAATATCATGAAGGAGTAATCCAATGTGTGATGGGATCCATAGAGGACGGAGAGTGCAGCGGACAAGTGTAGTAGCAGCAGCAACACACACAGCAAGAGGCATTCTTGAGCCTTCCCAGTTCTCGGCTTAATGCCCAAAGCTGGGGTGTGGCTCAAAAAGGATCCTGTAATGGCTGCTGCCTTTGCACCTCCTGACATCGTCTGCTGCTATGTAGCTGCCACACCCTTCGAGCCCAGTGTGGGCGGGCTTTGTGGCAGTCCAAGGTGCCTAGCTTCTCCCTCCAAGCCCCGTGGGGGCGGGGAATGGGGCTAGGCCTTGGGACAACTGGCCCCTGAAGACGAGGAGGTACTTGTACTTGTACTTCCTACCATGGCAGACATTGGTTTGAGATACTCCTTTGACAGGGAGTCAAGGCCGGGCCACCTCTTGGAAAAGGGCCGGGTGATTATATGCAGAACGGGATGCATAGCAATTGTACGTTAATTTCTTTTTCCCGGATTTTTTAGTATACCTGGCTTCTCCAATGAGCATGTTGGAGTCATTATATGAGTCAAGAGCCTTCAGTGATGACATAGAATCAATAATGACGACAGAGTCAAGCTTTAGCGCCATTAGGATTGCAAACAATTCAGTTTGTAGTGTAAACACCCAGTTGTTAATTCTTATGCCTAACTCAACAAATTTATTATCGTTCATAACTAGGGAGGTGGCAACAAGAGCAGATGCAGCCCTGCCAGAAGACTCCTGTTTAGATCCAACAGTATGTATAACTTGTGATAACTTATTACTGCCAGCTAGGCGAGAAATTTCTTCTTGAGCAGTTGGTTTAACAAGTAATTTAAGGAAGGGATTACTAGCAATAAGCTTCTTGGGAGGGACTTGTAGGTATGTGATATTAAATGAACACATCTTCCATGGAGGGGTGAAATGCTCTTGTTGTCTACAGTGATACAGTTCATGCAGGTTATAAAACATAATATAACTGCATGTTTTCACTAACCATTTAGATCTGTGTGTATTTACTTATAGACATTTAGTGAGATTCATGGTGACAGTGTCTGGTTCATTTCTTAACACTCTAATACCCAGTACAATGTTAATTTCAATAATCCTATCACTAGTACCAGAAATACCAAGCTCCTTCTTCATATTAAGAACCTTGGTAGATTTGGGACAACTAAGAATAATTATGAGAACTTCTTTTTGCATTAACTCCAAGGGTCGGAAAGAACTTTATCTAGCTAATATAGCATGTGAGCAGCATAATCCATTAAGTACCTGAGATAGCCTATGTATATCATTCTCATGATTCTCACATTAGCACCATAGTTGGGGTTGTAGCCAGCAACAGCTTTGAGAGCATTTGCCCTAGCTTTGTATTTCTTATTTAGTTGTGGTATGGTGGATTTTTGAAGGGTACATCTACACCATGATATTTGTAAGATTTAACGTAGCTAATGCTTTCACCCTGCAAACAGATTAGTGGGAGATGTCGTTTGCTTATCAATATCTTTGTTTTAGAGGAAGATAAGAGTCCTAATCGATTACAAATTGCTTCATCTTCATTAAGAATTGTACTCATCATCTTATATCCTTTTGTATTATTATAGAATGTTAAGATAGAGGGCAGTTTCGAGTTTGAGATGTATATAGGGTGGGTTTCCATGGAAGTGAGGCATTTAGATTGTAAAACTTCTTGAGGGATTAGCTTGGGTTGTACCACTCCCTCAGATACCCCATTACCCTTCAGTACGTCACCTTCCTAAGATTCCTTCCCATTCCGCTTAAATATATTTTTTAATAATAACATAGACTTTTACACAACACTGTAATATACACGCATCTCCTGCACGGGCCATGGACCGTGTACACCTCCCGTGGGAGGGTGTCATGTGATTATTTAGTGATGAGGACAAATCTTCCTCTTCAGCGAATACCCTGAGAGAGACTGTGTTCCCCTATCTCATTTCCTAAGTACAAGTCTTTATTACCAGTAAAGATTTTCAGCTTGTTGCCATGGACTAGTTTTTGCTCATGGTCAGCAAATACACATTTTTATAGCATAATTCTGTGGGTTTAACTCTTCGTTTCGATTATAATAATTCATAATTTACTAATGCTGTCTTTCTCATTGTTCGGAGAGGATCTTTTCACCTGGAACCTAATGAGTGGATCTGCTGTGACTATGAAACATCACTAATCATGTAAAGCTCCCTCTCTCTCTCAATTTCCAAGACCGTACTTAACTGATATAACGCTGGGCGTAACTGGCTTGTGTTATATCAGAAGCGGCATCTGCTACTCCACGGTGGCTTGTGAGGAAGTATGCCAGTAGTATGAGCTAGATATACGAGGTGCAATATATATGTCATGAGTCGAATTCGAGTGAGATTCGCTGGAGTCCCGGCCCGCGTCTTGTCCATGAGGTGACAAGCCGGCCCCGGAGTTGATTGACAGCGGAACAGAGCAGCATGAGAGCTCCGTGACAGGATCCTAAGACTGTGTGTGATACACGTTGGGTCTTAGCTAGAGTGCGCCGTCCATTCTTTATGTTTCAAGAGGGTTTGCAAGGCTGAGAAGAGAGAAATAGGAAGGGCTGTAACCAGCGATCAACAGACCATCACCGACCCTGAGATTACTGAAGGATTGATCTAGCCTCCAGTGATGGTTCCTGTGGTGGTGATTCTTGTGGTGGTAGTGGTTCCAGTGGTTGTGTGTGGTGGTGGTTCCTGTGGTGGTGGTTCCTGTGGTGTGGTGGTTCCTGTGATGGTGGTGATGGTTTCCTGTGGTGTGGTGGTGGTGGTGGTGGTGGCGGCGGTTCCTGTGGTGGTTCCTGTGGTGATGGTGGTGGTGATTCCTGGTGTGTGGTTTGGTGGTGGCGGCGGTTCCTGTGGTGGTGGTGGTGTTCCTGTGGTGGTGGTGGTGGGTTCCTTGGTGGTGGTATGGCGTTCCTGTGTGATGGTGATTCCTGTGGTGGTAGTGGTTCAAGTGATTGTTTCTGTGGTGTTGGTTCCTGTGATTGTTCCTGTGATGGTGGAGGTTCTTGTGATGTGGTTCCTGTGGTAGTGGTTCTGTGGTGGTGGTGATTCCTGTGGTGGCGATGGATCCTGTGGTGGTTCCTGTTTGGTGGTTCCTGTAGTGGTTCCAGTGGTTATTTCAGTGGCGGTGGTGGTGGTAGTTCCTGTGGTGGCAGTGGTTCCAGTGGTTGTTCATGTGGTGTGGTGGTGGTTCCTGTGGTGGTGATGGATCCTGTGGTGGTGGTTCCTGTGGGTTGTTCCTGTGGTGGTAGTGGTTCCTGTGGTTGTTCCTGTGGTGGTAGTGGTTCCTGTGGTTGTTCCTGTGGTGGTAGTGGTGGTTCCTGTGCCCATGACTAATGAATCGTTGAGTGCCTTTGCTGTTAGATTAGACAAACTTTATCATCATTTATCAAGCTGTCCAGTCCTCAGCTTTTGTCCCTGACGAGGTTAAACCATTCACAGAACCGTTTGCTAAAATAGCAGCTTTTGGAGCAATTAAAGAACTAATGCCACCTGCTTCCGTGTGTGCTTATGAGGCTCATCCTCCAACTGTGACGATGGAACCACTTACAGCCCTAATGTACGTTCCTTGTGCCCCCAGGGTACTTTCCCATGTATCAAAAGTAATTTCACACCTATGCCTCAGTCTGCACCACCTCTTGTTTGTGCCACAGAGACAAATCGTGGTCGTCAACCATCTCAGAGATCACCAAGGACCAGTGTACAGAGTCGTTATAAACCTCGTAGTATTCATAGTACATTCAGTAACCATAGTCAGCGGACTTGTTACAACTGTGGTTTCCGTGGACATATTGCAATTAATTGTCCTGATAGTTACCCTAAGAGACGTCGTACTGATGATGAGTACCAGTCAGATCTTCCCTACTGTACTTATCATAGAATACATGGACATGACACATCTGAGTGCAATGCTCTCTACAACCTTCAGTACTCTAGTCTTTCCGTGGCCGTTCCAACCGCAGAACCTAGAGGAAACAGACGTCGTGTTCTCAAACTAACCAGAACCAGGCTCATTCTTCCAATTGGGGAATTCGAGCCCCCCAGTCAAACCGTCCCATGGTGACAGTAGGTGATAATGAGTAAAAACCATTCCCGTTCACAATTCCTTTGAAGCCTTAAGCAGTCTCGAGAATGACAATCCTGCTGATGATGTTGCTTCACATTCCTCTGACATAGATGATTTTGGGGATGAAGTGGAACAAGTCTTTCTGATGACAATCCACCTTTTTTTTTTGCACATAACTTCCAATGAAAACCATAGGCCCATAGTGCAAGCATCTGTTCATAATGCGCCCGTTCATTTGTTCAGGGACTCTGGTGCGCAAGTCAATTTTAATTGGGTCTAGTTTGTTTAAAGGGATAAGCAGTTACGACAGTCCCTTCTCGTAGAACCGACTCATGTGTCCTCCCTTATGGAGTAGCTGGTTCTCACCTGCGTGTCCGGGGTCGGACTTCCCTAATTTTTTTCTATCCAAGTAGAGACTTGACTGCTTCCTTCCTTGTTGTCGACCAGATTACTTTCCCTGGTGACCTTCTACTGGGATTGCTTCCATGCGAGACGTACGCATTGTGCTCGACCCGTACTGATATCATGCCCAAATTGACGACTTGATCGTTCCATTCTGGGTTACCAGCTTGGATCAGAAATCTGTCATACTGCTGAAAAAGTATGATGTACGGATTAAGTCCTTACAAGCCAATGAAATTCTCCAGTAGCGTACCCAAGCGGTCAGGCACTGGAAAATTCGTCACTCCCGTCTGTTTTCCCCACCTATACCTTCAGACTTGCAGGATAGTGTTCCGTTGCCCAAGTGTCCGAGGACACTCAGACTCCCTTGATGCACAACCTATCCTTGCAATGACTGCTAGTTCGAGTAGTAGTTTCTCCACAGGGGATGCCTTGTCAGAAAACGATTACTTGAAACTGGTTTAAAGCCATCTCTTGTTGATGTCACATGCCGTCTGCAGAAAAGACGCTCTGTTGCGGCTAGTGCTCTCACTAAGTGTCTGTAGTTGTTCCTATGTTCCAGATGGTGATAACGTCCTAGTTGACAGTGATTCCTGCAAAGTAAAGGTCTATTTGTTTAAACCCTCCTTACAAAGTTGTAAGAGATAGCAAAATCCATTTTTTCCTAGCTAAAAACTTCTGGTCACAGTGTTTCGTCTCAAGCAAATACCAATCCCTTTTTGACCTTGTTCACTATCCTTACCCTGTTCAGGTAGAGGATGATTGTCACCTGACCAGTGGGTCGGTGCTATTTCTGCCGGGAGACCTCATCCACTTCACTGGGTCAATCTGTTCCACCATTGGGAGAAAGACTTAGCTCCCACTGACCCTTTCCCCGTGAAGTCAAGCGTTTGTTGACTCTGTTGAACAAACGTCATAAAGCCATTGCCTTACCAGGTGAGATGGGTATAACGAACTTATTGTCCCATCGATTTCCCCTTGAACCTGGTACTAGACCTATCTACATACCTGCATACAGAATGCCTCATTCTCAAGTAGCGTTGCAAAAGAATTGATCAATCAAATGCTTGATGGAGTTATTGCACCAGCAATTCACCGGGAATGCACCCTTGAAACCTAGTACCTAAGAAGGATGGTACTTTTGGCGCCCAGTAATTGACTTTAGGAAGTTAAATGCGAAAACCATTCCAATCGCTTCCCACTTCCTGTACTGGGGGATCTTTTACGTAACATCAGAGATAACAGCTTTTCAACCCTGGATTTGTTACAAGGGTTTTGGCAAGTCCCTCTTCATGAGGACAGCCAAGAGCTAACGCTTCTCCACTCCTACAGGTCATTATCACTTCCCCCATATGGCGTTTGGATTATGATCCTCCCCTATCACGTTCTCAAGGCTCATGACTAAAATCTTAGAGGTCTCATAGGTAATTGCACTTTTGGTGTACTTAGATGACGTAATCGTCATGTCTAAAGACGTGATACACACTCGAAAAGACTTGAAAGTAGTACTTGGTAAGCTTGAAAGCCAATTTAAAAATCAAACTGTCTAAATGTCAATTTTTCAGATCAGAAATTTAAATTTTCTCGGTCACGTAGCACTCCTAGAGGGTTACGACTGACCAAAGTAAAGTAACTGCAGTACTAAATTTTCCAACACCCAAAACTGCAGATGCCGTAAGATCCTTTGTGGGCTTAGCAGTTTTTAAAAGATCTTTCCTTGCCAAATTTTTCTTCCATAGCTGCTCCTCTAACTGATTGCTTAAGAAAATGCTCCTTTTGTTTGGACCTTCCGTCAAGAAAGAACATTCAAAACCTAAAAGAAAAGGCTAACATCTGCTCCAATTTTGAAATTTTCCAATTTTTTCTAAGCCCTTCCTATCCGACAACGGATGCTAGTTCAATTGCATAGGCGCCATACTAGCTCAGAAGACCGATGGCAAGTACAACGCAGTTTGCATTTGCTAGCCATTACCTTACGAAGGCTGAACGTAAATTATACAGTATCTAGCAAAAGCTTTAGCAATAGATGGTCTTTAAACACTGTCCGAGACATTATTTATCAGTAGTTTGTTTCATGTCTTGACAGACCAGCTCCACCTGATACCTTTATTCCTTCTGAACAAACAACTACGTGAAGGTTTTAGCCAATTGACCTTGACTATCCAAGAGTTCAATCCCACCGCTGCCACCATTTACATGTGGGTTCGAACACGTATAGGTAAGAAAATACCTCATGTAGGCTGAAGACGTATATTACGGATAATGTGGTTACTAAAAATCACCCCGTACAGAAGTGGAAGCAATCGGAAGAGTTTTTTGCGTTTATCTTCCCTAAATCAATTACTGGGCCCAAGTACCATCCTTCTTATACTAGGATCAGGGCGCATTCCAAAGGTGGAATTGGCTAGTAATACTGCCATCATCAAGCATTTGATTAATTAATTCTTCTGCGACAGCAACGTTGTGAATGTGGAATTCTTACGCAGTATTAGAAAGGTCATACCAGTGCAGTGGAAGACGATGGACAGTAATTCGTTATACCCACTTCTCCACCTGGTAAGCAATGGCGTTAACGACGTTTGTTCAACAAGTCAACAACGCTTGACTTTCATCTGAAGTCATGGGAGGCGTTCTCCCTCAACTGGTGGAACAGATTGGATCCAGTGATTGGATGAGGTCTCCCCTGCAGAATTAGCACGACCCACTGGCAGGTGACAACTCATCCTCCTACCTGAACAGGTAAGGATAGTAACCAAGGTCAACAAGATTGGTAATTTGCGCTGAGACGAACACTGTGACCAAAGTGTGAGCTAGGAAGAATGGTTCTTACTATCTCTACAACATGTAAGGATGGTTCAACAATTAGACCCTTTTACTTTGCAGGAATCACTGTCAACTCGACGTATCACCAAGCTGAACCCTAGAACAACTCAACACTCTAGTGAAGCACTAGCCGCTACAAAGACGGGCTTTCTGCAGATGGCAATGTGACATCAACAAGAGATGGCATTACTATTTCAAGTAACGTTTTCTGACAAGAGGCAGCCCCTGTGGAGAAACTACTACTCGAACAGCAGTCATTGCAAGCATAGTTGTGCACTCAAGGCAGTCTGAGTGTCCTCGACACTTGTGCCAACGAACACTATCCTACAAGTCTAAGGTATAGGTGGACCTCAGACGGATGACAGAATACATGCCTGACCGCTTTTTTTGGTAGCTACTGGAAATGGCATTTGGCTTGTAAGGACTTAATCCGTTACATCATACCTGCAGCAGTAACAGATGTCTGAGCCAAGCTGGTAACCCCAGAAGGAACGATCTATCGCAATGTGGCATGCCATCGTAGGTCGAGCACAATGCGTATTCTCGCAGATGGAAGCAAATCCCATAGAAGGTCACCAGGAAAGTAATCTGGTCGACAACCAGGAAGGAAGCAGTGAGGCTCTACCTTGGATAGAAAAAATTTAGGAAGTCCCGACCTCGACACGCATGTAACCGACATGTGTCGGTTCGACACCTAATAATTTTACTTGCACAAACAGAGTCCCATGAACAAATAACCGTGCAGCAGTATGAAACAGTCTTTGCACTATAGGGCCTTGGTTGCAATGTGGAAGTTATGTGCAAAATCAAAAAGGTGATTGTCATCAGAAAAGACTTGTTCCACTTCAGCCCAAAACCATCTTATGCTGAGTCATGTTGAAGCACATCATCAGCAGATTGTCTTCTTCAACGGCTTACGCTTCAAGGATTGTGAACGGAATGGTGTACTCATTAGTCACCTACTGTCACCATGGGACGGTTTGACTGGGCGCTGAATTCCCCCGAATTGGAAGAATAACCTGTTCTGGTTATTTTGAATTTGAAGCATGAGCCTGGTTCTGGTTATTTAGAACCACGATATCTGTTTCCGCTACGTTCTGCGTTGGAACGGCCACGGAAAGACCTAGAGTACTGAAGGTTTGTAGAGAGCATTGCACTCAATGTTGTCATGTCCATGAATTCCTATGATAGTTACAGTTTGGCAGGACGTACTCATCAACAGTACGTGTCTCTAGGGTAACTATCAGACAATTAATTGCAATAGGCTACGAAACCACAGTTGTAACAATCCGCTGTCTAAGGTTACTGAACTGTACTATGAATACTACGAGGTTTATAACGACTCTGTACAGGTCCCTTGTGATCTCTGAATGTTGACGACCACGATTTGTCTCTGTGGCGCAAACAAGAGGTGGTGCAGACCGACATAGTGTAAATTACTTTTGATACATGGAAAGTACCCTGGGGCATCAAGAACGTACATTAGGCTGTAATGGTTCCATCGTCACAGTTGGAGGATTACCTCATAAGCACACACGAAGCAGGTGGCATTAGTTCTTTGATTGCTCCAAAAAGCTGCTATTTTAGCAATCGTTCTGTTAATGGTTTAACCTCGTCAGGGACGAATGCTGAGGACTGACAGCATTGGATAAATGATGATAAAGTTGTCTAATCTAACACAAAGCACCTCAACGATTCATAGTCATGGTGTAGCATTCACTATTTCCCTAAGAAACGACATATTGATCAGCGGTTTTTACTGGTACAAGAAGAAAGAATCCAGTTCCCTTCATATTGTGACCACTTAGTAAGAGTCCTGAAGTCTCGCATATTCAAGAGATCATCAACGTGAAACTGCAGCAGGGGATCGATGAAGAGCTTCCTTTAGCATGTCGATAAGACTTTCCCTGAAGAGGACCTTCAACTAGAGCAATAGCACGAGAACGAAATGGCATAAACCATGCTTTCTAGACTATGTAACATGGCCATTGAATTAAGTACCGCATCAAGGCAATCACGAGTATAACTATAGTATCTCCAGTGTCGTGTCGGACTGTCAGGTCGGCTAAGGGAACTGTGAGACTGATGACAGCACAGCAGTAACCCTGAGTGTCTGAGTGTCGACATTCACTAAAGTATCACGTACGGTAGATGAGACATAATGGGCAAAGTTGCACGCAACAAATAAGGCAAAAATAATGAACAATACAAAGGAGACAAAAATGCTAGAAAGAAATACAAGAGATGCAACTAATTCTGCAAATAATAAAAAAAAACATGTCTAAGAACACTGCAATAGAAGACAACTCAATTAAAGGACTATTGGCCAAGAAAAAAAAAAATTTAACATTGAAATATACAAGAAAAAAATTACTGTGACTGAATTTAATGCAAAATAGCTGTCTTACTCTTGCATAATAAAGGAATTTAACTTATAAAATTTTTGAAATCAATGTATAAAGTATAAAAATAAAATCACTAAATTGTAACCGGTAAATTTAAATATTTGCTAAGAAGCATAAACAAAATTAAGAAATATAAATAATGCAAAGACAACCTCAAAAATTAATAAAATGAAAGCAAGACCAAACAATAATGAACTGAGAATAATAATGCATAAAAATATCAATAAAAGAAAATTCACTGCAGAACAAGTGCAACAAAATAAGGTGTAGAAATAATCACTGCAATAATAGTTCACTGGGAAAACTCAGGTTAAATAATAAAATAAAAATATTAAGAAAAACTGATTGAACATTTTAACTTTAAAATTGTAAATTAGACAAAACAATTTACTCAGAGTAAAGAAAACACTTTATGTTAAAAGTAATTGAAATTACATCAAGAGTGAATTTGTTCAAAGAAATATGAAAAAATTATGAATAAAAATTAAAAAAAGAAACAAAACGGGAAGTGTAAAAACTTACAAGTGGCGGGGCACACAAAAACTTAATCCGTATTCATTATTTTAGTATATTTCTTACAACAAAATCTTGCTGTGACTGATATAACAAAAATTTGCTGGCAAAAATAATGGTACACAAGTCTGTGAAAAAATTAGAGGAAGAGACACTGCTGGCTACGAAAAAAAGGTACACAAAGAAATAAAGGGATAATTTTGGGTATACTGGGGTAATATCACTGCATGAAATACAATGACAAATCTGGAGAATACAATGCTGAAAGAATACACGATAAAAAAAATAATCACTCACACGGAGTGACTGACTGGTACACTACACAATAATACTTACTACAGACAGAGAGTAGCATAAAAAAAACAGAAAAAAATATGAGAAGAGCGAATAACACTGAAAAATATTGCAAAAATAACGAGTCAAAGAAACATTGAGTCTACACTGAAAATACAAGGCTTAGAGTACACAAGAAATTCACTATAAATGTCTCACACACGCAAATGTCTTTAAATGCAAGAAAAATGTCTCTAAACAGAAAATTATGGAGTCTGGAGTGGTCGACGGTGATGGTGACGAGGGTAGGTTGTCGAAGGTTGTCCTACGCGGTGATGACTGACGCCTCCTACACTCACAGTTGTCGGAAAATGCGTTTTTGGTGAACTCACATAACTGGCTTTTATCGTTGGTGCTCAGCTACAATCTTGACCAATTATGTGAGCCAAAACAGTACTAGGACCCGGTACAAGGGTGCAAACAACCACAGGTAGATGAGGTGAGTGGCTGGTGGTCGTGGTGATGGTGGTGTGAGTAGAGTGGTGGTGGTGGTGGAGGGGGCAACAGAATGGCCCTGTGCTCTCTCACTGCCCCGCACTTCTCACCACTCACGAAGGTTGCTTGTAAACCATTTGCCCCAGGGGAAAGGTGAAATTCACTCTTAGCACCCAAAAAGGGAGCAAAAGCGATACATGAAACAATACTTCGAGGAATTGCGTGGCTTATTTTTCTCTCTCGTGGTTTTGAAGCTGGGGGTTGGGTGATGGGTTAACCCCCAAAAATTTGGGTACTGGAAGATGGGTAATGATGCACACGCTGAAGGGAAAAGGGGATCAGGAGACAGGCTGGTGAAAGGCTGATGGCGTTTCCCAGTCTGGGTTATGATGGCTTAAACAAAAATTTTGGGCAACCCCTCGGGATTGAACAATTTTACATGAACTTGAAGCTTGAAAAACAGCTGCAACAGGCTTGCAGGCTGGAGTACAGGGTGGAGGTGGTGAGTGAGGGTAAGCGGCTAGCTACGGTTCACCTTTGACCCGCCGGCTCCCCACAAACAGTCTTCTAACGTCTTGAAATAACCTTAAAAAGCTTAAATCCACGCTCCCACACCGTTGCCACCATTTATCATGGGGGGTTCGAACACGTGGATAGGGTAAAGAAATACTCACGTAGGCTGGAAGTACGTATATTACGGATAATGTGGGAAGCGCCAAACAGCCGTGACCTGCCTCCTTGCTCTCTCTCGTAAGACTAACTAACCCCAGTACCCATATGTGAGGGGGGTGTTTGAATACTGCTGTGGTCAGCAACAATATGAATACAGACAGTGATTCACACAGAGACGGTTGGTAGTGAGTCATCTACTGGTACACTGGTTACTGGTAACTGGTTACTAGGAACTGGTACTACATCCATTTAGTGCTGAAGATGTAAAGAATGCTCAATGAACAGATCCCATGTGGTCTGGTGTGATTCGATTCCTGCTCCAGGAAGATCTTATTCTGACTGTGAAGCCACCAGCACCCATCAGTGACTTTGTCATGAACCAAGAATTACTGTATCGAACAGCCGAGTTGGGTACTCCTAGCAGAAGAGTATACCAGTTAGTAATTCCACAGTCACTAGTGAATGTAGCCTTACAGCTAGTTCACGATGTACCAGGTGTTGCACACCCTGGTATGGATCGTTCAGTAAAACAAGCCAGATTGAAATACTTTTGGCCTCGTATGGCAACTGATATTTCTGAGTATGTTAAGAAATGTAGTGTCTGCATGCAACATAAAGGTAATGCTAATGGCCCTAATCCAATCCAAGTGTATCCAACTACTAGCGAACCGTGGGAAAGAGTTGCGCTAGATTTGTTAACTAATTTCCAATGTTCCCTCCAGGGCAACAAACATCTATGTGTTATGGTAGACCATTTCACCAGATATTGTGAGTTAGTTCCTATTGCAGATAAGACTGCCGAGACAGTAGCTAAAGCATTTAAAGAACGCATCTGCAGGCATACCACCCCTAAGTCCCTAGTAACAGATAATGGAGGTGAATTCTGTAATGAGATTCTTGAAAATTTGTGTACCTTGTACAAGATCTCTAAATCCACCATTGTTCCTCATCATCCTGCCAGAAATGGGTTAGCTGAACGAACCAATAAGAAAGTACTTGATGTCTTGAGAGCCACTATCAATCCCAACAGTGAAACTTGGGATGAAGTTATACCTGATGTGCAGTGTGCTATAAATTCTGCTTACAATGTTTCTATAGGTGACACTCCACATTATGCATTGTACGGTGTAGATAAACGTTTGCCTTATGAGTTGTTATATTCTAATCTGAAACCAAATTACAACCCTGATGATTTCATAGCAACTTGTACCAGCTTAGCTCAAAGTGTTTTTAGAAGAATCCGTGAAACACTTCATAAATCAACAGCAGAATTTACAAGAGTCGCAAACACTCGAGCAAAGCCATCCAAAATCAAAGTAGGTTCGAGAGTTATGCTGACTAACTTTAACAAAACGTCTGCAATGCCAAAGCTTGATCAAAAGTTTGTTGGTCCTTATCGAGTAGTTGAACATATCACTGGTAATAAGTATAAGGTTAGAGAAATTAGTACTGGTCAGTATAAAGAATCGCATTTAGATCATATGAAGTTAGTATGTGATGATAATGATGTTCCAACTCAGACTAATGTGACAGACTCTGACAATCCTCCTGATCCTGTACTCTCTTCCTCTGATACTCAGTCAGACGATCAACCTGAATGTGATTATTCCCTACGTACACGACAGGTATTGAGAAACCCTCAAGTATCATTTGTTACTTCCAATTCAGATTTGCCTCAAATACAGCATGAGTTAGCCAATGCAACAGAGTTTGATCCTCCCAGAGATGACACCCATTCTGCATTTGTCAATCTTACCCTAGCAGAGTTGGGGTTAAATGTAAATAACCTGTACAGATTAATAATTACAGTATCAACTTATCAGTATTCAAGAATTTTTTTTTGGTGTTCACGTTCTCTCCAAATTCTGAGAGTTAACAGTCTAGATTTGAGTGCACCGAATCTGCTCTGTTAAACACTCTTTCTTTGTATATATTCCTTCCTCAGAATCCGTAGATCACATGAATACAGATCGATCGATCAAATTTTTTTTATCACTTCTATTGTGTAATTCCAACGTTGAGTTTCATTCGATGAGTTGTTATATTATATCTTGTTTTGCATTACAGTTTCAGTTACGTAAGCTTCCATTCCAATGTTCTACTTATGTATGTTATAATGTTCAATTGTTGTGTACTTTGACATTGTATAGAATCAGCCCAAGCCGTATACCTGCCATCTTTTGTATTAGTTGTATGTCGGGATGACATATGTTAGCGTCGCCGAGCTCTCAAGTAGTACCAGTTCCTAGTAACCAGTTACCAGCAACCAGTGTACCAGTAGATGACTCACTACCAACCGTCTCTGCGTGAATCACTGTCTGTATTCATATTGTTGCTGACCACAGCAGTATTCAAACACCCCCCTCACATATGGGTACTGGGGTTAGTTAGTTTTACGAGAGAGAGCAAGGAGGCAGGTCACGGCTGTTTGGCGCTTCCCACATTATCCGTAATATACGTACTACCAGCCTACGTGAGTATTTCTTTACCCTATCCACGTGTTCGAACCCCACATGATAGTTGTTCCTGTGGTGGTAGTGGTGGTTCCTGTGCTTGTTCCTGTGGTGGTAGTGGTGGTTCCTGTGGTTGTTCCTGTGGTTGTTCCTGTGGTTGTTCCTGTGGTGGTTCCTGTGGTTGTTTGTGGTTGTTCCTGTGGTTGTTTGTGGTTGTTCCTGTGGTGGGGGTTCTTGTGGTGGTGGTGGTTTCTTGGGGGGGGTTCCGGTGGTGGTGGTAGTTTCTCTGGTGGGGGTTCCGGTGGTGGTGGTGGTTCCTCTGGTGGGGGTTCCGGTGATGGTGGTGGTTCCTCTGGTGGGGGTTCCTCTGGTGTGGGGGTTCCTCTGGTGGGGTAGTGGTGGTGGTTCCTCTGGTGGGGGGTTCCGGTGGTGGTTCCTCTGGTGAGAGGGGTGGTTCCGGTGGTGGTGTTTCCTGTGTTGCTATTTCTGGCACCACTTGACACGGTGCACCGACACTTGACACGGTGCACCAACACTTGACACGGTGCACCAACACTTGACACGGTGCACCAACACTTGATGCGGTGCACCAACACTTAACGCGGTGCACCAACACTTGACACGGTGCACCAACGCTTCACACGGTGCACTGACACCACTCATGGATGGCATGAGGGCTAGCCACCTGCCCCAGGCGACACACTGCCGTGGTGGCAGCTGGGAGCCAGATGGTGGCAGCTGGCACTGCTTTACGATGCCAGTCTGGCAGACAGCATACGTCTTCCTGTGTCTGACAAGTCGCTTCCCTCACGTTCAGCCTTTATATAAATTTCCTGTTTAGACTCTGTTTACGGCAGATTGTTATATTATTAATATTATTATTATTATTATATTACTATCATTATTATTTTTAATTATTTTATTATTTTTATTATTATTATTATTTATTATTATATTTCCCTTATTGCTTTTCTTTTGTTGTGGTGATTGTTGTAGTTGTGGTGATTGTTGTGGTTGTTGGCTGGTGTTGTTGAGCGCTATACCCATAGGCGTCATACAGCACCGTGGAAATGGAAGGCAATCAGGTTTGATAAAGCAAAGGGGAGGGTAGCTCTGTTTTTTTTTTTTTTTTGGATTAAGAGTCCCTTCAGCATCAAAACACTTCTCCCTTAAAGGGTGTTTAAGGTTTAGGGTTCTTTAGGTAACCCCAGAAAGGGGATACCTTTAATTTGCTGAAGTTATTTGCCTCTTCATTCCCTTGAGAATGAATTTTTTGATCAGATTCAAACTTTCAACACAGCCGTATCTTAAAGAAACAAAGGCTCGCATTGTCAAAGGACTGTTTAGATTACATTTTTAATTTTTAATTAAAAATGTATGTAGCATACCATTTCGTCTGCAGGTTAGAGAAGACCGGGAGCAAAGTGCTACTCGAGTGACCATAGCTCCTGTGAATCAGTAACGGAGAGATGAGAGTAAGCATCATGACAGTGTTATCTCCTGAAGCACAAACAGTCAACTCAATATTGTACATCAGACAAGCAGAAGTAAGCATGATTTTCCATGCATTTGTGATAACATTGTTGTGATCCTTGATAGCGAGATCCTACGAGATTATAACTTCAAGGTCATACTCGCGTTATTTTTCGCTCTACTGAGTGGTTAGCATTAGACCTCAACACAGAATCCTTCAAATCACTATTTTATTAATTTTTAACACCAATCTTCGATGACGCTGCGCCAGGTTAGAGCCTTCGTTTATAAATCCACACATAGCACTAGAAAAAGTACAAAGGTTTGCCACCAGGCCTTTACAAACTAGAGCTAACGGCTCTAGAGCAATGTGGAGCAAGAGTAGACATGTTGTTAGGTAAGACACATATGCAACAGTTAGGTATCTTTATTTCGAAACGTTTCGCCTACACAGTAGGCTTCTTCAGTCGAGTACAGAAAAGTTGATAGAAGCAGAAGAGACTTGAAGATGATGTAATCAGTCCATCACCCTTAAAGTTTCGAGGTGGTCAGTCCCTCAGTCTGGAGAAGAGCATTGTTCCATAGTCTGAAACAATATGGAGTTGAAGTGACAGGATGGAGCCTTAATAGCGAGGAGGTGGGGAAAGGGTCCATAGAACGCGTGTTGGGAGGTCATGTCCCTTAAATGTTGCAAAGTGTCTTACCAAAAAAATGTCGGTATTTTATCCATTTTAAAGTAAACTGTCAACACTGCAAACAAGGGGATTTGGTACGACCTGAAATCAACTTCGCAAACCCCACTAGTGAGAACGGCGGATTTGAGGGGCCTGCCCCCCACATCTGCGTTTACTAGGGCCCAGTTCACCTCGGGTATATAGGCTCCCTCTGCACTTCAACTCCAATTTTAGACTACGGAAAAAATGTCTTCTCCAATGAGGGTGGGCCCCCCTCGAAACTTTAAGGGTGATGGACTGTTACTCATTTCAAGTCCTTCTGCTTTATCAACTTTTCTGTAATCGACGGGAAAAGCTTTTGTTAGCGAACGTTTCGAAATAAAAGATACCCAACTGTTGCATGTGTGTCTTACTAACAACCCGTCGGTATTTTTTACCTTTTTTAATTTTTAAGGTAGACATGATTCAACCCGTGTAAAAATTACCGTTCCGTGGAAAAAAACACTGTGGTGAAGAAACCTCTCGCCTATAAAAAAAACCCCTCTGCCCCGTTAAAAATATCTCTCTATCCAAGTAAAACACTATTGGCCTGTGAAGAAATATTTTCTAGTCCATATTAAAAATGCTTGGACGTGTGAAAATAAAATTATCGGGCCATTTGCTCTATCCCGGGCCCTGTGAAAAAAATTTTTGGTCCTTTTTAAAAAGCGCTATCTGGCACTGTTGTTGGAACAACCACATTACGGTCTCTAAAGGTTATTTTCATAGAAAATTTTCTGCAGTTTGCAAGT
>NC_069460.1:12714929-12744975 GCF_026875155.1 Cherax quadricarinatus | reverse complement strand
CTTAACTAGGGGGTGGCAACAAGACAGATGCAGCCCTGCCAGAAGACTCCTGTTTAGATCCAACAGTATGTAAACTTGTGATAACTTATTACTGCCAGCTAGGCGAGAAATTTCTTCTTGAGCAGTTGGTTTAACAAGTAATTTAAGGAAGGGATTACTAGCAAAAAGCTTCTTGGGAGGGACTTGTGGGTTTTGTGATTTTAAATGAACACATCTTCCATGGAGGGGTTGAATGCTCTTGTTGTCTACAGTGATACAGTTCATGCAGGTTATAAAAAAATAATATAACTGCATGTTTTCACTAACCATTTAGATCTGTGTGTATTTACTTATAGACATTTAGTGAGATTCATGGTGACAGTGTCTGGTTCATTTCTTAACACTCTAATACCCAGTACAATGTTAATTTCAATAATCCTATCACTAGTCCAGAAATACAAGCTCCTTCTTCATATTAAGAACCTTGGTAGATTTGGGACAACTAAGAATAATTATGAGAACTTCTTTTTGCATTAACTCCAAGGGTCGGAAAGAACTTTATCTAGCTAATATAGCATGTGAGCAGCATAATCCATTAAGTACCTGAGATACCCTATGTATATCATTCTCAGGGATTCTCACATTAGCACCATAGTTGGGTTGTAGCCAGCAACACCCTTTGAGAGCATTTGCCCTAGCTTTGTATTTCTTATTTAGTTGTGGTATGGTGGATTTTTGAAGGGTACATCTACACCATGATATTTGTAAGATTTAACGTAGCTAATGCTTTCACCCTGCAAACAGATTAGTGGGAGATGTCGTTTGCTTATCAATATCTTTGTTTTAGAGGAAGATAAGAGTCCTAATCGATTACAAATTGCTTCATCTTCATTAAGAATTGTACTCATCATCTTATATCCTTTTGTTTTATTATAGAATGTTAAGATAGAGGGCAGTTTCGAGTTTGAGATTATATAGGGTGGGTTTCCATGGAAGTGAGGCATTTAGATTGGGAAAACTTCTTGAGGGATTAGCTTGGGTTGTACCACTCCCTCAGATACCCCCTTACCCTTCAGTACGTCACCTTCCTAAGATTCCTTCCATTCCGCTTAAATAAAATTTTTTAATAATAACATGACTTTTACACAACACTGTAATATACACGCATCTCCTGCACGGGCCATGGACCGTGTACACCTCCCGTGGGAGGGTGTCATGTGATTATTTAGTGATGAGGACAAATCTTCCTCTTCAGCGAATACCCTGAGAGAGACTGTGTTCCCCTATCTCATTTCCTAAGTACAAGTCTTTATTACCAGTAAAGATTTTCAGCTTGTTGCCATGGACTAGTTTTTGCTCATGGTCAGCAAATACACATTTTTATAGCATAATTCTGTGGGTTTAACTCTTCGTTTCGATTATAATAATTCATAATTTACTAATGCTGTCTTTCTCATTGTTCGGAGAGGATCTTTTCACCTGGAACCTAATGAGTGGATCTGCTGTGACTATGAAACATCACTAATCATGTAAAGCTCCCTCTCTCTCTCAATTTCAAGACCGGTACTTAACTGATATAACGCTGGGCGTAACTGGCTTGTGTTATATCAGAAGCGGCATCTGCTACTCCACGGTGGCTTGTGAGGAAGTATGCCAGTAGTATGAGCTAGATATACGAGGTGCAATATATATGTCATGAGTCGAATTCGAGTGAGATTCGCTGGAGTCCCGGCCCGCGTCTTGTCCATGAGGTGACAAGCCGGCCCCGGAGTTGATTGACAGCGGAACAGAGCAGCATGAGAGCTCCGTGACAGGATCCTAAGACTGTGTGTGAGTACACGTTGCGGTCTTAGCTAGAGTGCGCCGTCCATTCTTTATGTTTCAAGAGGGTTTGCAAGGCTGAGAAGAGAGAAATAGGAAGGGCTGTAACCAGCGATCAACAGACCATCACCGACCCTGAGATTACTGAAGGATTGATCTAGCCTCCAGTGATGGTTCCTGTGGTGGTGATTCTTGTGGTGGTAGTGGTTCCAGTGGTTGTGTGGTGGTGGTGGTTCCTGTGGTGGTGGTTCCTGTGGTGGTGGTGGTTCCTGTGATGGTGGTGATGGTTCCTGTGGTGGTGGTGGTGGTGGTGGTGGTGGCGGCGGTTCCTGTGGTGGTTCCTGTGGTGATGGTGGTGGTGATTCCTGTGGTGGTGGTTGTGGTGGTGGCGGCGGTTCCTGTGGTGGTGGTGGTGGTTCCTGTGGTGGTGGTGGTGGTGGTTCCTGTGGTGGTGGTAGTGGCGGTTCCTGTGGTGATGGTGATTCCTGTGGTGGTGTGGTTCAAGTGATTGTTTCTGTGGTTGTTGGTTCCTGTGATTGTCCTGTGATGGTGGAGGTTCTTGTGATGGTGTTCCTGTGGTAGTGGTTTCTGTGGTGGTGGTGATTCTGTGGTGGCGATGGATCCTGTGGTGGTTCCTGTTTTGGTGGTTCCTGTAGTGGTTCCAGTGGTTATTTCATGGCGGTGGTGGTGGTAGTTCCTGTGGTGGCAGTGGTTCCAGTGGTTGTTCATGTGGTGGTGGTGGTGGTTCCTGTGGTGGTGATGGATCCTGTGGTGGTGGTTCCTGTGGTTGTTCCTGTGGTGGTAGTGGTTCCTGTGGTTGTTCCTGTGGTGGTAGTGGTTCCTGTGGTTGTTCCTGTGGTGGTAGTGGTGGTTCCTGTGCCCATGACTAATGAATCGTTGAGTGCCTTTGCTGTTAGATTAGACAAACTTTTATCATCATTTATCAATGCTGTCCAGTCCTCAGCTTTTGTCCCTGACGAGGTTAAACCATTCACAGAACCGTTTGCTAAAATAGCAGCTTTTGGAGCAATTAAAGAACTAATGCCACCTGCTTCCGTGTGTGCTTATGAGGCTCATCCTCCAACTGTGACGATGGAACCACTTACAGCCCTAATGTACGTTCCTTGTGCCCCCAGGGTACTTTCCCATGTATCAAAAGTAATTTCACACCTATGCCTCAGTCTGCACCACCTCTTGTTTGTGCCACAGAGACAAATCGTGGTCGTCAACCATCTCAGAGATCACCAAGGACCAGTGTACAGAGTCGTTTTTAAACCTCGTAGTATTCATAGTACATTCAGTAACCATAGTCGCGGATTGTACAACTGTGGGTTTCCGTGGACAATTGCAATTAATTGTCCTGATAGTTACCCTAAGAGACGTCGTACTGATGAGAGAAACCAGTCAGATCTTCCCTACTGTACTTATCATAGTTTACATGGACATGACACATCTGAGTGCAATGCTCTCTACAACCTTCAGTACTCTAGGTCTTTCCGTGGCCTTTCCCAACCGCAGAACCCGTAGAGGAAACAGACGTCGTGGTTCTCAAACTAACCAGAACCAGGCTCATTCTTCCAATTCGGGGGAATTCGAGCGCCCCAGTCAAACCGTCCCATGGTGACAGTAGGTGATAATGAGTACACCATTCCCGTTCACAATTCCTTGAAGCCTTAAGCAGTCTCGAGAAGGGACAATCCTGCTGATGATGTTGCTTCACATGTCTCTGACATAGATGTTTTTGGGGGATGAAGTGGAACAAGTCTTTTCTGATGACAATCCACCTTTTTGTTTGCACATAACTTCCAATGCAACCATAGGCCCTATAGTGCAAGCATCTGTTCATAATGCGCCCGTTCATTTGTTCATGGACTTGGTGCGCAAGTCAATATTATTAGGTCTAGTTTGTTTAAGGATAAGCAGTTACGACATGTCCTTCTCGTAGAACCGACTCATGTGTCCTCCCTTATGAGTAGCTGGTCTCACCTGCGTTTTCCGAGGTCGGACTTCCCTAACTTTTTCTATCCAAGGTAGAGACTTGACTGCTTCCTTCCTTGTTGTCGACCAGATTACTTTCCCTGGTGACCTTCTACTGGGATTTGCTTCCATGCGAGACGTACCCCATTGTGCTGGGACCCGTACTGATATCATCCCCAAATTGACGACTTGATCGTTCCATTCGGGTTACAGCTTGGATCAGAAATCTGTCAAAACTGCTGCAAATGTGATGTACGGATTAAGCCCTTTACAAGCCAATGCATTCTCCAGTAGCGTACCCAAGCGTCAGGCAATGGTAATTCTGTCACTCCCGTCTGTGTTCCACCTATACCTTCAGACTTGCAGGATAGGTTCCGTTGCCTCAAGTGTCCGAGGACACTCAGACTAACCTTGAGTGCACAACCTATCCTTTGAAAATGACTGCTAGTTCGAGTGAGTAGTTTCTCCACAGGGATGCCTTGTCAGAAAACGATTACTTGAAACTGGTAATGCCATTTTCTTGTTGATGTCACATGCCGTCTGCAGAAGACGTCTCTGTGCGGCTAGTGCTCTCACTAGAGTGTCTGTATTTTGTTCCTAGTGTTCCAGATGGTGATAACGTCCTAGTTGACAGTAAATTCCTGCAAAGTAAAAGGTCTATTTGTTGAACCATCCTTACATGTTGTAAGAGATAGCAAGATCCATTTCTTCCTAGCTAACACTTCTGGTCACAGTGTTCGTCTCAGAGCAAATACCAATCTTGTTGACCTTGTTCACTATCCTTACCCTGTTCAGGTAGAGGATGAGTTGTCACCTGACCAGTGGGTCGGTGCTATTTCTGCCGGGGAGACCTCATCCACTTCACTGGATCAATCTGTTCCACCAGTTGAGGAGAAAGACTTAGCTCCCACTGACTTCCCAGATGAAGTCAAGCGTTTGTTGACTCTGTTGAACAAACGTCATAAAGCCATTGCCTTACCAGGTGAGATGGGTATAACGAACTTATTGTCCCATCGTATTCCACTTGAACCTGGTACTAGACCTATCTACATACCTGCATACAGAATGCCTCATTCACAAGTAGCTGTTGCAAAAGAATTGATCAATCAAATGCTTGATGGAGTTATTGCACCTAGCAATTCACCTTGGAATGCACCCTTGATCCTAGTACCTAAGAAGGATGGTACTTGGCGCCCAGTAATTGACTTTAGGAAGTTAAATGCGAAAACCATTCCAGATCGCTTCCCACTTCCTGTACTGGGTGATCTTTTACGTAACATCAGAGATAACAGTCTTTTCAACCCTGGATTTGTTACAAGGGTTTTGGCAAGTCCCTCTTCATGAGGACAGCCAAGAGCTAACTGCATTCTCCACTCCTACAGGTCATTATCACTTCCTCCATATGGCGTTTGGATTATGATCCTCCCCTATCACGTTCTCAAGGCTCATGACTAATATCTTTAGAGGTCTCATAGGTAATGCACTTATGGTGTACTTAGATGACGTAATCGTCATGTCTAAAGACGTGGATACACACTCGAAAAGACTTGATGTAGTACTTGGTAAGCTTGAAAAAGCCAATTTAAAATCAAACTGTCTAAATGTCAATTTTTCAATCAGAAATTAAGTTTCTCGGTCAGTAGTCACTCCTAGAGGGGTTACGACTGACCAAAGTAAAGTAACTGCAGTACAAAATTTTCCAAACACCAAAAATGCCAGATGCCGTAAGATCCTTTGTGGCTTAGCAGGTTTTTATAGATCTTTCATTGCCAATTTTTCTTCCATAGCTGCTCCTCTTAACTGAGTTGCTTAAGAAAGATGCTCCTTTTGTTTGGCCCTTTTCCTCAAGAAAGAAACTTTCCAAACTCTAAAAGAAAAGCTAACATCTGCTCCAATTTTAAAATTTTCCCCGATTTTTCTAAGCCCTTCTATCCGACAACTGATGCTAGTTCAATTGGCATAGGCGCCATACTAGCTCAGAAGACCGATGGCAAGTACAACGCAGTTGCATTTGCTAGCCAAGTCCTTACGAAGGCTGAACGTAATTATACAGTAACTGAGCAAGAAGCTTTAGCAATAGTATGGTCTTTAAAGCACTTCCGAGACATTATTTATCAGTAGTTTGTTCATGTCTTGACAGACCATGCTCCACTGATACCTTTATTCCAGAACAAACAACCTACTGGAAGGTTAGCCAGATGGACCTTGACTATCCAAGAGTTCAATCCCACCGCTGCCACCATTTATCATGTGGGGTTCGAACACGTGGATAGGGTAAAGAAATACTCATGTAGGCTGGAAGTACGTATATTACGGATAATGTGGGTTACGTAAAAGATCACCCAGTACAGGAAGTGGGAAGCAATCTGGAATAGTTTTCGCGTTTAACTTCCTAAAGTCAATTACTGGGCGCCAAGTACCATCCTTCTTAGGTACTAGGATCAAGGGCGCATTCCAAGGTGAATTGCTAGGTGTAATAACTCCATCATCAAGCATTTGATTAATTAATTCTTCTGCGACAGCAACTTGTGAATGAGGCATTCTGTACGCAGGTATGTAGATAGGTCTAGTACCAGGTTCAAGTGGAATACGATGGGACAGTAAGTTCGTTATACCCATCTTCTCACCTGGAAAGGGGGGGGGGGGGGCAATGGCTTTACGACGTTTGTTCAACAGAGTCAACAAACGCTTGACTTCATCTGGGAAGTCAGTGGGAGCTTTCTCCTCAACTGGTGGAACAGATTGATCCAGTGAAGTGGATGAGGTCTCCCCAGCAGAAATAGCACCGACCCATGGTCAGGTGACAACTATCCTCTACCTGAACAGGGTAAGGATAGTGAACAAGGTCAACAAGATTGGTATTTGCTCTGAGACGAACACTGTGACCAGAAGTGTTAGCTAGGAAGAAATGGATCTTACTATCTCTTACAACATGTAAGGATGGTTCAACAAATAGACCTTTTACTTTGCAGGAATCACTGTCAACTGGGAAACGTTACCCACCATCGGGAAACACTAGGAAAAACTACAGACCTCTAGTGAGAGCACTAGCCGCAACAAAGACTCTTTCTGCAGATGGCATGTGACATCAACAAGAGATGGCAATTACAGTTTCAAGTAATCTTTTTCTGACAAGGCATCCCTGTGGAGAAAAACTACTACTCGAACTAGCAGTCATTGCAAGCATAGGTTGTGCATCAAGGCAGTCTGATTTGTCCTCGGACACTTGAGGCAAGGGAAACACTATCCTACAAGTCTGAAGGTATAGGTGGAACACAGACGGGAAGGGGACAGAATTACCAGTGCCTGACCGCTTGGGTACGCTACTGGAGAATGCATTGGCTTGTAAGGACTTAATCCGTACATCATACTCTGCAGCAGTATGACAGATTTCTGATCCAAGCTGGTAACCCCAGAATGGAACGATCAAGTCGTCAATTTGGGCATGCCATCGGTACGGGTCGAGCACAATGCGTAAGTCTCGCATGGAAGCAAATCCCAGTAGAAGGTCACCAGGGAAAGTAATCTGGTCGACAACAAGGAAGGAAGCAGTGAAGTCTCTACCTTGGATAGAAAAAGTTAGGGAAGTCCGACCTCGGACACGCAGGTGAGAACCGACATGAGTCGGTTCTACGACCTAATAATATTGACTTGCACACCAGAGTCCATGAACAAATGAACGGGCGCATTATGAACAGATGCTTGCACTATAGGGCCTATGGTTGCATTGGAAGTTATGTGCAAACAAAAAGGTGGATTGTCATCAGAAAAGACTTGTTCCACTTCATCCCCAAAACCATCTATGTCAGAGACATGTGAAGCAACATCATCAGCAGGATTGTCATTCTCGAGACTGCTTAAGGCTTCAAAGGAATTGTGAACGGGAATGGTGTACTCATTATCACCTACTGTCACCATGGGAGGGTTTTGACTGGGGCGCTCGAATTCCCCCGAATTGGAAGAATGGAACCTGGTTCTGGTTATTTTGAGAATTGGAAGAATGAGCTGGTTCTGGTTATTTTGAGAACCACGATATCTGTTTCCTCTACGGGTTCTGGGGTTGGAACGGCCACGGAAAGCCCTAGAGTACTGAAGGTTGTAGAGAGCATTGCACTCAGATGGTGTCATGTCCATGTATTCTATGATAAGTACAGAAATGGCAGTGACTGGTACTCATCATCAGTACGACGTCTCTTAGGGGAACTTATCAGACAATTAATTGCATATGGCTACGGAAACCACAGTTGTAAACAAGTCCGCTGACTATGGTTACTGAATGTACTATGAATACTACGAGGTTATAACACTCTGTACACTGGGCCTTGGTGATCTCTGAGATGGTTGACGACCACGATTTGTCTCTGTGGGCGCAAACAAGAGGTGGTGCAGACTGGGCATAGGTTTTGAAATTAAATTTTGATACATGGAAAGTACCTGGGGCACAAGGAACGTACATTAGGGCTGTAAGTGGTTCCATCGTCACAGTTGGAGGATTAGCCTCATAAACACACACGGAGCAGGTGGCATTAGTTCTTTGATTGCTCCAAAGCTGCTATTTTAGCAAACGGTTCTGTGAATGGTTTAACCTCGTCAGGGACAAGCTGAGGACTGGCAGCATTTGATAAATGATGATAAAAGTTTGTCTAATCTTTAACAGCAAAGGCACTCAACGATTCATTAGTCATGGGTGTAGCATTCACTAGTTCCCTAAGAACGACATATGGATCAGCTGTTTTTACTGGTACAAGGAAAGAACGAATCAGTTCCCCATATTGTGACCACTTAGTAAGAGTCCTGAAGTCTCGCATATCAAGGAGATCAACAAAGTGAACAGCAGCAGGGGATCGATGAAAAGCTTTTTTAGCAAGTCTGATAAGACTTTCCCCTGAAGGAGGACCTTCAACTAAGCATAGCACGAGAACGAATGGCAGTAAAAACCCTGCTTCAAGACTATGTACATGGCCATTGAAAAAGGTAACGCATCAAGGCAATCACGAGTATAACTATAGTATCTCAGTGTCTGGGTCGGTCTGTCAGTCGCTAGGAACTGTGAGGACTGATGACAGCAGCAGCAGTAGCCTGAGAGGTCTGAGTGTCGACATTCACTAAAGTATCACTTGACGGTATATGAGACATAATGGCAAAGTTGCACGAGAAACAAATAAGGCAAAAATAATGAACAATAAAAATGATACAAAATGCTAGAATTGAAATAAAAGAGATGCAACTAATTCTGCAGAAGTAATAAAAAAAATGTCTAAGATACACTGCAATAGGAAGGACAACTCAAAGTAAAGACTATTGGCCAGAAAAAAAAATTACATTGAAATATTAAAAAGTAAAAATATTACTGGGGACTGAATTAAATGCAAAATGAGCTTCCCTTTACTCTTGCTAATAAAGGAATTAACTAATAAAATTTGAAATCAATGTAAAAAGTATAAAAATAAAATCACTAAATTGTTAACTGGGAAATTTAAATATTTTCTAAGAATGCATAAACAAAATTAAAATATAATGCAAAGACAACATCAGGAAAATTAATAAAATGAAAAGCAAGACTCAAACAATAATGAACTGAGAATAATAATGCATAAAAATATCAATAAAAGAAAATTCACTGCAGAACAAGTGCAACAAAATAAGGTGTAGAAATAATCACTGCAATAATAGTCTCACTGGGAAAACTCAGGTTAAATAATAAAATAAAAATATGAAGAAAAACTGATTGAACACTTTAACTCTTAATTGTAAATTAGACAAAACAATTTACTCAGAGTAAAGAAAACACTTTATGTTAAAAGTAATTGAAATTACATCAAGAGTGAATTTGTTCAAAGAAATATGAAAAATTATGAATAAAAATTAAAATAAGAAACAAAACGGGAAGTGTAACACTTACAAGTGGCGGGGCACACAACACTTAATCACGTATTCATTATTTTAGTATATTCTTACAACAAAATCTTGCTGTGACTGATATAACAAAAATTTGCTGGCAAAAATAATGGTACACAAGTCTGTGAAAAAATTAGGGAAGGGAGACACTGCTGGGTACGAAAAAAGGTACCACAAAGAAAATAAATGGGTAATTTGGTATACTGGGGTGAATATCACTGCATGAAATACAATGACAAATACTGGAGAATACAATGCTGAAAGAATACACGATAAAAAAAATGAATCACTTCACACGGAGTGACTGACTGGTACACTACACAATAATACTTACTACAGACAGAGAGTAGCATAAAAAAAACAGAAAAAAATATGAGAAGAGCGAATAACACTGAAAAATATTGCAAAAATAACGAGTCAAAGAAACATTGAGTCTACACTGAAAATACAAGGCTTAGAGTACACAAGAAATTCACTATAAATGTCTCACACACGCAAATGTCTTTAAATGCAAGAAAAAAAGTCTCTAAAAAAGAAAATTATGGAGTCTGGAGTGGTCGACGGTGATGGTGACGAGGGTAGGTTGTCGAAGGTTGTCCTACGCGGTGATGACTGACGCCTCCTACACTCACTGTTGTCGGAAGAAATGCGCTTTCTTGGTGAACTCACATAACTGGCTTTATCGTTGGTGCTCAGCTACAATCTTGACCAATTATGTGAGCCAAAACAGTACTAGGACCCGGTACAAGGGTGCAAACAACCACAGGTAGATGAGGTGAGTGGCTGGTGGTCGTGGTGATGGTGGTGTGAGTAGAGTGGTGGTGGTGGTGGAGGGGGCAACAGAATGGCCCTGTGCTCTCTCACTGCCACGCACTTCTCACCACTCACGAAGGTTGCTTGATAAGCCACTCTATGCCACAGGAATGGTGAAATTCACTCTTAGCACCCAACAGGGAGCACAAAGCGATACATGAAACAATACTTCAGAGGAACTTGCGTGGCTTACTTCTCTCTCTCGCTGGGTAGAAGCTGGGTTGGGTGACTGGCTTAACCCACAAGAATTTGGGTGACTGGAAGATGGGTAATGATGCACACAGCATGAAGGAGCAGGTGGATGACAGGAGACAGGCTGGATGACAGGCTGACTGGCGTTCTCCACAGTCTGGCTTACTGACTGGCTTAATTGCAAAATCTGGGGCAACCCCTCGGGATTGGAAGCAATTGCACATGAACTTAGCCAGGAAGCTTGAAAAACAGCTGCAACAGGCTTGCAGGCTGGAGTACAGGGTGGAGGGGGTGAGTGAGGGTAAGCGGCTAGCTACGGTTCACCTTTGACCCGCCGGCTCCCCACAAACAGTCTTCTAACGTCTTGAAATAACCTTAAAAAGCTTAAATCCACGCTCCCACACCGTTTCCACCATTTACATGGGGGTTCGAACAAATGGGATAGGGTAAAGAAATACTCACGTAGGCTGGAAGTACGTATATTACGGATAATGTGGGAAGCGCCAAAAAAGCGTGACCTGCCTCCTTTCTCCTCTCGTAAAGACTAACTAACCCCAGTACCCAATGTGAGGGGGGTGTTTGAATACTGCTGGTGGTCCAGCACAATATGAATACGACAGTGATTCACACAGAGAAAGGGTGGTAGTGAGTCATCTACTGGTACACTGGTTACTGGTAACTGGTTACTAGGAAAATGGTACTACATCCATTTAGTGCTGAAGATGTAAAGAATGCTCAATGAACAGATCCCATGTGGTTGGTGTGATTCGATTCCTGCTCCAGGAAGATCTTTTTCTGACTGTGAAGCCACCACCCCATCAGTGACTTTGTCATGAACCAAGAATTTACTGTATCGAACAGCCGAGTTGGGTACTCCTAGCAGAAGAGATACCAGTTAGTAATTCCACAGTCACTAGTGAATGTAGCCTTACAGCTAGTTCACGATGTACCAGGTGTTGCACACTGGTATGGATCGTTCAGTAAAACAAGCCAGATTTTAAATACTTTTGGCCTCGTATGGCAACTGATATTTCTGAGTATGTTAAGAAATGTAGTGTTGCATGCAACATAAAGGTAATGCTAATGGCCCTAATCCAATCCAAGTGTATCCAACTACTAGCGAACCTGGGAAAGAGTTGCGCTAGATTTGTTAACTAATTTCCAATGTTCCCTCCAGGGCAACAAACATCTATGTGTTATGGTAGACCATTTCACCAGATTTTTGTGAGTTAGTTCCTATTGCAGATAAGACTGCCGAGACAGTAGCTAAAGCATTTAAAGAACGCATCTGCAGGCATACCACCCCTAAGTCCCTAGTAACAGTAAAAGGAGGTGAATTCTGTAATGAGATTCTTGAAAATTTGTGTACCTTGTACAAGATCTCTAAATCCACCATTGTTCCTCATCATCCTGCCCGAAATGGGTTAGCTGAACGAACCAATAAGAAAGTACTTGAGTTTTGAGAGCCACTATCAATCCCAACAGTGAAACTTGGGGTGAAGTTATACCTGATGTGCAGTGTGCTATAAATTCTGCTTACAATGTTTCTTAGGTGACACTCCACATTATGCATTGTACGGTGTAGATAAACTTTGCCTTATGAGTTGTTATATTCTAATCTGAAACCAAATTTCAACCCCGATGATTTCATAGCAACTTGTACCAGCTTAGCTCAAAGTGTTTTTAGAAGAATCCGTGAAACACTTCATAAATCAAAGCAGAATTTACAAGAGTCGCAAACACTCGAGCAAACCATCCAAAATCAAAGTAGGTTCGAGAGTTATCTGACTAACTTAACAAAACGTCTGCAATGCCAAAGCTTGATCAAAAGTTTGTTGGTCTTTTCGAGTAGTTGAAAATATCATGGTAATAAGTATAAGGTTAGAGAAATTAGTACTGGTCAGTATAAAAAATCGCATTTAGACATATGAAGTTTTGTATGTGATATAATGTGTTCCAACTCAGACTAATGTGACAGACTCTGACAAACCTCCTGATCCTGTACTCCTTCCTCTGATTTCTCAGTCAGACGAAACAACCTGAAAAGTGATTATCCCTACGTACACGACAGGTATTGAGAAACCCTCAAGTATCATTTGTTTCTTCCAATTCAGATTTGCCTCAAATACAGCATGAGTTAGCCAATGCAACAGAGTTTGATCCTCCCCGAGATGACACCCATTCTGCATTGTCAATCTTTCCCTAGCAAGTTGGGGTTAAATGTAAATAACCCGTACAGATTAATAATTACAGTATCAACTTATCAGTATTCAAGAAATTTTTTTTTGGTGTTCAAAGTTCTCTCCAAATTCTGAGAGTTAACAGTCTAGATTTGAGTGCACCGAATCTGCTCTGTTAAACACTCTTTCTTTGTATATATTCCTTCCTCAGAATCCGTAGATCACATGATACAGATCGATCGATCAAATTTTTTTTATCACTTCTATTGTGTAATTCCAACGTTGAGTTTCATTCGATAGTTGTTATATTATATCTTGTTTTGCATTACAGTTTCAGTTACGTAAGCTTCCATTCCAATGTTCTACTTATGTATGTTATAATGTTCAATTGTTGTGTACTTTGACATTGTATAAAATCACCCCAAGCCGTTCCCTCCCATTTTTTGTATTTTGTTGTCGGGAACATATGTTAGCGTCGCGAGCTTCAAGTAGTACCTTTTTCCTAGTAACCAGTTACCAGCAACCAGTTTTCCCAGTAGAGATCACTACCAACGCTCTGCGGAATCCTGTCTGTATTATTTTGTTGCTGCCACGCAGTATTCAAACCCCCCCCTACTTATGGGTAGGGGGTTATTAGTTTTCGAGAGAGAGCAAGGAGGGGGTCACGGCTTTTTGGGGCGCTTCCCACATTACCCGTAATATACTTATACCCCTACGTGAGTATTTCTTTCCCCTACCCACGTGTTCAAAACCCCACATATATTGTTCCTGTGGGGGTAGTGGTGGTTCCTGGCTTGTTCCGTGGTGGTATGGGGGTTTCCTGGGGTTGTTCCTGGGGGTTTTTCCCCTGTGGTTGTTCCTGGGGGGTTTCCGGGTTGTTTGTGGTTGTTCCTGGGGTTGTTTGTGGTTTTCCTGTGGGGGTGGTTTTTGTGGGGGTGGGGGTTTTTTGGGGGGGGTTCCGGTGGTGGGGGTATTTTCTCTGGGGGGGGGTTCCGGGGTGGTGGTGGTTCCTCTGGGGGGGGTTTCCCGGTGATGGGGGGGTTCCCTCGGGGGGGGTTTCCTCTGGTGGGGGTTCCTTGGTGGGGTATGGTGGTGGTTCTCGGGTTTTGGGGGGTTCGGTGGGGGTTCCCTCGGGTGAAGGGGGGGTTTCCCGGGTGGTGGTGTTTCCTGTTTTTAAATTTCTGCACCACTTGACACGGTGCCCCGCATGACACGGTGCCCAACATTTCCGGGCACCAACCTTGACAGGGTTTGCACCAACACTTGATGCGGTGCACCAACACTTAACGCGGTGCACCAACCTTGACAGGTGCCCCAAAGTTCAACACGGTGCATGAAAACACCACTAATGGATGGCTGAGGGCTAGCCCCGGGGCCCCAGGCGACACATCCGGGGGTGGCAGTGGGGCCAGGGGGGAGCTGGCATGCTTTACGAGCCAGTCGGCAGACGCATTTTTCCTGGTCTGACAAGTCGCTTCCCTCCGTTCAGCCTTTATATAAATTTCCTGTTTAGACTCTTTTTACGCAATTTTTATATTTTTAAATATTATTATTATTTTATATTACTTCATTATTTTTTAAATTATTTTTTTATTTTTATTATTATTATTTTTTATTATATATTTCCCTTATTGTTTTTTCTTTTTTGGGGTTATTTTGTAGTTGTGGTGTTGTTGTGGTTGTTGGGGTGGTGTTTTTTGGCCTTTACCCATAGGCGTCATACAGCACCGTGGAATGGAAGGCATTCGGGTTTGATAAAGAAAAAGGGGGGGGGTAGCTCTGTTTTTTTTTTTTTTTTTTGGATTAAGAGTCCTTCGACAAAACATTTTCCTTAAAAGGGGTGTTTAAGGTTTAGGGTTCTTTAGGTAACCCAAAAAGGGGTCCTTTAATTTTGCTAAAGTTTTGCCTCTTCTTCCCTTGGAATAAATTTTTGATCAGATTCAAACTTTAACACCCGTATCTTAAAGAAAAAAACCGCTTTGGGTCAAAGGACTGTTTAATTTTTTTTAATTTTTAATTAAAAATGTATGTAGATCCATTTGTCTGCAGGTTGAAAAAACCCGGGACCAAAAGTGCTACTGATGACCAAAGCCTTGAATCGTAACGGAGAGAAGAGAAAGCTTTTGACAGTTTTATCTCCTGAAGCACAAACAGTCAATCAATATTGTACATGAAAAGCAGAAGGAAAAGCATTGATTTTATGCTTTTGTTTAAACATTGTTTGATCCTTGATAGCGGATCTACGAATTATAACTTCAAGGTCATACTCGCGTTTTTTTTCGCTCTTGAGGGGTTGCATTGCCAACACAAAACCCTTTAAATCACTATTTTATTAAAATTTTTTAACACCAATCTTCGAACGCGCGCCGGGTTAGACCCTTCGTTTTTTAAAATCCCCATAGCACTAAAAAGTACAAAGGTTTGCCACCAGGCCTTTACAACTGAGCTAACGGCTCTAGGCAATGTGGAGAAAGAGTAAAAATGTTTTTGGTAAGACACATATGAAACAGTTGGGTACTTTTTTTTCGAAACTTTTTCGCCTACACAGTGGCTTCTTCAGTCGAGTACAAAAAAGTTGATAAAAGCAGAAGAGATTTGAAGGATGTAATCACCCATCCCCCAAAAGTTTCGAGGGGGTCTCCCCAGTTGGAAAAGAGCATTGTTCCTAGTTGAAACAATAGGGAGTTGAAGTGCAGGATGGAGCCCTTTTATAGCGAGGGGGTGGGGACGTGGTCACTAGTAGAACGCAGATGTTGGAGGGGCATGTCCCTCTCAAATTTTTGCATATGGTCTTACCCAACAATTCGGGATTTTATCCAATTTTTTAAAGTTAATCTGTCAGCACTGCAACACAAGGGGATCTTGGGACAGACCCCAAAAACAACTTCGAAACCTCACTGGAGAAGGCGGGGTTTGAGAGGACCCCGCCTCCCCCCAAGCGTTTACTAGGGCTAGTTCACCTCTGGGCTATAAGGCTCCATCCGTCCCTTTAACTCCATATTGTTTAGACTAGGAAAAATGTTTTTTCCCAGACGAGGGCTGACCCCCCTCGGAAAAATTTAAGGGGGATGGACTGTTACATCATTTCAGTTCTTCGCTTCTATCAACTTTTCGTACTGACGAAAAGCTTTCTGTGTAGGGGAAACGTTTGAAAAAAAGATACCCAACTGTTGCATGTGTGTTTACTAACAACCTGTCGGGATTTTTATACCATTTTAAAATTTTAAAAGGGAGACATATTCAAAATGTGTAAAAATTTTACCGTTCCGTGGAAAAAAAAAACTGTGAGTGGAAAAAACCTCTCTGCCAGTAAAGATAACTCTCGACCCCTTTTAAAAATAGTCTCTCATATCCAAGTAAAACCTATCTGGCCCCTGTGAAGGGGCAAAATTTCTAGTCCATATTAAAAAATAGTTGGAAAATTGAAAATAACTTATTGGGCCATTGCTCTATCGGCCCCTGTGAAAACATTTTCTGGTCCCCTTTAAAGATGCGCATCTGGCACTGGTTTGGGGAAAAACTACATTTTCGGCTCTCTAATAGGTTTTTGTCATAGAAATTTTTCCCAGCAGATTTTTCAAGTGTTTTACCAGGGATTTAGTTTCCAAGCCTGTACTACTTGTAACGGGTCATGCCTATAACTTCCCCTTGTAACTTCATGCCGTAATCGCTGCCCCCTTCCCGGGCGGTTGCGTCCATGAAACGGGGGCCCTGTTGCTCACCCAAATCATTGATCACTTTTCTTTTTTTTTACATTATTACAATACATTTTTTAGACTCTTGCTACATTTTTTACACTCATACAATATTTTTTGTGCTTCGCTAACAGGTAACTTTTCTGGGACAAAAATTGAAATGTAAAAATTTAGTGAATTGCATCAAAAACACTCTCTGTTTTCCCCGGGGTTAGGGGGGTTAGAACAAACGTTTTTCCCGAGTGGTCCCAGTCTATGACCCCAGTGGAGCTTTTGGTCATCGACCGGCCTTCCTGGTTACCCTGTCATGTGGGGGGTTTTAAAGGAGGTTATTCGGGGGTCAACGCCCCCCCGGCCGGTTCCCTGACCCGCTCCCGATGGATCAGGGCCTGTTTAACTAGGCTTTAAAGCTGGCCGCACGCAGTCCAAGACAGCCACAGCCCCCTGATCCGGGACTGCTTTAGGTATCGTCCAGCTCTCCGAGGCAAGGGGGTTTTTTTGGGAATTCCCTAATCTTGAGGGGGCTGTTGAACAGTTTGGGCCCCCCACTTATGGTGTTTTTTTCCCTTATGTCCAATGGCCCCCTACTTTTTTTTGGGGGATTTTGCATCGCCCGCCAGTCTTTTACTTTGTAGGGGGTGATTTTTGTGTGCGATTTGGGACCATTCCTTCCAAGATTTTTCCAAGTGTAGATTTTGATTATCTTCCCCCCTGCGTTCCAACGGGGTAAATCAAAATGCTTCCAAAAACGTTTCCCGTAGTTAAGGTGCTTGACAGAACTTATACGTCCCAAGAAAGGGGGTTTTCTCTGAAAAACCCCTCTAGATATGGGGGATTTCACCTGTTTTTAAAATTGGGGAGATTTTAATTTTACAGCAGTATTCCCCCCCTAGAGAGAACAAGTGTTTTGGGAAAAAGGGTTTAACCCCAAGGGCTTGGCTTTTTTCTCTTTTTAAAAATTTCTCTTTAAACACCCAATCTTTTTTCTTTGCACTTTCCCGTTGGGGTGGCCTTTTGTAAATCCTTAAAAATTGAGTTTCCTCAGACATTACTATTTCCCAGGTCCCTTAAAATTATTTTTTCCGCTCTATTGTTTTGGCCGGAGTCGTGGGTTTTATCTGTTCCTGTTTTTAAATCCCCCAAGTTTTTCCATAATGGGTAGTTGGAATTTTCCTCTTTGGGAAAAACATATTGTTTCCCTTTTGCCCAGGGAAAAAAATTTTTTTATATCTTCGGGAGGAATACCGCGGTCCTCGCAGATGACACCCCAAAATGAGATCCTAGAAATCATCCGCAAAGGATAAATAGGGGTTTGCTGTGGTGTAAAATCTCTGTTTTTGTATTGTAACGAAGGGCAAAAACTGGGGAATATGTGAGAAAATCGGGGAGTAGGCAGGAGAGTCTGGGTCGGGGTAAATTACCCGTCGAGCGAATTTGGGGTCATGGTGACTACAAACCCTTTACCTCTCATTTTTTTACTCACCACAATACTTTACCCTCTTTATAAATTTAAATAAAAAATAAAAGAATAAATAATGGGGACAGTGATATTTATTTTGCTCACGTTTTTTTATTAAGTTTTGTACAATAATTTTTTGGGAAATGGGGTTAAAATTTTTTGTGTTTAATAAATGGGGTTGGTATGCCCTAAGCAGTGAGGGCAGGGAAAACAACAACCCTTTACCCCAAAAGGAATATAACCCTTTCTATATTTGTTCAAGGACAGTTCACCACAAAGGGAACCCAAGGCCCCAAAGGGCCCAAGGGCCTATACAGCACGAGTACTGCTCCTCCAGAGACTTCGGCAGCCTTCTCCCGAGCCCTGCAGCCCAGCAGCAGCTCCTCCTGAGCTATGCACACAGCAGCAGCTCCGCTCGAAGTCTCCCGATCATGCTCTTCCTTGGGCTTATATGGTGGTCCAAGCACCCTCCACAATGAGGTGTGTACCACGTGTACGACCTGGCGCGAGGTCTAACACCGAAGGCGAACAAAGGAGCTGAGACTTAAGCCGAAAAGGCGTGGCTGCTTAACCACTTGCTAAGGCAAGGTGAGACCATATAATTAGGTCTCCCCAGAGACCTCACAAGCCCAGCTGAGCTACATCACAACCGGTCCACCCCTTTAAAAAATCTCGTTATGTTTACAACCATTTTGTGTATGTGTGTGGACTGGCCTTTATATTATTATTATAATCAAAAAGAAGCGCTAAGCCACAAGTCTGGCCTTTATAACCTAGACCTCCCCTGTCCCTCATGCCCTCGCCAATGAGGATTCATCAACTATACCCCTGCCTCATTCTGGGCCAATCATAACTCGTCAGGAGACAGGACAAGTGGAAACATAAACACATATGCAGTTTGATGTGATCCTTTATTGACGACGTTTCGCACACAGAGTGGGCTAAAGGATCACATTAAACTCCATGTGTGTTTGTTTCCATTGTGTCGGTATTTTATACTATTTATTTTCTTCAGACAGGACAAGTGTTGCCTGGCGCAGGTCTTAGTCTTATGATGACCCGCCGTTGGAGCTTCTGGTCACTTGACTGAGTCTTTTCACTGGCTTACCAGTCCACCCTTTAAAAGTGATGGTCAGTTATAACCATTAAGTTCAATGCGAGTGGAAAGAGGCTTCCCAGGCTACATATTGCTCCCATTCTCACTAATACCTCAACCTCATGACTGACTCCACATCCTGCTGTTTGATGGATCCTTCTGCGTGATGGATCCTTCTGCGTGGTGGATCCTTCTGCGTGGTGGATCCTTCTGCGTGGTGGATCCTTCTGCCTGGTGGATCCTTCTGCCTGGTGGATCCTTCTGCCTGGTGGATCCTTCTGCCTGGTGGATCCTTCTGCCCGGTGGATCCTTCTGCCCGGTGGATCTTTCTGCGTGGTGGATTCTTCTGCCTGGTGGATATTGCTGCCTGGCAGATCCTGCTGCCTGGTGGATCCTTCTGTGTGGTTGATCCTGCTGCATGGTGGATGCCCAGACTCCTGACCCATCCACATATAACCGGTTCAAAGATCTTTATTTAAACTACCAATAGGATAAAAATCGTATGCCGCATTAGAAGGCGAAGATAACATTATCTGGCCTATGTTAAGATAACACTACCTGGTAGTATATGTATGGATAATGCTATCAGGCCAGTGTGAAGATATTATCCGGTCCGTGACAAGATTGTAATCGAGCATGACCCATGGCCGGGCTCCTGGAGTAGAAAAGTTCTCGGAACTCATCAAAGATACGTATGTGAGGATAACTCTCCGTCACATGTATACACTACAGGATAGTTATGTGTCTCTGGTATGCCATATATTACTCTGCTCCTCTGCCTTCTGTATATTTTGACCGTGACCTTGACTTTGATTCCTTCCTTATTCTACCTCTTCTCCCCAGTTCTTGCTGCGTTCCTCTCTCTCCCCCCTTCCTCTCATTTTCTTCCTCGTCTCCTCTTTCTCCCGTTTTCCCTGAGTTCCTCTCCCTTCTCGTTCCTCTCTCCTTCACTATGCATTTCTCGACCTCTCGTTCCCTCCCCCAACTCTCACTAATCCACTGGTGTTGATAAAACCCGACACTACCGCAGGTTGTCAAGCTATGATCCCCACTGACAAGGGTGTATGGTTCTCTCTCCCTCAGATATTCGGTTTTATTTTACCATGAGTAATGAGCTCTGTGGTTTGGTTCACATAATCTTAGTCCTTTAAGTATACCTCTGCATTTACCTAGTCCAGCTGCGTGCTTGGCTAGGTCTGGGATCCACGCTTGTGGTGCATACTCGAGGGTATGGGATGAATTGCTTATTGAGTCCCAGTTTAGCTGACCGCACCCCCTTGGCCCGGCTGAGTTTCGACCATATTGGATCATTATCGGTTCAGAAGAGAGTTGTGGCTTTATAATGGCTAAGAACCGAGCGAAACGTTGTCTAAAGTTGCCTCTCCGAATACTGAATTTTTCAGTCACGATATTATGAATTTCATTCTGCATCTGACATTATTATTATTATTAATTATTAATATTATTATTACCTCAAGGGGGTAATAATAATAATAATAATAGATCAAGAGCCCCTCATGCTGGTGAGGGGCTCTTGATCTAGGAAATTGGATCTTTTCTCCACTTCCCTGAATTCAGCCTGAATGCCTTCCATCCCCCATCCCACAGGATCTGTATGATCCCTACGGATTTAGCGCTCCCCATAGTATCACATTCTTGGGAAAGCACTAAACCTGTAGGGGTCATTCAGGGCCTATGGAATGGGAGGCGATCAAATTCCCTTTGAGGAAAGTGAAGAGATCTCCACTTCTTTGGATCAGGAGCCCTTCCTCGGTATCACAATTTTCTCTCGAAGGATGCTCCATACACTCTGCTACTTTCATTATATATGTCGTGTCGAATAGGTAAAATTGGTCATTTAGCAAGAATTCACTTTAAATTAAGTCCTTTCTAAAATTTTCTCTTATACGTTTAAAGATATATATTTTTTTTCATTTATGTTAATGTAAAAATTAACGAAGTTAGAAAACTTACCTAACCTTGTTATAACAAGCGCAATTTAATTTAGCCTAATCCAACTAAATATATTTTACGTATGTTCACAATAATTTAATAATAAAGAAACACAATGAAATATATTTTTTCGTTAGGTTCAGAATAATTTTGCCGAAATTATTGCATGCACAAATTTTCGCTTGTCTTATTCGGCAAGAAGAGCGTTGCTATTTAAACCAAGATCGCAAGTTTCACTTATTCGGCACGACAATATATATATATATATATATATTATATATATATATATATATATATATATATAATCTGGGAAGTATCCTTAACAGTGTGCAACAAAGATAAGCTGAACAACAAGACACACATGTAGCACTTGGGTATTCTTATTACCGAAACGTTTCTCTGCTCACGTTTCTGCAACAGATACTCAAGTGTTCCATAGGAGTCTTATTCTTCAACCCCTGGGAAACCCTGGGTGTGACAGTGGACACAGGACAGAACCCTCGCCACTTCTTTCACAGAATCAACCACGAGGGATGATCCAAATCACAAATACGACAGTTCAAGAAACTACGAGACAATGAGTTGCAAAAAAATAGAAAAAAAAATATTTCTGGAGTTGATCCCAAGCAAATATAAATTAATAACTAAAATAATGTAGACAGGTGAGAAGACAGTATCACCTGAGAGAAACTGTCATTACCGGTATTGCGATATAGTTTCTCTCAGGTGATACTGTCTTCTCACCTGTCTACATTATTTTAGTTATTAATTTATATTTGCTTGGGATCAACTCCAGAAATATTTTTTTTTCTATTTTTTTGCAACTTATTGTCTCGTAGTTTCTTGAACTGTCGTATTTGTGATTTGGATCATCCCTCGTGGTTGATTCTGTGAAAGAAGTGGCGAGGGTTCTGTCCTGTGTCCACTGTCACACCCAGGGTTTCCCAGGGGTTGAAGAATAAGACTCATATGGAACACTTGAGTATCTGTTGCAGAAACGTGAGCAGAGAAACGTTTCGGTAATAAGAATACCCAAGTGCTACATGTGTGTCTTGTTGTTCAGCTTATCTTTGTTGCACACTGTTAAGGATACTTCCCAGATAATATATATATATATATATATATATATAATATATATATATATATATATATATATATATTATATATATATATATATATATATATATATATATTGTCGTGCCGAATAAGTGAAACTTGCGATCTTGGTTTAAATAGCAACGCTCTTCTTGCCAGTTCTTTAAACCTATTTAAGTATGTATTTGAAAGTCAATTTAGCATCGTCTGTGAACACTGTGTGTGCCAGTCTTTGTTAATATGGTGACACTTATGAACAGTGCAGGATATTCAGTTTTAAAGGCGCGTAAAGTAAGTTTCGCCATTAGAACTGATAAAGCCACTCGTGGCGAAACATTTCCTTCAGTGTCCTAACTGTACACAAGTGTCCTTATCCACAGGAGACAATCCTCGTTGGCTGGATCTGCAGCTCAGTGACCAGTGTTCTGCTTACACTAAAAAAAGACCTGGGTTCTATTCTCAGACGGGGGAGACGTACTAGAGGCTGTTCTTGCATCTGTTGTCCCTGTTCACCTTGGTTAACAAAGACACGTGAGCAAACACTAGGATATATTTACTAAAATACGTGTCGGTCCTGGGACCTTGATCAATTTTGATAAACATGTCTCAGTGTTTGCTCAGTCGTCCTCAACCTACACGTGATCCTGGGTGTTAGTCGACTCCTGTCGACTAACTTTCCGAGTTTAATGACCTAAAGAAGTGTCTTTTTACGCTAGAGATGAAGTTCGATAACCACTCTTGTGGTTGTCTTTACCAATATTTGTGTGGTATCTCTTACCGTGATGTTATCTTCTGTCTTTGGGATATTTATGCCAGTTTGCCTATCAGGATTGTGTATCAAGCTTTCACGTGGAACTGTATTGATCCTACATCTGAGGAATATTCATTGACGGAGGATCGAGTCTTCTGCAGTTCTTGCAACAAATAAAACACACACAGACACACGCATATATATATATATATATATATATATATATTATATAATATATATATATATATATATATATATATATATATATATATATTATATATATATATATATATATCACCAAAAGATTAAGGCAGAGTAAAGCATTAGTAAAATTCCTTAGTGTGATGGATGACGGTGTTCTCTTCGTGGTAGCATCTCCGTGGATGAGCCCAGGCTGGTGATCACTGAGCAAGTCTCTGCCCCTCAACATCCACTAGTTGCTTTCTTATTCTGTCGTCCAGCTTGCATGGGATGCTTGTCAGGAATACTGAGGAGCAGCTCTCTTGTGTCTAGTGTTTTATGTAAGAGCTGGGCAGGTGGTTTGTTCAGGCTGCCACTCCCTCATTCACTATCCAGGGTGACATCTTGTCTGGACATATTGCTTCTGATACAAGTCTGTTAGTCTGTTTCCTCTCAAGCTTAGTTTTAACATCTGCTAGTTTGGAATATGATAATGGTATGCAATACCAACAAGTTAAGTAAGACAGGTGAAGCAGTTAGGTATCTTTATTCCAAAAAGTTTCGCCTACACAATAGGCTTCTTCAGTCGAATACAGAGGCAGCAGATGTTATCAGTCCATTACCTTTCAAGACCAAGTCTTCAAAGCGGATGGACAGATTACATTGTCTTTACATCTCTACTACTTCTTCCTCTGTATTCGACTGAAGAAGTCTACTGTGTAGGCGAAAAGATTTAGAATAAAAGATACCTAACTGTAGCACACGAGTCTTATCAGTCTGCTAGTTTTGTCTAGTTTATCCTCCCCTTTCACGTTTATTAAACTGTAATAAGTCGTTTTGAGTAGTAAAGATGCATTTTTTTTTTTTAAGGTCGCATGTTACGCTAACTTGCGATTTCTCTAAATATATCTTACAATTTTATTCATCTATCTAATATTACATTGGGATTATCATCGTTATTAGCTAAAACGACGATAATCAGCTTTATAATATTACATATTCATTATCATCTTTCTCATTTTTCATTTCATGTATTTATATGTATTTTGTGCTGATGCATCATTTACCAGTGATAACCATTTATGACCTCACCTCTGGTTACTACTCGCCTGACGCCAGCTTACCTCAGAGGTGAGTGTTACTACTCTCCTGACGCCAGCTTACCTCAGAGGTGAGTGTTACTACTCGCCTGACGCCAGCTTACCTCAGAGGTGAGTGTTACTACTCGCCTGACGCCAGCTTACCTCAGAGGTGAGTGTTACTACTCGCCTGACGCCAGCTTACCTCAGAGGTGAGTGCTACTACTCGCCTGACGCGAGCTTACCTCAGAGGTGAGTGTTACTACTCGCCTGACGCCAGCTTACCTCAGAGGTGAGTGTTACTACTCGCCTGACGCCAGCTTACCTCAGAGGTGAGTGTTACTACTCGCCTGACGCGAGCTTACCACAGAGGCGAGTGTTACTACTCGCCTGACGCCAGCTTACCTCAGAGGTGAGTGTTACTACTCGCCTGACGCCAGCTTACGTCAGAGGTGAGTGTTACTACTCGCCTGACGCCAGCTTACGTCAGAGGTGAGTGTTACTACTCCCCTGACGCCAGCTTACCTCAGAGGTGAGTGTTACTACTCGCCTGACGCCAGCTTACCTCAGAGGTGAGTGTTACTACTCGCCTGACGCCAGCTTACCTCAGAGGTGAGTGTTACTACTCGCCTGACGCGAGCTTACCTCAGAGGTGAGTGTTACTACTCGCCTGACGCCAGCTTTACCTCAGAGGTGAGTGTTACTACTCGCCTGACGCCAGCTTACCACAGAGGCGAGTGTTACTACTCGCCTGACGCCAGCTTACCTCAGAGGTGAGTGTTACTACTCGCCTGACGCCAGCTTACGTCAGAGGTGAGTGTTACTACTCGCCTGACGCCAGCTTACCTCAGAGGTGAGTGTTACTACTCGCCTGACGCCAGCTTACCACAGAGGCGAGTGTTACTACTCGCCTGACGCCAGCTTACCTCAGAGGCGAGTGTTACTACTCGCCTGACGCGAGCTTACCTCAGAGGTGAGTGTTACTACTCGCCTGACGCGAGCTTACCTCAGAGGTGATTGTTACTACTCGCCTGACGCCAGCTTACCTCAGAGGTGAGTGTTACTACTCGCCTGACGCCAGCTTACCTCAGAGGTGAGTGTTACTACTCGCCTGACGCGAGCTTACCTCAGAGGTGAGTGTTACTACTCGCCTGACGCGAGCTTGCCTCAGAGGTGAGTGTTACTACTCGCCTGACGCGAGCTTACCTCAGAGGCGAGTGTTACTACTCGCCTGACGCGAGCTTACCTCAGAGGTGAGTGTTACTACTCGCCTGACGCGAGCTTACCTCAGAGGTGAGTGTTACTACTCGCCTGGCGCGAGCTTGCCTCAGAGGCGAGTGTTACTACTCGCCTGACGCCAGCTTACCTCAGAGGTGAGTGTTACTACTCGCCTGACGCGAGCTTACCTCAGAGGTGAGTGTTACTACTCGCCTGACGCGAGCTTACCTCAGAGGCGAGTGTTACTACTCGCCTGACGCGAGCTTACCTCAGAGGCGAGTGTTACTACTCGCCTGACGCGAGCTTACCTCAGAGGCGAGTGTTACTACTCGCCTGACGCCAGCTTACCTCAGAGGTGAGTGTTACTACTCGCCTGACGCCAGCTTACCTCAGAGGTGAGTGTTACTACTCGCCTGACGCGAGCTTACCTCAGAGGTGAGTGTTACTACTCGCCTGACGCCAGCTTACCTCAGAGGTGAGTGTTACTACTCGCCTGACGCCAGCTTACCTCAGAGGTGAGTGTTTACTACTCGCCTGACGCCAGCTTACCTCAGAGGTGAGTGTTACTACTCGCCTGACGCCAGCTTACCTCAGAGGCGAGTGTTACTACTCGCCTGACGCCAGCTTACCTCAGAGGCGAGTGTTACTACTCGCCTGACGCGAGCTTACCTCAGAGGTGAGTGTTACTACTCGCCTGACGCGAGCTTACCTCAGAGGTGAGTGTTACTACTCGCCTGACGCCAGCTTACCTCAGAGGTGAGTGTTACTACTCGCCTGACGCGAGCTTACCTCAGAGGCGAGTGTTACTACTCGCCTGACGCCAGCTTACCTCAGAGGTGAGTGTTTACTACTCGCCTGACGCCAGCTTACCTCAGAGGTGAGTGTTACTACTCGCCTGACGCCAGCTTACCTCAGAGGTGAGTGTTACTACTCGCCTGACGCCAGCTTACCTCAGAGGTGAGTGTTACTACTCGCCTGACGCCAGCTTACCTCAGAGGTGAGTGTTACTACTCGCCTGACGCCAGCTTACCTCAGAGGTGAGTGGAGTAGAGCAGGCAGTACAACTCTCTGTCTCAAGGTCTTCCTTTCCTGCTCATTTACGTTGATTAAGAGACTACCTGGAGAACAGCATTACTTCTTAGTCTCCCGGAAGTGTAACTACTTGTGACACTTCCACTTAGTAGAAGTTCTCCTGTGTTGCACAGATCTCAGTTACACTCGTCAAATTATAAGTGTTTAAAACTTTGATCGTCTCAGGAAATTGACTGTATACTTATCAGATCTACCCATTGAGCCAGAATGGCGGCCATTGTAACAATATATGATTATAAGTCTGTTAAAGTGTTTATATCTAATTGATAAGTAGAAGGTACCATTGTAATACCTTTAGACCATAAAGTATTATACGTTATATTAAAAGATATCAGTGTATATAATTTCTTATTACGATTTCCCATGTGTATATTACATACTGAAGATCCTCTCGACTCATGCCATAAATACTTCACAAATCCTATGGAACATCGTAATATCGCATATTCTCATTTTTTATTTCCAGGTGGAGGACTTGGTCCTCTTTTTTAATAGTGCAACCTTAGCTATGGTCTTCTTCGACTTTTATTGGTCGTATAATCCCTGCTGGTTTAGTGCTCCCCGTGATAATCAGCTTCTGCCACGTCATTTTTATGTCTTTCCACGTTACTTCTAATTCTAATGTATTTATTCCTTATTCTCTTGCTTTCTGGTGTGTTATATTCTCTGTGGTTTATATATTATCTCTGGTGTCTGAATGTGTACTGGTGTATGTTGTCATACTTTATGTATGATCTCTGATGTCTGAATGTGTACTGGTGTATGTTGTCATACTTTATGTATGATCTCTGATGTCTGAATGTGTACTGGTGTATGTTGTCATACTTTATGTATGATCTCTGATGTCTGAATGTGTACTGGTGTATGTTGTCATACTTTATGTATGATCTCTGATGTCTGAATGTGTACTGGTGTATGTTGTCATACTTTATGTATGATCTCTGATGTCTGAATGTGTACTGGTGTATGTTGTCATACTTTATGTATGATCTCTGATGTCTGAATGTGTACTGGTGTATGTTGTCATACTTTATGTATGATCTCTGATGTCTGAATGTGTACTGGTGTATGTTGTCATACTTTATGTATGATCTCTGATGTCTGAATGTGTACTGGTGTATGTTGTCATACTTTATGTATGATCTCTGATGTCTGAATGTGTACTGGTGTATGTTGTCATACTTTATGTATGATCTCTGATGTCTGAATGTGTACTGGTGTATGTTGTCATACTTTATGTATGATCTCTGATGTCTGAATGTGTACTGGTGTATGTTGTCATACTTTATGTATGATCTCTGATGTCTGAATGTGTACTGGTGTATGTTGTTATACTTTATGTATGATCTCTGATGTCTGAATGTGTACTGGTGTATGTTGTTATACTTCATGTATGATCTCTGATGTCTGAATGTGTACTGGTGTATGTTGTTATACTTCATGTATGATCTCTGATGTCTGAATGTGTACTGGTGTATGTTGTTATACTTCATGTATGATCTCTGATGTCTGAATGTGTACTGGTGTATGTTGTTATACTTCATGTATGATCTCTGATGTCTGAATGTTGTTTCCCTTAACCGAAGCATTTTTTCTCTTGGTCACTTATCTCTTTTCTCCTGGGCAGAGATGAATCTAACTGATGTTCACAGCATCCTCAGATGATGTCCATCACCTCTTGTGTTGCTGTGTATGTGTACTCACCTATTTCTGGTTGCAGGGGTCGATTCGCAGCTCCTGGTCCCGCATCATCGCTGGTCGCTACTAGGTCCACTCTCTGCTCCGTGAGCTTTATCGTATCTCAACTAAAAGCTATGTATGAATTCTGTCTCCACTACATCACTGTCAAAATTGTTCCACTTCCTGACAACTCTATGACTGAAGGAATACTCCCTAACGTCCCTGCGACTCATATAAGACTTCAACTTCCAGTTGTGAACCATTGTTGTGTCCCATCTCTGAAACATCCGGTCCCTATCCACCTTGTCAACTCCTCTCAGCATTTTATATGTCATTATCATGTCCTCCCTATCCCTCCAGTCCTCCAGTGTCGTCAGGTCAATTTCCCTTCACCTCTCCTCGTAGGACATGCCCATTAGCTCTGGGACTAGTCTTGTTGAAAATCATCTTCTAATTTCTTGAAGTACCTGACCAGGTGTGGGTTTCATATTGGTGCTGCATACTCCAATATGGATCTAACCTACAGGTGTACAGAGTCTTGAATTATTCCTTACTCATGTGTCGAAACTCCTTAGGTTTGCAAGGCGCCCATATGCTACAGTAGTTTAGTTGATGTGCGCCTCAGGAGATGTGCTCGGTGTTATACTCACCCCAAGATCCATGCCGTTGAGTGAGATTTGCAGTCTTTAGCTCCCTAGCCTGTATTCTGTCTGCGGTCTTCTTTGACCTTCCCCAAACTTCATTACTTTGCGCTTGGTGAGATTAAACTCCGGGAGTCAGTTGTTGGACCAGGCTTGCAGCCTGTCCAGATCCCTGTGTAGCCCTGCCTGACCCTCATCCGACTGAATTCTTCGCATTGGCTTTGCATCGTCTGCAGACAGGGACACCTCCAAATTATCCTTTTTGTCATGTCATTCACATATACCAGAAACAGGACCGGTCCAAGGACTGACCCCAGTGGAACCCCGCTCGTCACAGGCACCCACTCTGATACCTCGTCATGTACCATGACTCGTTGTTTCCTAACTGTCAAGTATTCTCTGATCCATTGCAGTGCCTTTCCTGTTATACCTGCCTGATCCTCTAGATTTGCACTAATCTTGTGTGAAACTGTGTTTAAATCCTTCTTACAGTCAAAAAAATGCAATCTACCCACCCCCCTCTCTCCCTCTCTTGTCTTACTTTTGTCACCTTGTCATAAAACTCCAGCAGGTTTGTGACAGGATTTCCCTGTGTGTGTGTGTGTGTGTGTGTGTGTGTGTGTGTGTGTGGTGTGTGTGTGTGTGTGAGTGAGAGTGAGTGAGAGTGAGTGAGAGTGAGTGAGAGTGAGTGAGAGTGAGTGAGAGTGAGTGAGAGTGAGTGAGAGTGAGTGAGAGTGAGTGAGAGTGAGTGAGAGTGAGTGAGAGTGAGTGAGAGTGAGTGAGAGTGAGTGAGAGTGAGTGAGAGTGAGAGTGAGTGAGAGTGAGTGAGAGTGAGAGTGAGAGTGAGAGTGTGTGAGTGTGAGTGTGAGTGTGAGTGTGAGTGTGAGTGTGAGTGTGAGTGTGAGTGTGAGTGTGTGTGAGTGTGTGAGTGTGAGTGTGAGTGAGTATATATCAGCCGTCAGCCTTCCAAGAAGCAATACCTATTAATGAGTCTTACTAAATCATTCAACATCATTCTTCATGACTCATTACCCACCAGTACTCAAGGGAGAACCCCGTAATAATTAAAGAGCTGCTCTAGCGTATTTCCAGTGTTGCCTTCTGTCTTTCACCAAGACAGTGTCATGCTTACTGCTAGTTAGATCACTCACTGAGGAAAACAGTGTCATGATTCCTGCTAGTTAGGTCAGTCACTGAGGGAGACAGTGTTATGTGTCCTGCTTTCACCAAGACAGTGTCATGCTTAC